>JADMLD010001437.1:0-158100 GCA_017589585.1 Phylloscopus whistleri | reverse complement strand
TTTTTCCCAGAGCAGGAACGAGGGTGGGTGACTCACAGCGGGACAGTCTACATGGAATGGCCAAGGTTTGGGTCAAAGCAGCCTCTGCTGACTTGTCCCTGTCCTTTCTCCATGAACAGGTCCCCATGTGCAGCCAGAGCAAATGTCCAACAGCAGCTCCATCAGCCACTTCCTCCTGCTGGCATTGGCAGACAGGCGGCAGCTGCAGCTCCTGCACTTCTGCCTCTTCCTGGGCATCTCCCTGGCTGCCCTCCTGGGCAACGGCCTCATCATCAGCGCCGTAGCCTGCGGCCACCACCTGCATAGCCCCATGTTCTTCTTCCTGCTCAACCTGGCCCTCACCGACCTGGGCTGCATCCTGCACCACTGTCCCCAAAGCCATGCACAATTCCCTCTGGGACACCAGCACCATCTCCTACACAGGATGTGCTGCACAGATGTTTTTCTTTACATTCTTCATCTCATCAGAGTACTATCTCCTGACCATCATGTGCTACGACCGCTACGTGTCCATCTGCAAACCCCTGCACTACGGGACCCTCCTGGGCAGCAGAGCTTGTGCCCACATGGCAGCAGCTGCCTGGGCCAGTGCCTTTCTCTGTGCTCTCATGCACACAGCCAATACATTTTCCCTGCCCCTGTGCCATGGCAATGCCTTGGGACAGTTTTTCTGTGAAATCCCAGTTATCCTCAAGGTGTCCTGCTCCAAATCCTATCTCAGGGAACTTGGGCTTCTTGCTGTCACTGCCAGTTTTCATTGTGTTGTTTTGTGTTCATTGTTTTCTCCTATGTGCAGATCTTCAGGGCTGTGCTGAGGATCCCCTCTGAGCAGGGCGGCACAAAGCCTTTTCCACCTGCCTCCCTCACCTGGCTGTGCTCTCCCTGTTCCTCAGCACTGTCATGTTTGCTCACCTGAACCCCCCCTCCATCTCCTCCCCATCCCTGGATCTGGCCCTGTCAGTTCTGTACTCGATGGTGCCTCCAGCCCTGAACCCCCTCATCTACAGCCTGAGGAACCAGCAGCTCAAGGCTGCAGTGTGGACACTGATGACTGGATGCTTTCAGAGACATTAAACTGCTGGGCAATTTCTGCAAATCTCTTGTAATAAAAGCCATCTTTGATACTTCTTTTTCGTTTGGTTGTGTTTTTTGGTTTTTCATTTTTTCCCTTTCTTTCTTCCTTCATGTTCTCCACAAAGAAAGGTCATTGTTTGTGCCATTTTGCATTTTGTTTCTTAAAGCCAGGGATCTCTTAATTAAAATAGGAAGCTGGACCGAGCAAATGCACATACGACCAATTTGTTTAGATCATGCGTTCTCTCTTTATTCTTCCAGGATGATGGGTTAAATACAGTTCAGATAGTTTACAGTTACAAGTGTTTTCTAATTGGCATTCATTGAGAAGAAAAATGCAAACAATTTCACCCTTAAGGAAGCCACCGTAATCACACTATAACTAACCTATCTAATTCCTAAACACACCTTAAGCTATATTTTTGCTGCGCCACAGGCCTGTACACTTCCAGACAGGCCTGAAATTGATGCCCAACCTGGAATAGCTCAGATCTCATATCAGAACACATCATGCCCACGTTCCCTAAGAATTCTAGTACAATTCCCCCTTTTTCTTTTTGGGCTACCCAAACTGATTCAAAGGCACGGCTGGTTATTTTTCGCATACACTGCAACAAACAAGGCACAAAAACTAAAATAACTACAATAACAACAAAAATCACAACACCAAAACGGATCAAGTCTTTGATCCACCCAGTGAAACCCCATGAATCAAGCCATTTGTCAAATGGAGTGTCAACAACTACAAGTTTCCCCATGTTGCTCTTCGGCTGTGAAAGCTGGTTGTAAATCGATTGAGAATGGTCTGACAAATTCATGCAGCACATGCCTTCAAACTCCTCACATCCATGCCCTTGAGCGAGAAGGAGGAAGTCGATGGCAGCTCTGTTTTGAAGAACTGCATGACGGACGCTGCTAACATCTGCAGCAAGCTCACTTAACATATTAGATGTTAGGTTAATTTATTTTCCTGTCCAGCAGGCCAAGGTTTTCAACTGTGTGAGAGCCTGCACTGAAGCAACTCCTGGAGAAAAAATTGATGCCGATATTACAGATGCACGGTTCCATAATGTTACCTGATCTTTACAGTCGGGGCCTAGTTGAAGTGCACTGCATTTGGTTCGTCGGGTCTTTTGAGACAACCCAAAAACCTGATGAATGCTGGGAGCAAACAGTGTCAATTTACCAAAGTAACATGGACCTCCTACAGCTCCTGGAGGAACTGAAGACCAGGCTCTGTCTCCACAAATGAGAAAGATCCCTGGTGGCAGTTCCTTTGCAGCACCCTTTAATGGTATCACGGATTCAGTCCAATTGTTACAATATTCAACATGATTGTAATACAATGGAGATCTGGGAGACAGCCAAGTGTTGCCATTTCCTGGTTGTTTTTCCTTCACAATCAACAGACTTGAATTTATCACAAAATGCCCAGAAACTAAACAATAATTGCCTGGCACAGAACCCAAAAGATCGAGTTCTTGGAGCTCAGCACCAGTGACTTTCAAACCTTGTGCAACAGCAACAGCTTGTGCTCCCAAAACACTTTCTGGGTTAATTCTGGCTTGAGTCCAAACTTTGAACTCTGCCGTGGAATTCACCGGGACTCCAATCAAACAGGTACGAAAAGGATTAGATGGTGTGGTCAAAGACAAACAAAACGAATCTTGCCCAGTCCGATTGGCCCAGGTGACCCACATATTTTGCCTAGGGTCAATGTCAAGCACTCCAAATGCCTTTTTCATCAAAACACTAATTAAAACAAACATTCCAACTCCCAACATTCTGCTCATCTTTTTGATTATCTCTTTTAATTTTTACTTTACTAAAAACAACAACCCAGTATCACCTAACTCCAAATACTAAAACAACTTATCACTAAACTTAATCTTATAACTGAATAACTATTTTCTATATTTTACAAAATCAGTTCTCAGTAGTTTTAGAGTCGTCACAGGGTGCTCCAGGTAAATCGTTGTTGTCGCCATTGTTATCACTGTTAGCTTTGATCTCTGATTGGGGACATGCATGGGTAAATCGGCTTGGCACCCACACAGGTCCTGCTTCTCCTGTAGAAACACACATATAACCACGACCATTAAACAGCACAGGACTCGGTCCCTGCCATTCACCCGTTCGCATGCTCTTGTGATAAACGTAAACTCCTGGAATTGCCTGTGGTCCTCCCTCCTTCACTGCATGATGATGTATCACAACTGCAGGTTCTTCTCTTCCTTCTGCTAAACACAAATAGTTTAAAGTGAACAATACCTTTGACAGTCGACTAGCTACATCAGTCTCGTCATTCTGCTTTTGCTTCGCTAGATATTCTTTCAGGGTGCGATTGGTTCTTTCTACAATAGCTTGGCCTGTAGGAGAGTGAGGGATTCCGGTGGTACGTTTCACCCCCCACGTCTGCATAAATTTAGCAACCCGCTGACCAACATATGCTGGACCATTGTTGGTCTTGATTTCTACAGGCACACCCATCACTGCAAAACAGGCAGACAGGTTTCTCTCAACATGCAGGGCTCTTTCCCCTGGTTGTGCTGTGGCCCAAATAAATTTGGAATAGGTATCTACAGTGACATGGACATATTTCAATCTCCCAAAGTCTGGGACATGAGTTACATCCATCTGCCACAGCTCCAAGGCTTTCATCCCCCTTGGGTTTGTTCCCAGGCCAAGGCCAGGCGCATGATGACTACATTGAGGGCAGGCACGCACAATCCCTTGTGCATCATTCAGGGGAATCTGAAATTGTCGATGCAAGGCCCTAGCATTTTGGTGAAATGTTTCGTGACTGTTGAGAGCCCTAACAAATTTGCTTTGTGAAGGGACATGGACAGCGTAATTGACTGCAGCATCTGCTCGTGCATTTCCCTCCCCTAAACAGCTGTTGCACTGATGGCTCCGAACATGCATGACACAGAAAGCATGCTGACGCTGCTTCAGCACGCTTCGCAGTTGCAAGAACAGTTCTCCAAGACGTTGATTCTGGGTTTTCCTGATGAGTGCATCCTCCATTCTTTGCACCACTCCAACTACATATAAAGAATCTGAAGCAACATTGAGTGGTTCTTTGTTCCAGGTTTGCAAGGCCCAACACATTGGTCTCAGTTCAAGGGTTTTCAGACTGTCTCCTGCTTCACTCTTAATTAAATGTTGCAACCATTCTCCTTGCTGTCGCCAAACACACAGAGCCTTTTTTATTTTTCGACCAGCGTCAGTAAAAACTGTTCTTCCTTCAACTGGAACACAAGGGTCTTTCCAACCACTGGTAACGGGTGACCAGGTGCCACATTGGGCCTTTTGGTTGCTGGTTGTGAACCACACCTGTGAACCCCAACAACGCTTCTTGCATTGCAGCAGAGTGTCTCAGTTTCCATTCTAAATCTTCATTTTTCCCAGGAACACTGATGTCTGCTGGTTCCTTTCCATCTATCTCCACAATTCTGTCTCTGCCCTTTCTTATCAATGCAGCAAGAGCGTCTGTTCTGGTCATGACATGGCTCTTTGGTTGCACAGGTAAAAACACCCATTCCAGCAAACTTGCTGTTGAGCCAAACTTAGATTGGCGTTCCCCCTTTTTCTTTTGCCATTGAAAAACAATGGCAAGTGGGCAGGCATCAGTGTTGGAAAGGAAAAGTGACAACGGAAGATGTTCAACACGTCGAGCACTCCAACCACACTGCAGCTTTTCTGATACTTGAACCAAAGCCTTTTGCTGTTCGGGGGTGCAATTTCGAGGGCTGTTGGCATCACCACCATGAAGCCATGGCAAAAATGGTTGCAGATCATCATTGGTGATTCCTACAATGGTGCAAACCCATTGCAGGTCTCCAAAAAATCTCTGAGCATCATGCAAGGTGGAAATGTCAGCATGTAAAGTGATTTTCTGTGGACGAATCTGCGCATCTGTAATCAGCCAACCTAAGTACTTCCAAGGAGCTGATCGCTGTATTTTTTCTGGAGCTACAGTCAGTCCATGTTGTTTCAACTGCGAAAACAACCAGTTTAAGTCTGTTTCTGCCAATGGCTGTTTGGTGGCAATGAGGATGTCATCCATGTAGTGATAGATCATTGCGTTAGAAAAATGCTGGCGAATCGGTCGCAGGGCCCAATCAACAAACAGCTGACACATCGTCGGCAAATTTCTCATGCCCTGCGGCAAAACAACCCATTTATACCATTTTGTTGGAGCTGCTCTGTTGACGGATGGCATGGTGAAGGCAAAACATTGAGTATCATGCGGGTGAAGTGAAATGGTGAAAAAACAATCTTTTAAATGATGTTCCACCCTTGAGGTATCATAGTTGGAGCTGGCAGGCCAGGTTGCAAAGTACCCATTGCCTGCATCTGTTCGTTGACCTTTCACAGATCATGCAACAGCCTCCACTTTCCTGACTTCTTTGGGATAACAAAAGTTGGTGTGTTCCATGGACTCACAGAGGGCCGAATGTGTCCAGCATCAAGTTGCTCTTATACTAGTTGTTCAGCAATTTGCAGCCTTTCTTTAGTCATTGGCCACTGCTCAACCCAAACAGGGGTATCAGTTAACCAGGTAATCTTTAGAATGGGTGGCTGCGCTGCAGTGGCCGTCAAGGAAAATGCTGATCAGTGGTTAAAACTGTGCCAAGTTGAGACAGCACATCTCTGCCTATCAGTCCTGGAAGCTCTTCGGGCAGAATCATGATGTAAGGTCGAGTCACGACAACTTGATTGTCTTCAAAGATGATACTGATGGGATCTTTGCTTATTGAAGGAACTTTCATTCCACCCACTCCCACAGTGTGGGCACTTGGAGCTTGCAGAGGCCAATTAGATGGCCAGTATAATTGATTGACGATGGAAATGTCTGCTCCTATATCAAGCATTGGTTTCAGGTTGATGCAGTGGGAGCCACGCTGCAATTGCACTTTTCTTTGTGGGCGGTTTCTCATGTCTATTGTGAAGAAAACATCATGACGTGTTGACCCAAAGCCTTTGTCTTCTCTTTGTTTTCAGTTGGTTCTTTTGGTCATTGACGATGTGGCAAAATGTTTTCAAATGCTACAATTTGAGTGAACTTGCTTTCTTTTGGAATTGTCACAGGTGGTTGCAGGGCATGAGCCAATATTTGTACTTGTCCGGTGTAATCTGCATCAATGACCCCTGGAATCATGATTACACCTTGTTTACTTGTGGAAGATCTTCCGAGCAACAAACCTGCAATTAAAGAAATGGTGCTGTACATTGGACCACAAACTTCAGTTGGAATCAGGGATACTTCTTTGTCTTGCAAGGTAACCTCTACTGTTGTTGCCACATCCACGCCGAGGCTTCCCCAGGTGGCGGGCTTGTTTTTGACCAGGAAGCCGCTTTTGGAGTCTTCTGGGTCGAAGCTTCGACTTTTGTCCCTGCGCGGAGCTTCAACACGCTGTTCTTGTAGTTTCCCGACTTGCGACAGACTTCGGTGGCATGGGTGTCTAGATTGCATTTGTGACACCAAACAGTTTTTTGGCACGTCCGTCTAAAATGACTTGCTTCACCACATCAAAAACACAGAGTGTTAGGTGGAGGTTTCTTGTTGCTGTGACGATTGACGTTGCCACCTGACAAAGCAGCTGCGATGATGTGTCCCTGCTGCTGTATCGCGTTCTGCATGGCAGCCGTGAACGCCGCTGCCTGGTTATTTTGTTCAGCTCTAGTTGCTCGCACTAGCATCTCATCGACGGCACAGCCTTGGGGTAGGGTAGCAAGGATGGCTCTGGTACATGAGTTGGCATTTTCAAAGGCGAGGGAACAAAATAGGTATTCCTGCCATCTGTATTTAGGTCTTGTGCATCTTTTAAAGCAGCTGACAGTCTATCAATAATTGTCCATATGGTTCTGTGGCCCCTTGCCCAATGGTAGCATATGGTGCAGGTTTCTTTTTGTCAGGAACTAGAAGCAAGGCTCTGTGGGCCAATGTTTGAGCCATCTGATGAACCTCAATGGGGAAGGTGAGCTGGATGTTGGTTGTAGCATATGGTCCTTGTCCTGTCAGCATATCGGGTTAAAGACCATAAAAAGGATCCCCTATTTCTTGATGTTTATTTGCCTCTTCAATTGCCAAACGCCTCCACTCCCTTTCAAAAATGAGGAGCTGTGAGGGTGTTAGCAGCAGCGAAGCGATGTTAGTAGAGTCAGCGGGGCAAAGTACATCTGCTGTGAAGATGTACTGAATTATGTTTCTGGCTACTTCTGATCTTATTCCATAGGTAGTAACTGTGTGCTTTGCTGAACTCAATACTTCCATTCATGGGGCTCCAACCGAGCCTGGGCATTTTCACCAACAACTGGACAAGCAATTGAGTTAGGTACATGTAAATCTCCTTCGAGGACCGCCTGTTTCAAGACGCCAGCCCAGCGCCTTTGTATTGGATTCTGTTGGGCGACTGGCAGCACCATCTACTGTGCAGAAGCTGGAAACAATGGAGCAGGCTGTGCAGATTGCAAAGCTGTGAGATTCTGCCTGTTTTGTGGGGAAAACTGGGAAACCGCAGCTGTCTGCTGTTCTAATTGAGTTTGGCAGTTTGATAATTCAGCAAGCTTGCCTATTATTTGCTGCAGTTTGTTTGCACGCTGTGATTGGTTCTGCAGTTGCGGCGTGCCGGGAGAATTGGGATCGGGATTCTCGCCATCCGAATTGGAGTTAGGGGGCAGGGGGCATTGCGCCGCAGTAGCTTGTTGGTAATGAGCTGCTGGCTGCACCGTGACTGGCTGTGGAGCCGCTGTTGTGGGGGTCGCGGCGACCCCCAGCCCCGCGGTTCCCAGGGTGGAAGTGGCCATGGAGGACGCCATGTTTGTTTTGGTTGTTCGGGCCGGCCATGCGTGTGCTGCTGCTTTGTTTTCCGGTGAGGGGGGGGAGCCGCACCGCCTCGCTCTCGTCACCACCCCGATCTCCGCCCCTCTCTTTCTCTTGCGCCAGCCCCTCTCCGCCTTCAGCCCCGCCTACGATCTCATCTTCCACCACACCCCCTGGGTCTGGGGAGTGCGGCGCTTCCTGTTCTATCTCAGTCTGCCTGGCTGCCGTGGGAGGCATGTCCAGTGGCTGAGCCCGCACTCCGAGACCGCGTTCACTACCTCTTGCAGAGTGGAACAAATCGGAGCTGCATTTCCCCTTACTGGGTGCGTATTACCGATACCAAAAAACCTTGCAACCTTAGAAGATCTCTGGATTTCTTTTGTTTCCCCCGCCACCCCCCTCGAGAGCTTGGATCACCGCCTGGGCAGCTTTCCGCTCAGCCGAGAATGTCTGCAAGGTATTCATAACCTTTTTCCAAGCGGCTCCTAACTCTTGAGCCAGCTTTCCTTCTCTTCCGCCGCTGATAGTTAAATCCCACAACAATTTGCCTATTTCTTTCCACTCTGCTTCATTAAACACAAGCGATGGTTTGCTCAGCTTTCCGGGTTTTTTTGGCCCATAGGGCCAACTGATCTAGTTCACTTTCTTTAATTTTTTCACCTCTTTTAGAGATAATATTTGCTAGAAGTTGAGTCGCTGCCTGGAATTCTTTTTCCATCTTACTTTCGATTCCCTTGTTTCCAGACCGCGGCTTACCTTTCATCTTCCACTGCATGTTGCTGTTTCTCTTCAAATGAAACACCATGAGCCACGCTACCAGCTTTCCAGCTCCTTCGTTCGCTCCAGTACCGCAGTTCAGGGAAACTCAGTTCCCAACTCTGCTTCGGTTCGGAAAACAAGCACGGAGACTTTTCCCGTGTTTAGGCAAATTTCAAATCCATATTTAAGTGTAAAAATCAGTCCCACGTTAAAGCGCAAAAAATGATATCAAATTCATATCAAACTGCATTTAAGCAATCAAAACTCTGCATTTAAGCAATTAAAACTCTGCATTTAAGCACTCCAGACCACATTTAAGCAAACTTTGTCTCTGTTCGGGCACCATATGAAGCCAGGGAACTCTTAATTAAAGTGGGAAGCTGGACCGAGCAATGCAGAACAAAAACCAATGTGGCTGAATCATTGTGCTGGTTTGAAAGCAAAACCAGTGGAAGACTCCAAGTCAGAAACACAATTTAATAGGAGGAAAAGAAGAGAAATAAAAGAAAAGTAACATAAAATAAAAGTAATAGTAAAAAAAAAACCACTGACAGAGTCAGAATACAACCTGACACCCTGTTAGGGTGGTAGTGGCAGTCCAGATGAGATGGTCTTGTCAAAGCAGTGATCCTGTAGAAGCGTCTGGTAGCTCTTGTCTCCTCTGGGAGTCCAGTGGATAGAAGCTCTCTGTGCTGTCCCAAACCCTGGATTTATCCAGGTGGAAATGTTTGCCTCCTCCCCCTGGGCGGAGCATCTCACAATGGGATGATGAGTCATGCAGTGGGTCCTTGATGGCCCATTAAACAGAGATAACTCCCGGAGGGAGTTATCTATGACTCATGTGGCAAGGCATTGTTGGGCTCATTAACAGAAGATAAGGAAAACACTGCCCCACCTTGACTCCAACGGCTCATGGGGATAGAATACATACCTTAGGCACAATTTTACATTGTAACCTAGGACAATCATGCGTTCTCCATTTATTCCTCCAGAAAGGGGGGTTAAATATGGTTCAGATAGTTTACAGTTACAGGTGTTTTCTAATTGGCATTCAGTGTCGGAAAGAATGTAAACAATTTCACCCTTAAGGAGGTCACCGTAACCACACTATAACTATGCTATCTAAACCACACTATAACTATGCTATCTAATGCTTAAACACACCTTAAACTAAATGATAACTGCGCCACAAGTCTGTCTACTCCTAGACAGGCCTAAAACTGAGGCCCAGTTTGGGATAGCTCAAATCAATTTGCTACACTCTCCTCTCCTCTCCTCTCCTCTCCTCTCCTCTCCTCTCCTCTCCTCTCCTCTCCTCTCCTCTCCTCTCCTCTCCTCTCCTCTCCTCTCCTCTCCTCTCCTCTCCTCTCCTCTCCTCTCCTCTCCTCTCCTCTCCTCTCCTCTCCTCTCCTCTCCTCTCCTCTCCTCTCCTCTCCCCTCCCCTCCCCTCCCCTCCCCTCTCCCTCAAGACCCTGGATCACAGCCTGGGCAGCCTTTTTCTCGGCTGAGATGTTTTGCAAGGTAACTCGAACCTTTTTCCAAACTGTGCCAAGTTCCAGCGCAACTTTGCCCTCTCTCCCGCCTGCGATTGCGGAATCCCACAACATTTCTCCGCTCTCTTGCCACTCTGTCTCACTGAACACCAGTGATGGTCTGCTTAGCTTTCCTTTCTTCCTGGCCCACAGGGACAACTGTTCTAACTAATTTTCTTTCATATTTCCGCCTCTCTTACAGATAATATTCGAGAGGAGCCACGTGGTTGCCTGTAACTCTCTATCCATTTTGTTTTCATTTCTTTGTTTCGCACCGTGGCTTACCTCTTCCTCCACTGCGGGTCGCTGCTTCTCTCTGGGTGAAACAAAGATGATCCACGCTTTCCAGCTTCCCAGCTCCGAAAAATCCTGCTCCCGGCTCCGTCCGCGGTTCAGGAAAAAACTTGGTCCCAGCTCAGTCTGTGGTTCAGGGACAAGCGCGGAGTCTTCCCGTATTTAAATGAATCACCGTATTGAAACGAATCACCGCATTCAAGCGCATAAAATGATATTAAAACATGTCAAACCCACATCAAAGTGAATAAACCCCCCATATTTAAATGAATAAAACCGCATTCAAGCGAGAGGTGTCCTTGTTCGTGGGACAGATGAAAGCAGAGAACCCCTCATAACAAGGGAAAACTGGACAGAGCAACACAGATAGAACCAATGTGGTCAAACATACGTTCTCCCTTTATTCTCCCTAAAATGGCAGGTTATATACAGTTCCATATAGTTTACACTGATGCCTTAGATTTTAGCTTTCATATTTTCAGATTCTGTGCTGCCTAAGGATGTAGTTCTGAGCCTCATATTAAGTGTCAGTAAGCTCTCTTCACAGAGCAGGTAGACAAAACCTTTTCCTGCTGAGGACCAAGGACAACTTTCATCCCAAAAAGCACAAATGAGGGTGACTGAAGGGAGGAACAAGAAGGATGAGGCCTCACAACCTGGATCTGTAATTGGACAATTAAACCCCAATATGCCAATGGACCAAAACTTATAAAAATGTAAAATTTCGTGATTGTGCAGCCATTTTATGTGGCCATTCCTAACCCACTCTGGGTGCAGCCTTGGTCAGGCTCCCGTAATGCCCAGGGTGGGTTCTGGAAGCCTTTTGATAAATACCTACTTTATTCTCCAGCTCTGTCCAGCCTCTGTTTCAGGTCAGCCTTCCTAAGGCATCAACAATCACAGACATCCTCTCATTGGCATTCAGCACAAAGAAAAATGCAAACAGACATTGTTTATTTCAGTCTTAAGGTGGCTAACGTGTTCACACTATAACTACACCAATTAACACCCAGAAACACCACTGTCCTGTGCCCCACACCTTAACACAATTTCTAACTGTGCCACAGGCTTTGCAGCTCCACACAGGCCTGAGCCTGAGGCCCAGTCTGGGGTAGCTCAAACCTCATCCCAAAAACACATCATGCCCACGTTCTCTAAGAAATTCTGCTACAAAACCCCACAGTCCCATTCCACCCCAGACCCAGAGAAACCCCACAGTCCCATTCCACCCCAGAGCCAAGGAAATCCCAAAATCCCATTCTAACCCAGACCCAGGGAAACCCCACAGTCCCATTCCACCCCAGACCCAGGAAAACCCCACAGTCCCATTCCACCCCAGAGCTGAAGAAACCCCACAGTTCCATTCCACCCCGGAGCCAGGCAGACCCAACAGCACCATCCAACCCAGGAACCAAATTTCATCATCAAAAAATATTGATGACAAGAATAAACAATTTCTTTAAAAGCAGGTGTATTTTTTAATTGAAGAAGGACTCTCCTTTGGAAATAAAATGCATTTTGTGAACTCTTTTTATGTTGGAGCCACAACAGCCCCATTCCGATCCCAGTCAGCACCTGCTCTGTGCTCTGCCTGCGCACCCACCCACCCACTCCCACTGCGCCCACCGCAGCCCACACACCCCACAGCAAGCACCCCGGCTGTGGGGCACAGTGTGGGGGTGGCAGAGCCCGGCCCCAAGTGACCAGAACCCAAGTGGCCAGAACCCGGGCTGAGCCTGGCCCCAAGTGACTAGAACCCAAGTGACCAGAACCCGGGCTGAGCCCGGTCCCAAGTGACCAGAACCCAGGCTGAGCCTGGTCCCAAGGGACCAGAACCCGGGCTGAGCCTGGCCCCAAGTGACCAGAACCCAAGTGACCAGAACCCGGGCTGAGCCCGGTCCCAAGTGACCAGAATCCAGGCTGAGCCTGGCCCCAAGTGACCAGAACCCAAGTGACCAGAACCCAGGCCCAGCCGCCCCGCACAGTGCAAGAGCAGAAACTCAGACACACGGACAGATGCACGGGGACAGACAGACAGACAGACAGAGAAGGTGGCTTTGCTGACAGGGTTTATTGATTATTCAGGGCAAATGGGCCCGGGCTCAGAGGGGATCGGGGCGGGGGCTTCTCCAGGGATGATCATCTCCTGGTGCCGCCGGAGGAGGACAGGACACAGATGTTACCACCGCTGCCCATCCTAAAACACAGAGCCTGGAACGTCACACCCCTGTCCCCATGGGGACACGAGAGGGGCCTTGTCCCCACCCCTGTCCCTGCAAGCACTGCTCACCTAGGCATCCAGAGAGGCAGCCAGGCGCTTGTGCCGCAGGAGCTTGGGCAGCTCTTTACCCAGGAGGGTCTGGGGACAAAGGCAGCGTCAGAGACACCCTGGGGACACCGGGCTGGGCTGGGAGCAAAGGGGAAAGCAAAGGGGCTCCTTGGGGAAGGGGTCTGCGGGACCCAGGGGGTGCAGCAGCTGCTGTGCTCCTGCCCAGAAGCACGGGGGTCCTGGCCAAGAGGCACAGCTGGGGCAGGGGCTGTGTCCTGGGCCCTGAGGGGCTGCTGGGAGGACAGGCATGGGAATGCACAGGGGCCCTGGTCAAGGGGGGCCCTGGGGAGCATCCCTGGGGCAGGGCAGGTGTCTGGGGTGTCAGCAGGGCTGCACTGGCCTGTGCTGGGACACACTGGGATGGCCTGGGCTGTGGGGGCCGTGCAAGGGGAGGGGCTGACAGCAGCAGAACTCCTGGTACCCACCACGGTCGGCTCAGCAATCTCGAGGTTGTCCAAATCCAGCTGCAGAGAGAGCAGGAGACCTCGTTGGGCACTGGGGTGTCCCCAGTGCCAGCAAGGGGTGGGGGGACACAGCTGCCCCCCAGTTCCCAGAGGGGATGCCCTCCCATCCCAGCACCCCACTCACCTCCTGGAGATCATCTTGGGTTCCTTCCAGGAGAGGCTGGAGAGGAGAACAAAGGCTTGGTCTGGGTTGGACCTTGTGGGGCTGTGGGGGGACATGGGGGCAGGGAGCAGGGCAGGGGCAAAGGGATGGGAATTCAGGGCCTCCTGGGAGATCTCTTGGAGCTGGGGGAGACCCCAAGACACTGAAGTGGGGAAAATTGAGAAACCAAGGCACCAGGCTGGGGGTGTGCAAGGAGCAGGGTGTGAAGAACACCCTGCAGGAGAAAGGGCAGGAGAAAGGAACTGCAGCGCAGGGACAGGGGAGTGCAAGGGGAGGGGCTGGGTGGCGACAGAAGGAGGAGGATGGGTGGGGACAAAAGGGACAGGACTGAGAGAGGGTTTGTGAGGCGGGGGGTGGGTCAGGGAATTGTGCAGGGGGACCCTGCTGCAGTGGCCAGGAAGAAAGGCAAAGGCTTGCGGGGGGCCATGGAAGGGAAGGCCTCGGGAATGGTCAGTGGGAGGGTGTTTGGAGAGCCTGGGTAGGACAGAGACGAGGGAGCAAGGAGGGAATTTGTGAAGGGAGCAGAAGGGTGGGATGGGAGGCCAGGAAGGGCAGGATGTGGGGACAGCGTTGGGATGGTGCCTGACCTTGCTCTGTGCTGGGAGGCACAGCAGGATGGAGAAGAGCAGGGCCACGCCGAGCACAGCCACCTTCATCTTCCTCTTGGAGTGGGGAGCGCTGCCTGAGGCTGCAGCAGGGCAGGAGAGCCTTTATCCCTGCCGGGACTCCTCCCTGCGCCCTCCCCGACAGCCCCCAGGCCAAAGCCCGGCTTGGCACAGCCCCCAGCCCTGGCCACCAGCCCAGCCCTGGCCCAGAGTCCATCCCACCTGCGGCACCGATCCAGCCCCCCTCCCCGGCATCCCTCCAGCTTCCCACACGGGGCAGCTGCCCCTGGAAGGGCCCAGGCACCCAGGGAGGGGCCCAGGGGGGCAGGCAGGGATCCAAAGGCAGCTGGGGACCCTGTGGGGACAACCCCCACTCCAACACAATCCATCCACCAACAGCCCCCAGTGCCACATCCCCCAGCTCCCGCTGTCCCTGCCCTCCCAGAGCTTTCCCTGTGGGACACCCCGGAGCCGAGCCCGACCCCAAACCCAACATGTAGGAGAACAAGGGGAACCAGGGACATGCGACCCGGGCAGTGACTGGGATCTGCAGGCACTGGGAGCACTGGGAGCACTGGGCAATGCTGATCCCCTGCAGACAAGGCTGAGGTTTGGGCCATGGCTCAGCTGTGGCAATTCCCACAGCCAGAACACCCCGCAGGTCCCCAGTGGGTTCCATTTCCCAGCCCCACAGCAGAGTCCAGAGGGTATTGTCCCCTGCCCTGACCCTCACCCTGTCCCCCCCACAGCCCTCCCAGAGCAGCTGGGTCCCGCTCTACACAGCTGCCCCACATGCAGCCTGACAGGGACCCCATCCCCAGCAAGGCTCCCCCTCCAGCCCTGTCCCTGCCTGGGACGTGCCCGCAGCTCCCCAAGGGCCTTGTCCCCACAGAGGGTCTCTGCAGTGTCCTGGCCCTGGGCCCAGGCCAGCACCAGCAGGATGTGCCCATCCCCAGGGAGGGACGGGGACAAGGGGACATTTGTCCCCAGGCAGCCACTGGGAGCTAATTGGGCAAACAGAGGTGCCCACGGAGGAGGAGGGGGGATGTGGCTGCCCTGCCAGCATCTCTGATAAGCCCTGTTTACCCAGGGCCCCAGGCACCAGGAAGACACTCAGACATCTTGGCCTTCCAAGAAGTGAAGATGCACAGAGAAGTGCTTCCCGAGAGCTGTCCCTGGCTGGGATTCCTGTTTGACATTCCAGGGCATTCCTGAAGGGTGCTGCTTCTCCCTTTCCCCAGGGACACTGTGGATCCATCAGGAATCTCTTGTGGCCCAGCTGGGAAAAGACTTCAGGCCACTGCCTCGACTCCTTGCTCTGGAGCTCTCCCAAGGAGCCGCAGCACCCGTGAGGGAAGGTTTTCCTTGGGAATGTTGCTGCTTTGTGCCCATGGAGGAGAGAGCGGAGTGTCCCCGGGGGCGATTCTTGGCCAGATGGACACATGCTGTGACATCCCCAGGCAGCCACTGGGAGCTCTTTGGGCAAACAGAGGTGCCCAGGGAGGAGGAGGGGGGATGTGGCTGCCCTGCCAGCATCTCTGATGAGCCCTGTTTACCCAGGCACCAGGCACCAGGCACCAGGAATGCCTCCATCAATCTGGGACTTCCCCAGGACTGCGGTTCCTAGGCTGAGCTCCAGAGCAAGCAGTCAAGGCAGTGGCCTGAAGTCTTTTCCCAGCTGGGCCACAAGAGATTCCTGCTGGATCCGCAGTGTCCCTGGGGAAAGGGAGAAGCAGAACCCTTCACTAATGCCCTGGAATGTCAAACAGGAATCAAACAGCCATTGACAGCTTCCAGGAACAACTTCTCTGTGCATTTTTCCTTCTTGGAAGCCGGGACAGGTGTCTGCATCCACCTGGAAACAAAATCAGGGACGCCTGGGATTCTCTGGGGCCCAGGAAAACCTCCCATGGGCTTCCCTGAGCCCAAACCAGGTTTTCACCCACAGCCTTGGATCTCCTCGAGAGACTTGTCCTCACACCCCTGGAGGCAGAGCACTGTTGCAACCCTGGGCACTGAGAATTTCAGACTTTCTGTGCCAACAGGCTCTGACCCCCAAGAAAAAGGTGGATCTGACCTGAGGCCATGGAACAGGCTTCCAAAATTGAGTGACAGCACTGGGGTTGTGGGTGTGTAATTTCAATAGAAGTGTGTCATATCAAATAGTGGAAAACTCAGAGTTTAAGAGTTTAGAATACAGTGAGATACATGAGGGAAGGTGGAGGTTTTAGGGCAGAGTCCGAGTCTTTCTTTTTCACCGTCTTCTGCCTGGGTTTGGGTGGTGTTTTGTAATTGGGTATAAAAATCTGCATTGCGGGCCACGGGTGGTTGGTTATTGGGTTAAAAGTGAAAATAATTTAGGTGTTATTTCATAATTGGGCAGTTTGTTCTTTAAAAGCTTTGTAGAGAGATAGAGAGGGAGCATTTTTCACTTTGTTGGCTGGAACTCCCAGCTTGTGAGACTGTAACATAGATAAGAATTAATAAATGTCTGAGTCTGAAACACCTCTCCAGCATTTAATCCAAACTCTAACAGGAAAATGAAACAAAAAAGCTACAGAGCACCAAACCAGAGCAGGATTTTGTAACATAGTGTTAAAAGTAAAAGACTGGGAATTTTTTGGTTGTTGTTGTAACATCTAAGCTGGCCAAACCAGAGGGTAGGGGGAATCATCCTGCATTCCTGCATGAAGACTGCGGATGAAAAAGATATTGAACCTCTGTTATCAAGGATCTTATCCAAATGAAGATCACCAAAACTTCGGGAGAAGAATTTATGGGACTTTTGGTAGAGGGGATGGAGCCACCCACAGATGGATCTACCAGATAAAATGATTTGGGGGGCGAGTTGAAACTGAGCTAAAGAAAATCTGACCCGAAAGGAATGTTTGAATCATGCACGTGTATTTATACACATGCAACAGGCTGATACTTTCAAGGGACGAGCCCTTTGGTTAAAGCTGTGCCTTTGGCTGAATGCGGCCGTAAACTCCTTTGCTTCATCTGTTTCCTAATTGTCTTTATTTTTTTGTTTTATTAAACCTATTCTTTAAGACTCACCAGGAAAGCGAACCTTGTTTTTCACAGCAGGCTTAGGCCACTGTCCCCAGGCTGGGGCTCCAGCCCTGGCCGATGGCACCAAGGGAGCTGCAGGGTGTGGGGTGCCCCAGGGGCACCTGTAGCTCTGGTTTGTGCTTGAGATGTTTTAGCTTTTTGAAACTCTTTCCTAGAGAGGTGTTTTTTTTGGTTTTTTTTGTTAATAAGAGATGTTTTTCTAGTTGTAACCTTTGTTTACATTCTTTTTCTTAAGAGGGACTTCTTCTTGATGTCCCTCTGGCCTGACCAATGCAATTGAAAAAGTTTGTCTTTCGTTCACCAATTAGAACCAGGTACCCACTAAATAGAAATCATTGACTTTTACAGATACACAGTGTTCTTTTGAAAAAGATGCAACTTTCATTTAGCAGCTTCTGATGAATGAAGTTCATTAAGTTCATTAAGCTCGTTAAGTTCATTAACCAATTAAGTTGTTCTCTGTAACAAAGCATTAAAAAATTTACCAAAAATAAACAGAGTCATCGTCAGCCTTCTGAAGTCAAAGTCTGTATCGTTGTAACCTTTAACAACATCAGTGCCCCCAAATCTGCCCTGCCCTGCAGGCTCTCCCCACTGCCAGGCCTCAGCACAGAAAGTCTGAAATTCTCAGTGCCCAGGGTTGCAACAGTGCTCTGCCTCCAGGGGTGTGAGGACAAGTCTCTCGAGGAGATCCAAGGCTGTGGGTGAAAACCTGGTTTGGGCTCAGGGAAGCCCATGGGAGGTTTTCCTGGGCCCCAGAGAATCCCAGGCGTCCCTGATTTTGTTTCCAGGTGGATGCAGACGTCTGTCCCGGCTTCCAAGAAGGAAAAATGCACAGAGAAGTTGTTCCTGGAAGCTGTCAATGGCTGTTTGATTCCTGTTTGACATTCCAGGGCATTAGTGAAGGGTTCTGCTTCTCCCTTTCCCCAGGGACACTGCGGATCCAGCAGGAATCTCTTGTGGCCCAGCTGGGAAAAGACTTCAGGCCACTGCCTTGACTGCTTGCTCTGGAGCTCAGCCTAGGAACCGCAGTCCTGGGGAAGTCCCAGATTGATGGAGGCATTCCTGATGCCTGGTGCCTGGTGCCTGGGTAAACAGGGCTCATCAGAGATGCTGGCAGGGCAGCCACATCCCCCCTCCTCCTCCCTGGGCACCTCTGTTTGCCCAAAGAGCTCCCAGTGGCTGCCTGGGGATGTCACAGCACGTGCCCATCTGGTCAAGAATCGCCCCCGGGGACACTCCGCTCTCTCCTCCATGGGCACAAAGCAGCAACATTCCCAAGGAAAACCTTCCCCCACGGGTGCTGCAGCTCCTTGGGAGAGCTCCAGAGCAAGGAGTCGAGGCAGTGGCCTGAAGTCTTTTCCAGCTGGGCCACAAGAGATTCCTGATGGATCCACAGTGTCCCTGGGGAAAGGGAGAAGCAGAACCCTTCAGGAATGCCCTGGAATGTCAAACAGGAATCCCAGCCAGGGACAGCTCTCGGGAAGCACTTCTCTGTGCATCTTCACTTCTTGGAAGGCCAAGACGTCTGAGTGTCTTCCTGGTGCCTGGGGCCCTGGGTAAACAGGGCTTATCAGAGATGCTGGCAGGGCAGCCACATCCCCCCTCCTCCTCCGTGGGCACCTCTGTTTGCCCAATTAGCTCCCAGTGGCTGCCTGGGGACAAATGTCCCCTTGTCCCCGTCCCTCCCTGGGGATGGGCACATCCTGCTGGTACTGGCCTGGGCCCAGGGCCAGGACACTGCAGAGACCCTCTGTGGGGACAAGGCCCTTGGGGAGCTGCGGGCACGTCCCAGGCAGGGACAGGGCTGGAGGGGGAGCCTTGCTGGGGATGGGGTCCCTGTCAGGCTGCATGTGGGGCAGCTGTGCAGAGCGGGACCCAGCTGCTCTGGGAGGGCTGTGGGGGGGACAGGGTGAGGGTCAGGGCAGGGGACAATACCCTCTGGACTCTGCTGTGGGGCTGGGAAATGGAACCCACTGGGGACCTGCGGGGTGTACTGGCTGTGGGAATTGCCACAGCTGAGCCATGGCCCAAACCTCAGCCTTGTCTGCAGGGGATCAGCATTGCCCAGTGCTCCCAGTGCTCCCAGTGCCTGCAGATCCCAGTCACTGCCCGGGTCACATGTCCCTGGTTCCCCTTGTTCTCCTACATGTTGGGTTTGGGGTCGGGCTCGGCTCCGGGGTGTCCCACAGGGAAAGCTCTGGGAGGGCAGGGACAGCGGGAGCTGGGGGATGTGGCACTGGGGGCTGTTGGTGGATGGATTGTGTTGGAGTGGGGGTTGTCCCCACAGGGTCCCCAGCTGCCTTTGGATCCCTGCCTGCCCCCCTGGGCCCCTCCCTGGGTGCCTGGGCCCTTCCAGGGGCAGCTGCCCCGTGTGGGAAGCTGGAGGGATGCCGGGGAGGGGGGCTGGATCGGTGCCGCAGGTGGGATGGACTCTGGGCCAGGGCTGGGCTGGTGGCCAGGGCTGGGGGCTGTGCCAAGCCGGGCTTTGGCCTGGGGGCTGTCGGGGAGGGCGCAGGGGGGAGTCCCGGCAGGGATAAAGGCTCTCCTGCCCTGCTGCAGCCTCAGGCAGCGCTCCCCACTCCAAGAGGAAGATGAAGGTGGCTGTGCTCGGCGTGGCCCTGCTCTTCTCCATCCTGCTGTGCCTCCCAGCACAGAGCAAGGTCAGGCACCATCCCAACGCTGTCCCCACATCCTGCCCTTCCTGGCCTCCCATCCCACCCTTCTGCTCCCTTCACAAATTCCCTCCTTGCTCCCTCCTCTCTGTCCTACCCAGGCTCTCCAAACACCCTCCCACTGACCATTCCCGAGGCCTTCCCTTCCATGGCCCCCCGCAAGCCTTTGCCTTTCTTCCTGGCCACTGCAGCAGGGTCCCCCTGCACAATTCCCTGACCCACCCCCCGCCTCACAAACCCTCTCTCAGTCCTGTCCCTTTTGTCCCCACCCATCCTCCTCCTTCTGTCGCCACCCAGCCCCTCCCTTGCACTCCCCTGTCCCTGCGCTGCAGTTCCTTTCTCCTGCCCTGTTCTTCACACCCTGCTCCTTGCACACCCCCAGCCTGGTGCCTTGGTTTCTCAATTTTCCCCACTTCAGTGTCTTGGGGTCTCCCCCAGCTCCAAGAGATCTCCCAGGAGGCCCTGAATTCCCATCCCTTTGCCCCTGCCCTGCTCCCTGCCCCCATGTCCCCCCACAGCCCCACAAGGTCCAACCCAGACCAAGCCTTTGTTCTCCTCTCCAGGCTCTCCTGGAAGGAACCCAAGATGATCTCCAGGAGGTGAGTGGGGTGCTGGGATGGGAGGGCATCCCCTCTGGGAACTGGGGGGCAGCTGTGTCCCCCCACCCCTTGCTGGCACTGGGGACACCCCAGTGCCCAACGAGGTCTCCTGCTCTCTCTGCAGCCGGATTTGGCAACCTCGAGATTGCTGAGCCGACCGTGGTGGGTACCAGGAGTTCTGCTGCTGTCAGCCCCTCCCCTTGCACGGCCCCCACAGCCCAGGCCATCCCAGTGTGTCCCAGCACAGGCCAGTGCAGCCCTGCTGACACCCCAGACACCTGCCCTGCCCCAGGGATGCTCCCCAGGGCCCCCCTTGCCCAGGGCCCCTGTGCATTCCCATGCCTGTCCTCCCAGCAGCCCCGTAGGGCCCAGGACACAGCCCCTGCCCCAGCTGTGCCTCTTGGCCAGGACCCCCGTGCTTCTGGGCAGGAGCACAGCAGCTGCTGCACCCCCTGGATCCCGCAGACCCCTTCCCCAAGGAGCCCCTTTGCTTTCCCCTTTGCTCCCAGCCCAGCCCGGTGTCCCCAGGGTGTCTCTGACGCTGCCTTTGTCCCCAGACCCTCCTGGATAAAGAGCTGCCCAAGCTCCTGCGGCACAAGCGCCTGGCTGCCTCTCTGGATGCCTAGGTGAGCAGTGCCTGCAGGGACAGGGGTGGGGACAAGGCCCCTCTCGTGTCCCCGTGGGGACAGGGGTGTGACGTTCCAGGCTCTGTGTTTTAGGATGGGCAGCGGTGGTAACATCTGTGTCCTGTCCTCCTCCGGCGGCACCAGGAGATGATCATCCCTGGAGAAGCCCCCGCCCCGATCCCCTCTGAGCCCGGGCCCATTTCCCCTGAATAATCAATAAATCCTGTCAGCAAAGCCACCTTCTCTGTCTGTCTGTCTGTCTGTCTGTGATAGTTTAATCACGTTCTATATTTTATTTGACTGGGAGAATATAAAGCAAACCAGGCCCATCTTTAAATTACAAAGATAGTTTATTAATACACACAAAAACAACAAGAAAAGGGAAAAAGACAACAACAACAACAAATGAAACTTCTAAAACATCTTTCTTTCTCTTTCTTTGTTTTTTACCTTTCTTCACTCAACATAAAAAGACATGACTTGCAACTTCAGCCAGTTTTACCATTTTAAAAATAACCTTTTATCAGTTCTTTTAGGAAAGGAGTCTCTCTGGGTTCTATATAGACATACCATACCCATTAGCAGTTCTCTTAACACTGCACATAGGCTATATTTGCTTACTGGGGTACTGTTTAAGGATGCCTCCTCTAGTATGACACAAAGATTCTCTTTTTCTATTTCCAAAATCATCTCAAGACCCAAAAACAAATCTCCTCTTTCTTTAGGAGCAAAAAAGCTTCATATCACTTTTAACTAGAACCTTACATCCCCCCAAAAGCATTTATATGTTACAGGAAACAAAACCAATTCAGTCTTTATAGTTTACCAGAAATGTCCAGCCAAAATTAGGCCACTCCTTGTCCTTTTGCTTTAAAGTCCTTTTCACTCTTCCCTTACCGACTGTAGCTTTATGCCGTGTCTTTCCATAGTTCCTTCGCTATAACTGTTCTTCTTCCGGAGAAAGATGATGTTTAGGAAAGTCCATCTGCTCACAACAAAAGGTTAAACTTTTCGGGCTGCTGGGCTGCCCACGTGGCTCTGCGGCGGGAAACTGAGTCGTTTAGAAGCCGTGCGCTGGTTTCTTCGGCTTGAAAAGAAGAACAAAGGGCGAAGGGGCACTCCGTCCGAGCTCTCTCTCCTCTCCATGCTGTCCGCCTCTCCCGCGAGACAGCGGCTCCTAAAGCTCCGACCCGGCCTGCCCCGACTCCAGCAGCATCGGGGCCCGGCCCGCCCCCGCCCGGCCTGCCGCAGCCCCCGGGGTGGGGGGGGCACCGAGGCCGGCCTGCCCCGCTCCGGCAGCATTGGGGCCCCGGCTCACGGCCCGGCCCGCCCGTCCTCCTCCTCCGGCCCCGGGTTGGGGGGCACCGAGGCCCGCCGGCCCGGCCCGCTCCCTGTCCCCGGCCTGCCACACTGGGGACTAAGAGACCCCTCCTCCCCCCCCACCCAGCCTTTTTAAGCATTTCGCCAAAAGTCGCAGCTTGTCTTCTACTGGATAAATTGCTTGTCAATCAAAAAAGCTGACCCCGATTGGAACAAAATCAGGCTTTTCCTAGCCTATGACACTGTCCCCGTGCATCTGTCCGTGTGTCTGAGTTTCTGCTCTTGCACTGTGCGGGGCGGCTGGGCCTGGGTTCTGGTCCCTTGGGACCAGGCTCAGCCTGGGTTCTGGTCCCTTGGGACCAGGCTCAGCCTGGGTTCTGGTCCCCTGGGGCTGGGCTCAGCCTGGGATCTGGTCACTTGGGACCAGGCTCAGCCTGGGTTCTGGTCCCCTGGGGCTGGGCTCAGCCTGGGTTCTGGTCACTTGGGTTCTGGGGCCAGGCTCAGCCTGGATTCTGGTCACTTGGGACCAGGCTCAGCCCGGGTTCTGGTCCCTTGGGACCAGGCTCAGCCTGGGTTCTGGTCACTTGGGACCGGGCTCAGCCCGGGTTCTGGTCACTTGGGTTCTAGTCACTTGGGGCCAAGCTCAGCCCGGGTTCTGGCCACTTGGGTTCTGGTCACTTGGGGCCGGGCTCTGCCGCCCCCACACCGTGCCCCACAGCCGGGGTGCTTGCTGTGGGGTGTGTGGGCTGCGGTGGGCGCAGTGGGAGTGGGTGGGTGGGTGCGCAGGCAGAGCACAGAGCAGGTGCTGACTGGGATCGGAATGGGGCTGTTGTGGCTCCAACATAAAAAGAGTTCACAAAATGCATTTTATTTCCAAAGGAGAGTCCTTCTTCAATTAAAAAATACACCTGCTTTAAAGAAATTGTTTATTCTTGTCATCAATATTTTTTGATGATGAAATTTGGTTCCTGGGTTGGATGGTGCTGTTGGGTCTGCCTGGCTCCGGGGTGGAATGGGACTGTGGGGTTTCTTCAGCTCTGGGGTGGAATGGGACTGTGGGGGTTTTCCTGGGTCTGGGGTGGAATGGGACTGTGGGGTTTCCCTGGGTCTGGGTTAGAATGGGATTTTGGGATTTCCTTGGCTCTGGGGTGGAATGGGACTGTGGGGTTTCTCTGGGTCTGGGGTGGAATGGGACTGTGGGGTTTTCCTGGGTCTGGGGTGGAATGGGACTGTGGGGTTTTGTAGCAGAATTTCTTAGAGAACGTGGGCATGATGTGTTTTTGGGATGAGGTTTGAGCTACCCCAGACTGGGCCTCAGGCTCAGGCCTGTGTGGAGCTGCAAAGCCTGTGGCACAGTTAGAAATTGTGTTAAGGTGTAGGGCACAGGACAGTGGTGTTTCTGGGTGTTAATTGGTGTAGTTATAGTGTGAAACACGTTAGCCACCTTAAGACTGAAATAAACAATGTCTGTTTGCATTTTTCTTTGTGCTGAATGCCAATGAGAGGATGTCTGTGATTGTTGATGCCTTAGGAAGGCTGACCTGAAACAGAGGCTGGACAGAGCTGGAGAATAAAGTAGGTATTTATCAAAAGGCTTCCAGAACCCACCCTGGGCATTACGGGAGCCTGACCAAGGCTGCACCCAGAGTGGGTTAGGAATGGCCACATAAAATGGCTGCACAATCACAAAATTTTACATTTTTATAAGTTTTGGTCCATTGGCATATTGGGGTTTAATTGTCCAATTACAGATCCAGGTTGTGAGGCCTCATCCTTCTTGTTCCTCCCTTCAGTCACCCTCATTTGTGCTTTTTGGGATGAAAGTTGTCCTTGGTCCTCAGCAGGAAAAGGTTTTGTCTACCTGCTCTGTGAAGAGAGCTTACTGACACTTAATATGAGGCTCAGAACTACATCCTTAGGCAGCACAGAATCTGAAAATATGAAAGCTAAAATCTAAGGCATCAGTGTAAACTATATGGAACTGTATATAACCTGCCATTTTAGGGAGAATAAAGGGAGAACGTATGTTTGACCACATTGGTTCTATCTGTGTTGCTCTGTCCAGTTTTCCCTTGTTATGAGGGGTTCTCTGCTTTCATCTGTCCCACGAACAAGGACACCTCTCGCTTGAATGCGGTTTTATTCATTTAAATATGGGGGGTTTATTCACTTTGATGTGGGTTTGACATGTTTTAATATCATTTTATGCGCTTGAATGCGGTGATTCGTTTCAATACGGTGATTCATTTAAATACGGGAAGACTCCGCGCTTGTCCCTGAACCATGGACTGAGCTGGGACCGAGTTTTTTCCTGAACCGCGGACGGAGCCGGGAGCAGGATTTTTCGGAGCTGGGAAGCTGGAAAGCGTGGATCATCTTTGTTTCACCCAGAGAGAAGCAGCGACCCGCAGTGGAGGAAGAGGTAAGCCACGGTGCGAAACAAAGAAATGAAAACAAAATGGATAGAGAGTTACAGGCAACCACGTGGCTCCTCTCGAATATTATCTGTAAGAGAGGCGGAAATATGAAAGAAAATTAGTTAGAACAGTTGTCCCTGTGGGCCAGGAAGAAAGGAAAGCTAAGCAGACCATCACTGGTGTTCAGTGAGACAGAGTGGCAAGAGAGCGGAGAAATGTTGTGGGATTCCGCAATCGCAGGCGGGAGAGAGGGCAAAGTTGCGCTGGAACTTGGCGCAGTTTGGAAAAAGGTTCGAGTTACCTTGCAAAACATCTCAGCCGAGAAAAAGGCTGCCCAGGCTGTGATCCAGGCTCTTGAGGGAGAGGGGAGGGGAGGGGAGGAGAGGAGAGGAGAGGAGAGGAGAGGAGAGGAGAGGAGAGGAGAGGAGAGGAGAGGAGAGGAGAGGAGAGGAGAGGAGAGGAGAGGAGAGGAGAGGAGAGGAGAGGAGAGGAGAGGAGAGGAGAGGAGAGGAGAGGAGAGGAGAGGAGAGGAGAGTGTAGCAAATTGATTTGAGCTATCCCAAACTGGGCCTCAGTTTTAGGCCTGTCTAGGAGTAGACAGACTTGTGGCGCAGTTATCATTTAGTTTAAGGTGTGTTTAAGCATTAGATAGCATAGTTATAGTGTGGTTTAGATAGCATAGTTATAGTGTGGTTACGGTGACCTCCTTAAGGGTGAAATTGTTTACATTCTTTCCGACACTGAATGCCAATTAGAAAACACCTGTAACTGTAAACTATCTGAACCATATTTAACCCCCCTTTCTGGAGGAATAAATGGAGAACGCATGATTGTCCTAGGTTACAATGTAAAATTGTGCCTAAGGTATGTATTCTATCCCCATGAGCCGTTGGAGCCAAGGTGGGGCAGTGTTTTCCTTATCTTCTGTTAATGAGCCCAACAATGCCTTGCCACATGAGTCATAGATAACTCCCTCCGGGAGTTATCTCTGTTTAATGGGCCATCAAGGACCCACTGCATGACTCATCATCCCATTGTGAGATGCTCCGCCCAGGGGGAGGAGGCAAACATTTCCACCTGGATAAATCCAGGGTTTGGGACAGCACAGAGAGCTTCTATCCACTGGACTCCCAGAGGAGACAAGAGCTACCAGACGCTTCTACAGGATCACTGCTTTGACAAGACCATCTCATCTGGACTGCCACTACCACCCTAACAGGGTGTCAGGTTGTATTCTGACTCTGTCAGTGGTTTTTTTTTTACTATTACTTTTATTTTATGTTACTTTTCTTTTATTTCTCTTCTTTTCCTCCTATTAAATTGTGTTTCTGACTTGGAGTCTTCCACTGGTTTTGCTTTCAAACCAGCACATTTTTTGGCGCCCAACGTGGGGCACGAGGTACTGAGAAAAGTCAGAATTACAATTTTGGGAAGAAGACACTTGTTCACTATGATTCTCAGCATGTTTACATGTGTCTTGTACCTAGCGCTCTATATCTTTCCGCACATGGGGCAGTATCTACAGATCTTAATGCTCCTATGTAAACCAGGGTATGGCACTAAAATTGCTTTATTGGTATGTCTATTGCATGATAACCTCCGAGGCAATGAGCACAATTCGGAATATGTACTCAATTTTGTTGTCTTGTCCCAGTCTAGGATGTTTTGTTTGGGGTCTCAACAATCTCACCCAGCCACAGTGGGGAGGCGTAAAGAATGATTTTTTCCCGTCTTTCAGGCCTGATACAGCAGTTTTTGGAAATATTGAGTTCTCTCTGGATACCAAGGACAGCATAATGTTGTTGTTAGTACTGCTTTGTTTTCTCTGCACAGCCTACACCATGCTTAAAGTGCAGCGTCTTATTGAGGCAGAGGAGAAAAGAACAAAATGCACAACAACAGCCTTCGTGTCTACACAGATTGTCACAGAAGAGAAAGGAACCAAAAGCCAGGCAACAGTGTCTGAATCTACGCAGACTGTTACAGAGGAAACAGAAGCCAAAAGCAAGGCAACAGTGTCTGCATCTACGCAGACTGTCACAGAGGAGAAAAGAACCGAAATCAAGGCAACAGTGCCCACGTCCACGCAGACTGCCACAGAAGAGAAAGAAGCCACATGCAAAGCCACAACATCTGTGTCTGTGCAGGTTGTCACAGAGGAGAAAGAAGCCAAAGATGCCAGCATCTCCACACAAACAATCACTGAACTGGAACAGCCTAAACCGGTAGCAGTTGCCCCCGTTCAGAAGAAGAAATCAAAGAGCAAATCAGTTCGCATAGTGACTGACGAGGATGCAGCAGGACCTTCGCACCCAGCAGAGGAGACAGAGCCAGAGATCATCACTCGCTCTCTATCTCTGGGTGAGCTGCGTGACCTGCTGAGGGAATTCACCCGCCAGACAAACGAGTCCATCCTGACTTGGCTGCTCCGCATCTGGGACGCTGCAGCCAATGACACCATTCTGGATGGAAGTGAGGCCAGGCAACTGGGATCGCTGTCCCGGGATGTGGTCATTGACCAGGGCATCGGAAGGACCCAAGGAACCCTCAGCCTCTGGCGGCGACTGCTGACAAGTGTGAAGGACAGATACCTTTGTAAAGAAGACCTCCAGGTGCATCAAGGAAAATGGAGCACAATGGAACAAGGTATCCGATGCCTGAGGGAATTGGCTGTGCTGGAGATCATTTTCTCAGAAGACGAAAGATTTCCTAAAAGCCCGGATGATGTCCAGTGCACGTCGCAGATGTGGTTGAGATTTGCACGACTTGGACCAGAGATGTACTCCCGTTACCTGGCAATGCTGCAATGGAGGGAAGGCAAGGACAGGGTGGGCGTCTTGGTCAACAAACTAAGAATTTACGAGGACACTGTCACCGCCCCATTTCGTACCCATGTCTCATCCGTGGAAACAAGGCTGGCTGAGCAAGTCCAGAGCTTGATTGAAGAAGGCCATCAGAAACTGAAGAAGGAACTTAAGGAAGAAATTTACCACATCTCACCAGAACCAATAAGAGTCTCTGCCATTAGGAACAGGCGTCCTCCAGCCAGAGAGAGAGGATATACTCCACGAGGTAACCTCTGGTCTTTTCTTCGAGAACATGGAGAAGACATGAGGAAGTGGGATGGACAACCCACCTCCTCCTTAGCAGCCCGGGTACGTGAACTGAAAAGAGGGACACCTACCACGAGGAGCTCATCTAGAGTCAAGGCTGCTCCAGTCTCTCGTGCACAGAACTCCAGACAGTATAGGAATGGTGATGTGACTGATCCTCTTGAAGGGACCTCAGGAACATATTTACAGGAGGAGAGCAACGCGCACCATGAGCAGGAATAGGGAGGCCCTGCCTCTAGCCAGGTAGAGGAAAGGGATAATAGGATCTACTGGACTGTGTGGATCCAATGGCCTGGCACATCCGACCCACAAAAATATAAGGCTTTGGGACACTGGTTCCCAATATACCCTGATGCCATCGGGGTATGTAGGAACAGAACCTATTTCAATTTCTGGAGTGACAGGAGGGTCCCAGCAGCTGACTGTATTGGAGGCCGAAGTGAGTTTGACTGGGAATGGGTGGCAGAAACACCCCATCGTGACTGGCCCAGAAGCTCCATGCATCCTCGGCATAGATTATCTGAAAAATGGATATTTCAAAGACCCAAAAGGATATCGTTGGGCTTTTGGAGTAGCTGCTGTAGAGAGGGAAGACATCAGACAACTAAATACCCTGCCTGGTCTCTCAGATGACCCCTCTGCTGTGGGACTGTTAAGAGTTGAAAAACAACAGGTACCAATCGCCACGGCAACAGTGCACCGTCGGCAGTACCGCACTGACAGAGACTCTGTGACTCCGATCCATGAGATGATTCGTAAACTGGAGAGCCAAGGGGTGGTCAGCAGGGCTCATTCACCTTTCAACAGCCCTATATGGCCAGTGCGTAAGTCCAATGGAGAATGGAGACTGACTGTGGATTATCGTGCTCTGAATGAGGTCACGCCACCACTGAGTGCTGCTGTACCGGACATGCTGGAGCTCCAGTATGAGCTGGAGTCCAAGGCAGCAAAGTGGTACGTGACCATTGATATTGCCAATGCCTTTTTCCCCATTCCTTTGGCAGCAGAGTGCAGACCCCAGTTTCCTTTCACCTGGAGGGGCGTGCAGTACACCTGGAACCGACTGCCCCAGGGGTGGAAGCACAGTCCCACCATCTGCCATGGATTGATCCAGGCTGCATTGGAAAAGGGCGAGGCTCCTGAACATCTACAGTACATCGACGACATCATCGTATGGGGGAACACAGCAAGGGAAGTTTTCGAGAAAGGAGAGAGAATTATCCAGATTCTGCTGAAAGCTGGTTTTGCCATTAAGCGAAGTAAGGTTAAGGGACCGGCTCAAGAAATCCAGTTCCTGGGAGTGAAATGGCAAGATGGACGTCGCCAGATACCCACAGAAGTAATCAACAAGATCACTGCGATGTCTCCACCAATGAGCAAGAAGGAAACACAAGCTTTCCTAGGCGCCATTGGCTTTTGGAGAATGCACATTCCTGAGTATAGCCAGATTGTGAGTCCTCTCTACCTGGTTACCCGCAAGAAGAATGATTTCCACTGGGGCCCAGAACAGCAGCAAGCCTTTGCTCAGATCAAACAGGAGATCGCTCATGCGGTAGCCCTTGGCCCAGTGAGGACAGGACCAGATGTGAAGAATGTGCTGTACTATGCAGCCAGGAACAATGGCCTGTCCTGGAGCCTTTGGCAGAAGGTGCCTGGTGAGACTCGGGGTCGACCTCTGGGATTCTGGAGCCGAAGCTACAGAGGGTCCAAAGCCAATTACACTCCCACGGAGAAGGAGATCTTGGCCGCCTATGAAGGAGTTCAAGCCGCCTCAGAAGTAATTGGCACTGAAGCACAGCTGCTTCTGGCACCCCGACTGCCGGTGCTAGGGTGGATGTTCAAAGGAAAGGTTCCTTCCACGCATCATGCCACCGACACTACTTGGAGCAAATGGATTGCCCTCATTACACAGCGCGCCCGTATTGGAAACCCGAATCGCCCTGGGATTCTGGAAGTTATAACAAACTGGCCTGAAGGTGAGACTTTTGGATTATCCTCTGAAGAAGAAGAGGAGCAAGTGACACGTGCCGAGGAGGCCCCACTGTATAACGAGCTACCGGAGACTGAAAGACGATATGCTCTCTTCACTGATGGTTCCTGCCGAATTATAGGCGCTGACCGGAAATGGAAAGCTGCAGTATGGAGCCCCACACGACGAGTTGCACAAGCTACCGAGGGACAAGGTGGATCGAGTCAGATGGCAGAGCTTAAAGCAGTACAGCTGGCGTTGAGTATTGCTGAACGAGAGAAGTGGCCGAGGCTCTATCTCTACACCGACTCATGGATGGTAGCTAATGCCCTGTGGGGATGGCTGAATCGCTGGAAAAAGGCCAACTGACAGCGCAGAGGGAAACCCATCTGGGCTGCTGAGATTTGGCAAGACATTGCCACCCAAGTAGAGAGGCTAACCGTGAAGGTTCGACACGTGGATGCACACGTACCCAAGAGTCGGGCTAATGAGGAGCATCGCAACAATGAGCAGGTAGACAAAGCTGCCAAGGTGAAAGTATCACAGGTGGATCTAGACTGGCAGCACAAGGGAGAATTATTCCTAGCTCGTTGGGCCCATGATGCCTCTGGTCATCAGGGAAAAGATGCAACATACCGATGGGCCCGTGACCGAGGGGTGGACCTTACTATGGACAGCATCTCACAAGTCATCCATGACTGTGAGACCTGTGCTGCAATCAAACAGGCCAAGCGAGTGAAGCCTCTGTGGTACGGTGGACGATGGTTGAAGTACAGGTATGGGGAAGCCTGGCAAATTGACTACATCACCCTTCCTCAGACCCACCAAGGCAAGCACTATGTGCTGACCATGGTAGAAGCAACCACAGGATGGCTGGAGACCTACCCTGTGCCTCATGCTACCGCCCGAAATACCATCCTGGGCCTTGAAAAGCAAGTCCTGTGGAGACATGGCACCCCGGAGAGAATCGAGTCAGACAACGGGACACATTTTAAGAACAGCCTTATAAACACCTGGGCTAAAGAACATGGTATTGAATGGATATACCACATCCCTTATCATGCACCAGCTGCCGGGAAAGTGGAACGGTGCAATGGACTATTAAAGACTACCTTGAAGGCACTTGGCGGAGGGACCTTCAAGAATTGGGACATAAATTTAGCCAAAGCCACCTGGATGGTCAACACCCGAGGCTCCATCAATCGAGCTGGTCCTGCCCAGTCTGAACCCTTGCACACAGTGGATGGAGATAAAGTCCCAGTGGTGCACATGAAAGGGATCTTAGGAAAGACTGTTTGGATTAACCCCACCTCAGGCAAAGGCAGACCCATCCGTGGGATTGTTTTTGCTCAAGGACCTGGTTACACTTGGTGGGTAATGCAAAAAGATGGGGAAACCCGTTGTGTACCGCAAGGAGACCTGATTTTAAGTGGGAACTAGAATTAGTGTGTAGGGTTTCATTCTGTGTATATACATATGTATCTGTGAGAGTGTATGATGTAGATGGTGATAGAATAAGGGGTGGATTATGTCCTAGGTTACAATGTAAAATTGTGCCTAAGGTATGTATTCTATCCCCATGAGCCGTTGGAGCCAAGGTGGGGCAGTGTTTTCCTTATCTTCTGTTAATGATCCCAACAATGCCTTGCCACATGAGTCATAGATAACTCCCTCCGGGAGTTATCTCTGTTTAATGGGCCATCAAGGACCCACTGCATGACTCATCATCCCATTGTGAGATGCTCTGCCCAGGGGGAGGAGCCAAACATTCCCACCTGGATAAATCCAGGGTTTGGGACAGCACAGATAGCTTTTCATCCACTGGACTCCCAGAGGAGACAAGAGCTACCAGACGCTTCTACAGGATCACTGCTTAGACAAGACCATCTCATCTGGACTGCCACTACCACCCTAACAGGGTGTCAGGTTGTATTCTGACTCTGTCAGTGGTTTTTCTTTGTACTATTACTTTTATTTCATGTTATTTTCCTTTTATTTTTCCTCTCTTCTCCTATTAAATTGTATCTCTGACTGAGAGTCTCACTGGTTTTTCTTTCAAACCAGCACACTCCTTCAAAGAATTTCCTTCCCAACCCAGGGCTGGGGGGGGGAAGGGGTGGTGGAGGTTTGTTTTAGGGGACTCCCTTTTAGAGGTTCTCCCCCTAATTTATCCTAAACCAACATACCCCCTCAACCCTTTCACTTTCCCTATCCTGCACCAGAAAGAAGAGGTCTTTTGTGCTGAGTCAGACACGGGGGGGGGACAGATTCTGTCCTGGGGGGGCACATCCAGAGGGTCCTGTCCGTGTTCAGGGGTGTCCCTGTGGTGGGGGTGACAAATCCTGGGGGTGGCACATCCCAGCCAGTGATGCCCTGTCCTGGGAAAAGGGCAGGGAGGGCAAGGAGGGCCAAAACCGGGCTCGACTCGGGGAAATGAATTGAATTTCTCATTCATCAGTCCTAGCCTGCAAAAGGAGAAGCGAAAGGCGTCTGCAAAACACCTTCCCCTCTCGGGAGCTGCTCCAGCGGGGGCTTCCCACTGGCTCACAGCCCCTTTGGGCCCCCCCTGCTCGGCCGGGGGATCCTGCAGGGCTGCAGGGGTGGGGGGGGGGGGGGGGGGGTCTCTGCTCCCCGGGGACCCCCACGGGCTGTGGGGGAACCTCGGGAGCCCCTGGTACCCCTCGCTGCGCCCCGCAGGGCTGTTCCTCCGGCAGCCTCGGGCTCCTCTGGGCTGCCGCAATTCCATCTCTCCCACCGCTGGGATTTGCCCTTCCCAGCTCTGCCCTAGCCCCTCCCCGCCTCCCCCGCCAGCAGCTCTGGGGCTCGGGCTCCGCTCGGGTGTGGGGCTCGGGGCACCGGGGGGCACCGGGGGCACCGGGCAGGGCTGGAGGTGCCGAGGGCTTTGGGGTGCGATTTGGGGACACCCCTGTCCACTGCCGGCTCCGTGGCGGGGCTCCAGCCGGGCCCGAGGGGCTCGGCAGCTGCGGGATGGGTGCCCGTGGGGCCGCAGGTCCCCGAGCCCTTGGCCGCTGTCACCCCGAGGGGACAAACAGGGAGCGGCAGCTCCTTCCCCTCTTCGGGGCAGCTGCGGGGGAACCGCTCCGGAAATGCCCCAATCGAGCATTTTGTCCCATTTGTGCCCGGGGGACGGAGAGAGCCCCCAAAAATCCTGCAAATCCCGCAGCGATCTGCTCAACAGCCTGAGCAGGACCCTCCTCGGTCCGAGCTGAGCGGGCAGAGCCAGACAAACAAAAACCATCGCTCCCGGTTTAATCCAAAAGCTGCGGTTTGAGCCCAACGGGAGGGACAAGGCTCCTGTGCCCCGCCCCGGCACTGGGGAGGGAATGGGGAGCCCCTGGGGGTACTGGGAGCACTGGGAGCGCTGGAACGGGGAGCTCTGGGCAGCCCCACAGGGGATCCCCCACTCGTGGCACAGGGAGGCACCCACGGGAGTTGGGAGGGGACACACACGGGTGATGGCCTCCTTCAGGTACCTCCAGTGCCCCCAGTGTCCCCAGTGCCCCCAGTGTCCCCAGTGTCACAGCACGTCCTGGTAGATGTCACTGGGGTCCCGCTGTCTGTCGTGGGGTCCCGGCAGCTCCACCTTGGCCACTTGTGGATCCCGAGGTGGGGCAGGGTCAGGGGACACCCGTGGGGGCTCTGAGAGTGACAGCGGTTGTGGGGACCTGGGTGGGGGTGACACCCGTGGGTGACGTGTCCCTGTCCCCCCCCTGTACTCACCCCCTGCCCCCTCGGTGCCCAAACGTGGGGGGTCCTGTGGGGATAAGGGGGGGTCTGAGGGGTGTGTGGGGAGGGGGAGAGGGGAGTCCCGGCCGGAGCCCCCCACTCACCTGTCCTGGGGCTCCCTGGCGGCTGCAAAGGGAAGAGGGGAGGGGGTAACCGTGGGTGTAGCAGAATTTCTTAGGGAACGTGGGCATGAGGTATTTTGGAATGAGATTTGAACTACCCCAAACTGGGCCTCAGTTTTAGGCCTGCCTGGAGGTAGACAGACCTGTGGTGCAGTTAGAAATTCATTTTAAGGTGTGTTTAAGCATTAGATAGCATAGTTACAGTGTGGTTATGGTGACTTCTTTAAGGGTGAAATTGTTTACATTTTTTCTTACACTGAATGCCAATTAGAAAACACCTGTAACTGTAAACTATCTGAAACTGTATTTAACCCCCCTTCCTGGAGGAATAAACGGAGAACGCATGATCTAGCTATGTTGGTCGTATGTGTGTTGCTCTGTCCAGCTTCCCACTTTAATTAGGAATTCCCTGGTTTCATTCTGTCGCCTGGAACTGGGACACAGTTCGCTTAAATGCAGTTTGGATTGACTAAATTCAGAGTTTTGATTAATAATTTCGCTTAAATGCAGCTTTGATATGATTTTGATATCATTTTTTGCGCTTTAATGCGGTTTGGATTTTTGCGCTTTAATGCGGTTTTTAAGTTCGCCTAAACGGGGAAAAAGTCTCCGTGCTTGTTTCCGGACCAGAGCGGAGTGGGAACCGAGTTTCCCTCAAACTGAGGACGGTGCCCAAATGAGCAAAGGAGCTGGGAAGCTGGTAGCATGGTCGTGGAGTTTCATTTGAAGAGAAACAGCGACACGCAGTGGAGAGAGAGGTAAGCCACGGTTTGGAAACAAAGGAATTGAAAGTAAAATGGAAAAAGAATACCAGGCAGCGACTCAGCTTCTAGCAAATATTATCTCAAAGAGAGGAAATAAGATTAAAGAAAGTGCATTAGATCAGTTGGCCCTATGGGCCAGGAAGAGAGGGAAATTGAGCAAACCATCGCTCGTGTTTAGTGAAACAGAGTGGAAAGAAATAGGCGAGTTGCTATGGAATCTTTCCATCAGTGGCGGGAGAGAAGGAAAGCTGGCTCAGGAGTTAGGAGCCACTTGGAAAAAGATTATGAATACCTTGCAGTCATTCTTGGCTGAGCGAAAAGCCGCCCAGGCTGCTATCCAAGCACTCGAGGGGATAGTGGATGAAACAAAAGAAATCCAGAGGTCTTCTAAGGTTGCAAGGTTTTTCGGTATCAGTAACACGCGTCCAGTGAGGGGAAACGCAGCTCCCATTTGTTCTACATTGCAAGAGGTAGTAAATGCAGTCACGGAGCGCGCAGCTCAGCCACTGGAAGCGCCTCCCGCGACAGCCAGATGGACTGAGATAGAACAGGAAGCGCCGCACTCCCAAGACCCAGGGGGTGTGGTGGAAGATGAGATCGTAGGCGGGGCTGAAGGCGGAGAGGGGCTGGCGCAAGAGACGAAAGAGAGGGGTGGAGATCGGGGCGGTGACGAGAGGGAGGCTGCGCGGCTCCCCCCCCCACTGGAAATTAAAGCAGCGGCGCACGTGCGGCCAGCCCGAACCACCAAAACAAACATGGCATCCTCCATGGCCACTACCGGCCGGGCAACTGCAGGGCCGGGGGCCGCTGCGGCCCCCACAACAGCGGCTCCACAGCCAGCCACAGTGCAGCCAGCAGCTCATTACCAGCAAGCTACTGTGGCGCAATGCCCCCTGCCCCCTGACTCCGATTTGGACGGTGAGAATCCCGATCCCAATTCTCACAGCATGCCACGACTGCAGAACCAATCACAGCGTGCAAACGAACTGCAGCAAATAATAGCCAAGCTTGCTGAATTATCAAACTGCCAAACTCAATTAGAACAGCCGACAGCTGCGGTTTCCCAGTTTTCCCCACAAAACAAGCAGAATCTCACAGCTTTGCAATCTGCACAGCCTGCTCCATTGTTTCCAGCTTCTGCACAGTAGATGGTGCTGCCAGTCGCCCAACAGAATCCAATACAAAGGCGCTGGGCTGGCGTCTTGAAACAGGCGGTCCTCGAAGGAGATTTACATGTACCTAACCCAATTGCTTGTCCAGTTGTTGGTGAAAATGCCCAGGCTCGGTTGGAGCCCCATGAATGGAAGGTATTGAGTTCAGCAAAGCACACAGTTACTACCTATGGAATAAGATCAGAAGCAGCCAGAAACATAATTCAGTACATCTTCACAGCAGATGTACTTTGCCCCGCTGACTGTACTAACATCGCTTCGCTGCTGCTAACACCCTCACAGCTCCTCATTTTTGAAAGGGAGTGGAGGCGTTTGGCAATTGAAGAGGCAAATAAACATCAAGAAATAGGGGATCCTTTTTATGGTCTTTAACCCAATATGCTGACAGGACAAGGACCATATGCTACAACCAATATCCAGCTCACCTTCCCCATTGAGGTTCATCAGATGGCTCAAACATTGGCCCACAGAGCCTTGCTTCTAGTTCCTGACAAAAAGAAACCTGCACCATATGCTACCATCAGGCAAGGGGCCACAGAACCATATGGACAATTATTGATAGACTGTCAGCTGCTTTAAAAGATGCACAAGACCTAAATACAGATGGCAGGAATACCTATTTTGTTCCCTCGCCTTTGAAAATGCCAACTCATGTACCAGAGCCATCCTTGCTACCCTACCCCAAGGCTGTGCCGTCGATGAGATGCTAGTGCGAGCAACTAGAGCTGAACAAAATAACCAGGCAGCGGCGTTCACGGCTGCCATGCAGAACGCGATACAGCAGCAGGGACACATCATCGCAGCTGCTTTGTCAGGTGGCAACGTCAATCGTCACAGCAACAAGAAACCTCCACCTAACACTCCGTGTTTTTGATGTGGTGAAGCAAGTCATTTTAGACGGACGTGCCAAAAAACTGTTTGGTGTCACAAATGCAATCTAGACACCCATGCCACCTGAAGTCTGTCGCAAGTCGGGAAACTACAAGAACAGCGTGTTGAAGCTCCGCGCAGGGACAAAAGTCGAAGCTTCGACCCAGAAGACTCCAAAAGCGGCTTCTGGTCAAAAACAAGCCCGCCACCTGGGGAAGCCTCGGCGTGGATGTGGCAACAACAGTAGAGGTTACCTTGCAAGACAAAGAAGTATCCCTGATTCCAACTGAAGTTTGTGGTCCAATGTACAGCACCATTTCTTTAATTGCAGGTTTGTTGCTCGGAAGATCTTCCACAAGTAAACAAGGTGTAATCATGATTCCAGGGGTCATTGATGCAGATTACACCGGACAAGTACAAATATTGGCTCATGCCCTGCAACCACCTGTGACAATTCCAAAAGAAGCAAGTTCACTCAAATTGTAGCATTTGAAAACATTTTGCCACATCATCAATGACCAAAAGAACCAACTGAAAACAAAGAGAAGACAAAGGCTTTGGGTCAACACGTCATGATGTTTTCTTCACAATAGACATGAAAAACCGCCCACAAAGAAAAGTGCAATTGCAGCGTGGCTCCCACTGCATCAACCTGAAACCAATGCTTGATATAGGAGCAGACATTTCCATCGTCAATCAATTATACTGGCCATCTAATTGGCCTCTGCAAGCTCCAAGTGCCCACACTGTGGGAGTGGGTGGAATGAAAGTTCCTTCAATAAGCAAAGATCCCATCAGTATCATCTTTGAAGACAATCAAGTTGTCGTGACTCGACCTTACATCATGATTCTGCCCGAAGAGCTTCCAGGACTGATAGGCAGAGATGTGCTGTCTCAACTTGGCACAGTTTTAACCACTGATCAGCATTTTCCTTGACGGCCACTGCAGTGCAGCCACCCATTCTAAAGATTACCTGGTTAACTGATACCCCTGTTTGGGTTGAGCAGTGGCCAATGACTAAAGAAAGGCTGCAAATTGCTGAACAACTAGTATAAGAGCAACTTGATGCTGGACACATTCGGCCCTCTGTGAGTCCATGGAACACACCAACTTTTGTTATCCCAAAGAAGTCAGGAAAGTGGAGGCTGTTGCATGATCTGTGAAAGGTCAATGAACAGATGCAGGCAATGGGTACTTTGCAACCTGGCCTGCCAGCTCCAACCATGATACCTCAAGGGTGGAACATCGTTTAAAAGATTGTTTTTTCACCATTTCACTTCACCCGCATGATACTCAACGTTTTGCCTTCACCATGCCATCCGTCAACAGAGCAGCTCCAACAAAACGGTATAAATGGGTTGTTTTGCCGCAGGGCATGAGAAATTTGCCGACGATGTGTCAGCTGTTTGTTGATTGGGCCCTGCGACCGATTCGCCAGCATTTTTCTAACGCAATGATCTATCACTACATGGATGACATCCTCATTGCCACCAAACAGCCATTGGCAGAAACAGACTTAAACTGGTTGTTTTCGCAGTTGAAACAACATGGACTGACTGTAGCTCCAGAAAAAATACAGCGATCAGCTCCTTGGAAGTACTTAGGTTGGCTGATTACAGATGCGCAGATTCGTCCACAGAAAATCACTTTACATGCTGACATTTCCACCTTGCATGATGCTCAGAGATTTTTTGGAGACCTGCAATGGGTTTGCACCATTGTAGGAATCACCAATGATGATCTGCAACCATTTTTGCCATGGCTTCGTGGTGGTGATGCCAACAGCCCTCGAAATTGCACCCCCGAACAGCAAAAGGCTTTGGTTCAAGTATCAGAAAAGCTGCAGTGTGGTTGGAGTGCTCGACGTGTTGAACATCTTCCGTTGTCACTTTTCCTTTCCAACACTGATGCCTGCCCACTTGCCATTATTTTTCAATGGCAAAAGAAAAAGGGGGAACGCCAATCTAAGTTTGGCTCAACAGCAAGTTTGCTGGAATGGGTGTTTTTACCTGTGCAACCAAAGAGCCATGTCATGACCAGAACAGACGCTCTTGCTGCATTGATAAGAAAGGGCAGAGACAGAATTGTGGAGATAGATGGAAAGGAACCAGCAGACATCAGTGTTCCTGGGAAAAATGAAGATTTAGAATGGAAACTGAGACACTCTGCTGCAATGCAAGTAGCGTTGTTGGGGTTCACAGGTGTGGTTCACAACCAGCAACCAAAAGGCCCAATGTGGCACCTGGTCACCCGTTACCAGTGGTTGGAAAGACCCTTGTGTTCCAGTTGAAGGAAGAACAGTTTTTACTGACGCTGGTCGAAAAATAAAAAAGGCTCTGTGTGTTTGGCGACAGCAAGGAGAATGGTTGCAACATTTAATTAAGAGTGAAGCAGGAGACAGTCTGAAAACCCTTGAACTGAGACCAATGTGTTGGGCCTTGCAAACCTGGAACAAAGAACCACTCAATGTTGCTTCAGATTCTTTATATGTAGTTGGAGTGGTGCAAAGAATGGAGGATGCACTCATCAGGAAAACACAGAATCAACGTCTTGGAGAACTGTTCTTGCAACTGCGAAGCGTGCTGAAGCAGCGTCAGCATGCTTTCTGTGTCATGCACGTTCGGAGCCATCAGTGCAACAGCTGTTTAGGGGAGGGAAATGCACGAGCAGATGCTGCAGTCAATTACGCTGTCCATGTCCCTTCACAAAGCAAATTTGTTAGGGCTCTCAACAGTCACGAAACATTTCACCAAAATGCTAGGGCCTTGCATCGACAATTTCAGATTCCCCTGAATGATGCACAAGGGATTGTGCGTGCCTGCCCTCAATGTAGTCATCATGCGCCTGGCCTTGGCCTGGGAACAAACCCAAGGGGGATGAAAGCCTTGGAGCTGTGGCAGATGGATGTAACTCATGTCCCAGACTTTGGGAGATTGAAATATGTCCATGTCACTGTAGATACCTATTCCAAATTTATTTGGGCCACAGCATAACCAGGGGAAAGAGCCCTGCATGTTGAGAGAAACCTGTCTGCCTGTTTTGCAGTGATGGGTGTGCCTGTAGAAATCAAGACCAACAATGGTCCAGCATATGTTGGTCAGCGGGTTGCTAAATTTATGCAGACGTGGGGGGTGAAACGTACCACCGGAATCCCTCACTCTCCTACAGGCCAAGCTATTGTAGAAAGAACCAATCGCACCCTGAAAGAATATCTAGCGAAGCAAAAGCAGAATGACGAGACTGATGTAGCTAGTCGACTGTCAAAGGTATTGTTCACTTTAAACTATTTGTGTTTAGCAGAAGGAAGAGAAGAACCTGCAGTTGTGATACATCATCATGCAGTGAAGGAGGGAGGACCACAGGCAATTCCAGGAGTTTACGTTTATCACAAGAGCATGCGAACGGGTGAATGGCAGGGACCGAGTCCTGTGCTGTTTAATGGTCGTGGTTATATGTGTGTTTCTACAGGAGAAGCAGGACCTGTGTGGGTGCCAAGCCGATTTACCCATGCATGTCCCCAATCAGAGATCAAAGCTAACAGTGATAACAATGGCGACAACAACGATTTACCTGGAGCACCCTGTGACGACTCTAAAACTACTGAGAACTGATTTTGTAAAATATAGAAAATAGTTATTCAGTTATAAGATTAAGTTTAGTGATAAGTTGTTTTAGTATTTGGAGTTAGGTGATACTGGGTTGTTGTTTTTAGTAAAGTAAAAATTAAAAGAGATAATCAAAAAGATGAGCAGAATGTTGGGAGTTGGAATGTTTGTTTTAATTAGTGTTTTGATGAAAAAGGCATTTGGAGTGCTTGACATTGACCCTAGGCAAAATATGTGGGTCACCTGGGCCAATCGGACTGGGCAAGATTCGTTTTGTTTGTCTTTGACCACACCATCTAATCCTTTTCGTACCTGTTTGATTGGAGTTCCGGTGAATTCCACGGCAGAGTTCAAAGTTTGGACTCAAGCCAGAATTAACCCAGAAAGTGTTTTGGGAGCACAAGCTGTTGCTGTTGCACAAGGTTTGAAAGTCACTGGTGCTGAGCTCCAAGAACTCGATCTTTTGGGTTCTGTGCCAGGCAATTATTGTTTAGTTTCTGGGCATTTTGTGATAAATTCAAGTCTGTTGATTGTGAAGGAAAAACAACCAGGAAATGGCAACACTTGGCTGTCTCCCAGATCTCCATTGTATTACAATCATGTTGAATATTGTAACAATTGGACTGAATCCGTGATACCATTAAAGGGTGCTGCAAAGGAACTGCCACCAGGGATCTTTCTCATTTGTGGAGACAGAGCCTGGTCTTCAGTTCCTCCAGGAGCTGTAGGAGGTCCATGTTACTTTGGTAAATTGACACTGTTTGCTCCCAGCATTCATCAGGTTTTTGGGTTGTCTCAAAAGACCCGACGAACCAAATGCAGTGCACTTCAACTAGGCCCCGACTGTAAAGATCAGGTAACATTATGGAACCGTGCATCTGTAATATCGGCATCAATTTTTTCTCCAGGAGTTGCTTCAGTGCAGGCTCTCACACAGTTGAAAACCTTGGCCTGCTGGACAGGAAAATAAATTAACCTAACATCTAATATGTTAAGTGAGCTTGCTGCAGATGTTAGCAGCGTCCGTCATGCAGTTCTTCAAAACAGAGCTGCCATCGACTTCCTCCTTCTCGCTCAAGGGCATGGATGTGAGGAGTTTGAAGGCATGTGCTGCATGAATTTGTCAGACCATTCTCAATCGATTTACAACCAGCTTTCACAGCCGAAGAGCAACATGGGGAAACTTGTAGTTGTTGACACTCCATTTGACAAATGGCTTGATTCATGGGGTTTCACTGGGTGGATCAAAGACTTGATCCATTTTGGTGTTGTGATTTTTGTTGTTATTGTAGTTATTTTAGTTTTTGTGCCTTGTTTGTTGCAGTGTATGCGAAAAATAACCAGCCGTGCCTTTGAATCAGTTTGGGTAGCCCAAAAAGAAAAAGGGGGAATTGTAGTAGAATTTCTTAGGGAACGTGGGCATGATGTGTTCTGATATGAGATCTGAGCTATCCCAGGTTGGGCATCAATTTCAGGCCTGTCTGGAAGTGTACAGGCCTGTGGCGCAGCAAAAATATAGCTTAAGGTGTGTTTAGGAATTAGATAGGTTAGTTATAGTGTGATTACGGTGGCTTCCTTAAGGGTGAAATGGTTTGCATTTTTCTTCTCAATGAATGCCAATTAGAAAACACTTGTAACTGTAAACTATCTGAACTGTATTTAACCCATCATCCTGGAAGAATAAAGAGAGAACGCATGATCTAAACAAATTGGTCGTATGTGCGTTGCTCGGTCCAGCTTCCTATTTTAATTAAGAGATCCCTGGCTTTAAGAAACAAAATGCAAAATGGCACAAACAATGACCTTTCTTTGTGGAGAACATGAAGGAAGAAAGAAAGGGAAAAAATGAAAAACCAAAAAACACAACCAAACGAAAAAGAAGTATCAAAGATGGCTTTTATTACAAGAGATTTGCAGAAATTGCCCAGCAGTTTAATGTCTCTGAAAGCATCCATTCATCAGTGTCCACACTGCAGCCTTGAGCTGCTGGTTCCTCAGGCTGTAGATGAGGGGGTTCAGGGCTGGAGGCACCATCGAGTACAGAACTGACAGGGCCAGATCCAGGGATGGGGAGGAGATGGAGGGGGGCTTCAGGTGAGCAAACATGACAGTGCTGAGGAACAGGGATAGGACAGCCAGGTGAGGGAGGCAGGTGGAAAAGGCTTTGTGCCGCCCCTGCTCAGAGGGGATCCTCAGCACAGCCCTGAAGATCTGCACATAGGAGAAAACAATGAACACAAAACAACACAATGATAAACTGGCAATGACAGCAAGAAGCCCAAGTTCCCTGAGATAGGAGTTGGAGCAGGACACCTTGAGGATAACTGGGATTTCACAGAAAAACTGTCCCAAGGCATTGCCATGGCACAGGGGCAGGGAAAATGTATTGGCTGTGTGCATGAGAGCACAGAGAAAGGCACTGGCCCAGGCAGCTGCTGCCATGTGGGCACAGGCTCTGCTGCCCAGGAGGGTCCCACAGTGCAGGGGTTTGCAGATGGACACGTAGCGGTCGTAGCACATGATGGTCTGGAGATAGTACTCTGCTGAGATGAAGAACAGAAAGAAAAAGAGCTGTGCAGCACATCCTGTGTAGGAGATGGTGCTGGTGTCCCAGAGGGAATTGTGCATGGCTTTGGGGACAGTGGTGCAGATGCAGCCCAGGTCGGCGAGGGCCAGGTTGAGCAGGAAGAAGAACATGGGGCTATGCAGGTGGTGGCCGCAGGCTACGGCGCTGCTGATGAGGCCGTTGCCCAGAAGGGCAGCCAGGGAGATGCCCAGGAAGAGGCAGAAGAGCAGGAGCTGCAGCTGCCGCCTGCTTGCCAATGCCAGCAGGAGGAAGTGGCTGATGGAGCTGCTGTTGGACATTTGCTCTGGCTGGGCATGGGGACCTGTTCATGGAGAAAGGACAGGGACAAGTCAGCAGAGGCTGCTTTGAGCCAAACCTGGGCCATTCCATGTAGACTGTCCCGCTGTGAGTCACCCACCCTTGTTCCTGCTCTGGGAAAACCTTCACCCAAGTCCCTACCTGAGCACCAGTTTTCCTGTCTGAGTGTGCCAGGAGCAGCCAAGCCTGTTCATGAGGGCTCTCGAGGAGCCATCCCTGCCCTGCTGCCCTGAGTTTGTGGTCATGTGGCAGAGGGACAAGGCTGGATATTCAGGATTTGTCAGGGGAATCTCTCCTAATGCAGAAAGGCTTGTTGCCATCTGCACTCCTGATTTTAAAAGGCATGGAGAGCAGGAAGGAATTCTGGCCATTATTTTCCTGCCCGTACATCATTGCTGGTTCTCTGAGGTCAGAAATCCCCAGCATTTCTGCTGCACTCAGAGTTTGCCACTGAGAGATGTGAGAGGCAAAAGATTCCCTGTGGCTTGGGCAAGGGGAGGGGCTGGATGGGCTTGTTCCCAACTGCCCTGGGTTTGCAGCTTTGGCTGCAATCAGAGCACAATCACACTCCTGGGTCACCCTGGGATAAACCAGACCCTGCCCAGAGCAGAGGGATCCCTGAATGTCTCCCCCTCTCCAAAGGGCTCTGGGCAAGGTCTCAGCACCCCCTTATGCCAAGGACACTCACGGCTCCCTTGGCAAACCCAGCAGCATTTCCTCAGCTCTGGCATTTCTGCACTTCCCCGGGGCACATTCAGGGAACTCCGAGGGGCTCTGGCACAGATTTGCAGCCAGGAGGGCAGCTCAGAGCTTGCAAGGACACAGCAAGGAGATCCCCGGGTGTGCCCATGATGGGATCTCAGGGAGGAGGCTCAGCTCACTCCCCTTTCCCATGGACTGCTTTGCCCACAGCCCCACAGGTCCCAGGGAAGCTTGGACACCCCATGGCCATGGGCACAGCTGCCTGGCAGCAATCCCAAGGGCAGTGCCTCAGACTTGAGCAGACTCAGCTGCTGCAAATGCCAGAGCCTCCCTGAGAGCACCAGATGACAGGGACAATATCAGGGCAGTGCAGAACCAAGAGAAGATGTGGTGGGGCTGTGCCTGGGAGGGCAGGGCAGAGACAGCCGGGCACTCAGGACAGTGTTCCCGTGCCCAGCTGTGCATGGCACCTCCCACACACCAACAGTGCCCTCCTGCCCCCAGCACTGCTCTCTTCAGCCCCCTCTCCTTCCCTGAGCATCTCCCTGGGCCTGGACATTTCCCTGCTGAGAGGAGCCTTGTCCCTGCCAGCGCTGACAGAGCCCATCCCAGCCTCTGTGCCCTGGGCCTGGCCCTACAGAAACCTGCCTGTCTGCAGGGCCCTGGCTGGGGCAGGCTCTGTCTGCAGGTGGGCAAGGGCAGCTCAGGAGAGCCCTGCTGGGCCCTGCAAAGGTGATGCTGCTGCTGCTGTCCAGGGCTGAGGAGGGGCTGAAGGCCCTTTAGGAGCCTCCCAGCAGAGAGACTGACCACCCAAAGTTACAGCTCTGGAGTCTCTGTAAATGTTCAAACATTCCTTTGATGATCCTGGTGTGTTCTTTTCAACTCAGAATGTTCTGTGATTCTGTGATTACAATTCCTGTTCCGTGTCTCTCATCCTCCTGTTGCCTATAATCAAAGGAGAAAAAAACCGCTTGTAACAACATTAGGACAGTAAAGTAAAAACCAGACCTTTATGGGAAGCTTCCAGGTGTCCCAGTGGGGATGGGGCACACCCAGCCTCTGAATTCAACAATCTATTAAGGTTGATTACTTAGGATATTTGATAGGAACATCGAAGAGGAGATTCAGTTGGCCCAGTTAAACACCCCTGGTTCAACCCATTGGAGTAGGTCCAAGGGCTACTTTTCCCCACTTTTTTATGACTCCTCACTCTCTGGTTAAAAAACAAAATTTTTTTTTTTAGGTCCTCTTCCTGATAAAAAGACTATATAGTAGTTCACCAATGTATTTAGAAGCTTATTGTTGTAAAACCTAGGAGAAAGGGTAGGAAATGTACTAGACTTAATTAAGGATTATACTTTTCTAAGTATGTAATAGAAGTTGAATAGAGTTAATTAAAGATTATAGTTTTATAACTATAGAATAGCAGTTAACAGAGATATGAATATACGAAAAATGTATAAAAAGAAAAAACCTTTTTGTCATCACCCCAACTCCCCCACACTGCTCCAAGCAGGAAATTGAAAACACTCTCAGGAAAGCTCCTGATCTTTACAGCAATCCCAGGCTCACCTTCTTTTGGGAAGTGTCCTTCGGAGCTGTGCCCAGGCTGGTGTGGAGCTGGGAGCAGCCCTGCCCCACACAGCACCTCTCAGCAGCAGCACCTGCCCTGCTCGGGGTGGCTCCTTCCCCCCACAGCTTCTCCCCAGCGCTGGGAGCAGCTCCCTGGGCCAGCTGAGAGCTTTCCCTGGCAGGCAGCAGAGTCCCTGGGCCAGCACAGCGCCCTGGGCTGCAGGACCCTGCTCTGCAGGACAGCCCTGGGCACCCCTGGCTGCAGCCCTGGCTGCTCAGCCCTGCAGCAGAGCCTGGCACAGGGAGCTGCCCTGTGCTGTGCCTCGGCTGCTGCAGCAGGGAAACCCAGCCCTGCCCTAGGGCCACATCCCTGCCCTGCAGCAGCTCAGAGAGTCCTCCTGGAAGGGCCTCAGAGCTGTGGGATGTGCCAGCTTCAGGATCCCTGCAGGAACTGCAGCTTCTCTTCCCCCAGCCAGAGACTGACTGTTCCCAACGCTGTGAGGGTTTCTCCTCTAGTGAGCCCTGAGCGAGCTCTGCTCTGTGCTGCCAGCCCAGGCTGAGCTGAACCCCTCTGTGCCTGTGTGCTGTGCCCGGGGTGGCTGCAGGCAGTGCCCCAGCCCTGCTGGGCTGGGAGAAGAGCTGCTCAGCAAGAGAAATGTGTTTTTAAGCTCCTCTTGGTTGCCAGGACCTGCCTCTGTGCCAGGAGCCCAGCCCAGCTCAGCAGCACAGACACAGCACAAGGACTTTAATGACCCTCTTGGGGCTTGTGCTGAGGCCCTGAACATCAGTCCCTGACTTGGAGATGAAGAAACTTCTCAAGAACTCCAAGTCAGAATCCAACTCCAAAGTTTCTGGAAGTTTTAATGGGTGCCAGTGAGGGATACAACAGAGAAAGCGTCCCCAGGCCCCAGGCAGAGCAGAGAACTGGAGGCAGTGATGCCAGGAGGGGACAAAGAGAAGCCAGGTCTTGGTGCCTTGGGGCACAGCAGGGTCTGTGCCACCAAGGGCTGTGAGGAGACACTTTGTCCTGAGGCCCTGGGGCCTCCTGGCACAGCCCCAGCAAGGCTGGGCACTCTCAGCCCCTTGTCCTGCCCTCAGCGTCCCCCTGACAGCCCAGTGGCCTCAACGATGTGCTGGAAGGAGTCCCTGGGGAGCCTTGGTCAGGAATGGCCCTGGGGAGGCTCCTTACTGCTGTCAGGAATCACAAGTTCTTCAAAGGACTTTGGGTTTGGCTTTTGCCTTGGAGTTTCTGAGAGGTTTGTGCGACCATGGCCTCCAATTATCTGCTTTAATTAGTCCCTTGAGAGGCTTTGTCTGTAACAACACTCAGTGGGGCTCATTAATGCTTCAAGGTACTTCAGTTATTTGAAAGTACTTGGTATTTCCCTTTTAAATCTGATTCTGTGAGAAAGATTGTGCAGTCATGGCTCCAATTATCTACTTGAACAAGTCCCTTGGGATTCTTAATCAGTAAAAACACTCATTGGGGTTCATTAATACTTTCAGGTACTCAAAGTTTCTTAAAGAACTTTTTTTTGACACTGAGTCTCTGAGAAGTTTTTGCGCGATCCTGGCCTCCAATTATCTGCTTTAATGAGTCCCTTGAGAGCTTTGCACTGACACTCAGTGGGGCTCATTAATGCTTTGAGATACTCAAGGTGTTTAAGGTACTTTGAATTTTCCTTCCCACACTGAGTCTCTGAGTGGTTTTTGTGCATTCCTGGCCTCCAATTCTCTCCTCCAAGGAGTCCATGAGGAGCCTGTGTTGGGGATGGACCTCAGTGCAACCCATTAATGCCTTGAGAAACTTTGGGTGTTTCCTCTGACTTGGACTCCTGGAAAGGTTTGTGCTATCTCCTCTCAGGCCCTGAGGTTCAAGGGCTCAGCACCAAATGCACCACGGGGCTCATTGGGATCAAGCAAGTTCTGACAAACCATGGCTGTGCCTTGATTTCCCTCTGGCCTGTTGCAGTTCATTGGGAAGTCTTTTTTTTTCCCTAGAGTTATGGAGAAATATTTCAAAGAGCTTCTAAAAAATATGTATTCCTACTTTCAAGGATCTATTTTTTCTTTTTCTTATTACACAAAAGGTGATTGCAGCATTCAGTGATTGATACTGACCCAGGGTCTCTCCTCAGGAGGTCTGGCTTGCTCAGAGAAGCTGTGCCTTGAGCTCTGACCCAGTGTGGACAACCCTGCTCCACATCTCCCAACCCCATCCTGCCTCTCCTCACTCACCTGGGACCTGCTTTGCTCAGAGAACTGGCTGCACTCAGGCAAAGAGGGGTTTTCTTTGTTTTTTTGTTTTTGTTTTTGAAGCAATCTAAAACTCCTGAGTTTCCCCCTTGAAAAACAGACACCCTCCTCAAGTGTGTGCCAGGCCCAAGGTGCCACCAAGGGCCCTCCAGCCCTGGCCTGGGCCAGGAGTGAGGGTGGATCATCATCCCAACCTGCCCTGGGCCATTGCAAGGGGCTGTGGCCATGGACACTGCACTGACCCCACTGCTGGCTTTGGGAGCCACGGCAACCCCCATCAGTTCCAGTTTCCTTGGAAAGCACCCCAAGGACCCATTTCTGCAGCCAGGTTCCATGGCCAGGGGGATGTGGGGGGCTGTAGGTGGTCAATGTCCCATCCTTGGAAACATTCAAGTCCAGCTGGGACAGGGCTCTGAACAACCTGATCTGGTGAATGATGCCCCTGCTCATCCCAGGCCTGGACAAGAGGCCTGAGTGAGGCCTGAACAACAGGCCCTCAGCCAAGGGTGACCTCTGGATGAACCTTCCAACCAAAGGTTATCTTTGTATCTGCTCATTAGTGAAATATGCATGGTCATTAGCACTGTGATAGGTGTATCCACTCATTAGTGAAACATGGATTGACCTTTCTGTGTTTGGAAGCCGGACAAGGCCATGAAGTCCAACATCTGGCCTTGTTTGGGGCTGTATGGTCAAAGTCACCTCCCTTGGTTCCTCCTTGGGCCATGGCCAGGCTTTGGGAAGGACCCAAGAGGAGGATGAATCCAGATGTTCCCACTCTAGAAGTGCTGTTAGTTTGTTTATCCAGCGCTATCAAAGCTGGGCCCTCTCCCAGCGAGGCTGGAACCTCACCTGTGGCTGGAGGCACCTGCAGGAATTCCCAGTGTCCAGGAGTGGCTCTGCAGTCCTTGGCTGCGACAGCTTCCCCCAGCTGATGTGTGGGTGTGGGTGATGGGAAGGTCTGAGGGTCACTGGTGATGGATCTTTCTTACTCACTGCGGGCAATCTTTGGTAGTGATGGTTGGGTGCATTGCTGAGCTTCTCCTTTTGTGCTCCTTTGCCTCAGTTCCCACTCGCCCCTGAGCTTCAGCCCTGACTAGCAGTATGCTCGGGGAGAAACTGAGGCAAGGATGAAGATAAAAGACAAAAGGCGCTCTTAATCCTTCAGGAACACAGTCCCACAGTTTACTGCAGAACCTACTCCTTGCAGCTTTGGGGAGTTAAGAGAGGATTTAAGAGAGGAATTAAGAGGGCGATTCCCTGCCAGAGGGCAGTTTTATGCCCTCTGCCAAGGAGGGGGAGGGGAGGGGGTCTACCAGCCGATGGGGGCTGACCTGGGGGAGGTGAGGCATAAATGGTGTCAGGTAGAGGGGATTCAGTGCAGAGGCTGATGGGAAGGTACAGCAAATGCTTTGTGTGAATACATATAACAGAAACACCCAGTGCAATATAACAAAGTGAACTGACTACTTAGTGCAATACAGCATCTCAACCTTTTCTGTTACAATAAAACTGAAAGACACACTTCGGGCCCATTCTGAGGCAGAATAGTTTTTGCCCACCACTTTTTGTTTGCAGGCAGTTTTGGCTGTTCTTGGCCTGCAAGCTCTGCATGGCTGACTTCTGAGGTGGTAGGGATTAAACCATTGAGGGCCTTTAAAACTAGGCAGTGAAGAATTCTGAACGCCAACACAATTAAGAACAAGACAACACAAAACAACAGGATTGTAAAAGGAAACACAAACACAAAGCATATTAACTATCTGAGATCTGCTGGAAGTAACCCGATTTTTAAGAAGGCTCTGTCTTCTCTTTCTGGCGGTGTCTTTTTGAAACGACAGCTGCTTGCCTCTCATCATCTTCCGTTGGTGCTGGGGTTTTGGGAACAAAAGGCTTCACCCACTTTTGGGGTATCCAGCGTGGGCCCGAGGGGGTGGATATGCACGTGTAGCCACGTCCCCAGGTCACGAGCTCATAGGGACTTTGATCTCCCAGGTTTCTGGGTCCCTAATCAAAACTGGTGGGCGCTGTGACAGCTTAAACGGATTACCACTGTTAAAGTGACGTATCACTGAAGGACTCATGTTTTAAAATGAACAATTCAGAAAGTTAATGGTAAACATGGCTTTGCAGAGTTTTTGTGTTGGTGACATGCATGCTGTGAAACTGTCTTGCCCAGATCGGGTGGGCATGCTTGACCACAGCTTGGCCTGTGGGGGAGTGGGGGATGCCTGTTGTATGTTCCATTCCCCACTGCTGGACAAACTGTAGGAATTCCTTGCTTTTGTACACTGGGCCACTGTCAGTTTTGATTTTATTAGGGATCCCCAGTACTGAAAAGGCTTGCACGAGATGTTTCTTGGCATGTGCAGCCATTTCTCCTGCGTGGGCAGAGGCATAAACTGCATTTGAATAGGTGTCAATGCTCACATGCACATATTTTTGGCGGCCGAAACTAGGAATGTGTGTGATGTCTGTCTGCCACTCTTGGCAGCTTCCAAGCCCTCTGGGGTTAACCACTATTGTAGAGGAGTTTTTAGAAGAGCGAAGCCACAATCTATTGCTAGGAGGTTTGAACAATCCTTGCTATCAGGGAACAGGATGAGGTCTTGTACTGTGCCTGCTGTGTACTGTGCTGTTCCTACATTGCCTTGAATTAGCAAAAAGGTCGCAAATGTAATAACCCATTGGTCCTTCTCATGGATGCTTCAGCTCGGAAGCTGAAGACATGTAACAACTTGTTGTACCTTCTCAGAGATGCTGAAGACAGAAATGCTGATCATAAGACAGAACAAAGAAGAATTTGCTGCCAAAAGACATGAACCAATGAGCAATCATTTAGAGTGCTTGAACATGAGATTTTAACCAACTAACAATTGTTTAGCTGTGCCTGCTTTTACTCTGTAACCACATAAATATAGGGAATAAAGAATAAACGGGGAGATCAAACCTAATCATATTGGTGTCCGTTTGATATTTGGCTCCTTTCTCACAACAGTTTCCATGGGGCCCCACAGTGTCACAGTGGTCCCTTGCTTCCATGAGGCCTTGCAGTGTCAAAATGGTTTCCTTGGTTCCATGGAATGGAACAGTGCACAATGGACAATGCAAAACTGCCAATGACACAGTGACCCCTTGGTTCCATGGGGCCTCAGAGTTTTGCAGTGGTCTCCATGATTCCAGACAGTCCTGCAGTGTCACAGTGGTGCCTTGGTTCTTTTGGGCTCCTAAGGATCACAATGGCCCCTTGGCTGCATGAGGACCTTGCTTCCACTGGGCCCTGTAGCGTCACAATTGTCCCCCTTTGCTTCCATGTGGCCTCCTGTCACAGGGGTCTCCTTCTAAGTGCAGTATCACAACTGACCCTTGGTTCAATGAGGCCCTGCAGTGTCACAATGGTCTCCTTGGCTCCACAAGGTCCAGCAGAGCCCCTTGGTTCAACAAGGCCTCAAAGTTTCATAATGTTCTCCAGGATTCCATGAGGGGCCACGACATCACAACGGACCTTTGGTTCCATGGGGTCTCGTGCTGTTCCATGAATCCTTAGTTCCATGGGGCCCTGTAGTGTCACAATGGACCCCCTGGTTCAATGGTGCCACACAGTGCCACAACTGTTCCTTGGTTCCATTAAGCCCCACAGTGTCACTATGGACCCCTTGGTTCCACAAGGACCTGAAGTGCCACAATGGCCCTTTAGTTTCACAGGGCCTCAAGGTGTTCAAATGGCCCCCAGAGTTTCATGAGACCCTGCTGTGTCACAATGGACCTGTGGTTCCATGATGCCCCATAGTGTCACAATGGTATCCTTGGATCCACGGTGTCAGAATGGACCCTTCATCCCATGGAGACCCACAGGGTTCACTGCAGCCCCCTTGATTCAATGAGGTGCTGCCATGCTCTAATGGCCCCTTGGTTCCGGTGTGTCCCGAAGTGTCAGAATAGTCTCCACTGTTCCATGAGGCCCTGCAATGTCATTGTGTTCCCCTTGGTTCCACAGGGCCCCACAGTGGAACAATGTCCCTTGGTTCCATGAGGTTCCTCAGTCACAATGACTCCTTGGCTCCATATGTGGCCACACTGTTTCATAGTGGCTCGTGGTTCCATGAGGCCCAACAGAGTTGCAATGGACCCTTGGTTCCATGAGACCTTGCTGTGCCACAATGGAGTTCTGGTTCCATGAGCTTTCATACTGCCAACAGCAGTCTCCTTGGTTCCTCAGTGTCACCATGGACCCTTTGTTCCAGGAGGTCCCACAGTATAACATGGTCACTTTGGTCCTGTGAGGTTCAGCAGTGTCACAATGGCCTCCTTGCTTCTACAAGGCCTTCCTGTGTCAGAATGGCTCCTTTGGTTCCACGAGGCACCACAGTGTCACCATGGTCTCCTTGGATCTGCATTGTCACAATGGACCTTCCATTCCATGCAGCCCTGGTGTGTCACAGTGGCCCCTTGGTTCCATGAGTTTCTGGACTATCAGCAATGGTTCCCTTGCTCAAACAAGGCCTTGCTGTGTCACAATGGACTCTTGGTTCCATGAAGCCTTTCTCTGTCACACTGTACTTTGGATTCCATGAGGTTCCAGAGTGTCACAATGGTCTCCATGAATCTGCAGTATCATAATAGACCATTGGTTCCATGTGGCCTTGCTGTGTCAAAAAGGACTTTGGTTCCATGAGGGTCCAAGGTGTCACAGCTTACTCCTTGGTTCTATGAGGCCCTGCTGTCACCAAATCGACTAAATATCAGAATAAGACTCCTTAACACTAATCTGGTGTTGAAGAGGGCATCATTTATTCCAGCTTGAGATCCAACGTGCGTTGGTAACTCATAACCATACATGGAGATTTGATTCTAAAAGTGTTACTTATATACAGTCACTACATGTGTATTACAATTTAACCATCACCATAAAACCCACCCCAAGTTCCCACATTCTGTCCTTGTTTTTTCTGTCACTGCAATCTTGAGCCAGATGTCTTCTTCTTCTCTTCTAACCATCCTTGCTGGGAAAGCAGACCCTGCATGCCTTGTTCCTCTGCAAAAAGTTCACAGGCACAGTAAAAATGGAATGAACCCTTTTGATCTCAAGGCCAAGGCTCTGTGTGCCCAGGCAGAAGCAGGCAGGACGCAGAGCTGTCAGCAAAGGAAGGGCCCAGCCAGGTGGGGCAGCCGGGGGTGACGACAGCCTGCAGGGACAGAGGCACAGGGCATGGACACCGTAGGACAGCCTGGGCTGCACAGGGCACAGGGATGGGCAGCAGCTGCAAGGCCCTGACAGAGCCAACTTGGGCCTGCAGCACTTTGGCCATGGCTGCTGGCCCTGGGCCTGAGCCAGGAGGAGGGGACAAGTGACCCTTGCAGGCCTGGGGCCTCATGGCCTCCTTGTCCCTGCTCAGCAGCCTGGCAGGGGCTGCCCCATGGTGCTGCCCTTGGCATTGCACATCCCCACATCCCAGTGGCCCGGGAAGAGCCCTGAGCAAGGAGGGAGGGACAGGATCTGCCTTGGCAGGGGCTGGGGCTCAGGCCTTGGCCTTTTGCATTCCTGAAACACATCCAGGTTTGCTCAGCATCAGAGACACCTTTGCCATGTTTGTCCCCACCTGTCCTCACCACCTGCTGCTCATACTGGAACCTGGGGACACTTTCTCAGTCATGTCCCTCAGTGGCACCCATTTAAACTTCAAGAAACTTCAGTGTTTCACTTGGAGTTCTTGAGAAGTTTTTTGAACACACTGTCAGGGATGGAGTCTGATGTCAACAACACCAAACCCATGGGAGAGTCATTACAGTCCTTGTGCTGTGTCTCTGCTGCAGAGTTGAGCCGGGTTCCTTGGGCAGAGGCAGCTCCTGGCAATCAAGAAAAGTTTCCAAAAGACATTTCTCCTGAGGAGAAAACCTCATTCAGATGGGGTACCTGTGTTATTTGAAATGTAGACTCAGAGTGAAAGTTTACAGTGGCATTAACAACCTTTTCTGGTTTTTTTTCTCAATAATTGTTAAACCTTTCTTTTTTGTTTCTTTTGGTTGATTTTTATTTTAACAGTGTAGACCATCATTCTCTTACATGGATTATTAGCTTTTGCACTTATGCCTATTGATATCTCTGCCTATGGAACTTATGCCTATGGAATAATAACTTTTGAATAGAATTTGTATGTTTCACCAGCAAATAAACACATTGAATTGAATAATAGAACTAATCTGTTCCTAACTCCCATTGCTGCTTTAGTAAATTCTCTTGTTCCTTTTTCAGTTTTGCTTGCTTTTGTCTTCTGCAATTTCAGTTCTTTTGTCAGCTGAAGCAACATCTCTGCTTGCTGTTTCTCTCCCTCTTGTCTTGTTTAACATTTCCCCTTGTGCAGTTCTAAACTTATTTTCATAATGTTTCTTCTCTTTGACTTTGGACACCTCCATTTTTGGGTTGTTTTTTTTTTTTTTCCTTAATTGGTCACTCCAAGATTTTCTTGCATTCCTTTGTGCAGCTCCAACTCTGCCTCCCAGAGTTCTGCCGCCGCTTCCAGCTACGCCGTGCTGCCGCCAACACTGGCACGCGCCGCCCCAGGATCTGCAACCTGCGGCCGTACCTTGGGGTCGGTGTCTCATAAGTCATCTGGACTCTTGTGCTCTCAGGTCTGCCTACATTGCTTTTAGGTTCTCAGATCCACCTGGCTGACTCTTGTCTGAATTTTTAGGCTCTCATGTCCGCCTGGCTGGAACTCATCCAGATTTTTAGGCTCTCAGGTCAGCCTGTTTTCTCTCAGGCTCTCAGGTTCGCCTGCTTTGCTCTTCAGGCTCTTGGTCTGCCTGGCTCAGTTGGGCTGGGCTCCACCATCTCACTGCTCTTAGGTCTGTAGTCGTCCGCCAGGATCACATCAGGGTCACCATTCATTGTTGCCCAGTCTCATAGGGGGCACCAGTTGACAGTGGAGTCACGACTGACACAGGCATCAGACCATTATTATCTAAAAACTCTCACACCTTTCTCTCTGTTGCCTACCCACAGGCAGCTCCATACAGTCTTCTGACTTCTCTCTTTCGGCTCTCTTCCTCTTCTCTTCCTTCTGCAGGACCAGCTAACTCTTTCCTGTCCCTTGCATGACCACCTGACTCTGTCTGACCCCCACACACCTGCTTGACCCTTCTTCTGAACAGCATGGCCTGCAGACTCCAACTGACTCTCAACCACCTAACCCACTGTTTTATAGCACTCATTCTCTTTAGACATAGCTGGGATCTATTAAGGCCAAGGCTGTCCCCACTCTTGGTAATTAGTACAGCTGCAGTTTATCAGGGGCGAGATTGCCTTCAGCACTGTCTCTATTCTCTTTACAAACTGTTCTTCCACACCAAGGAGAATCTGTGTACAGTACAGAACCTCATGGAACCAAGGGGCCATTGTGGCACAGCAAGGCCTTGTGGAACCAAAGAGACCATGGTGACACTACAGAACCTCATGGAACTACGGGTCCATTGTTCCACAGCAGGGCTGCAGAACCAAGGAGTCCATTGTGACACTACAGAACCTCATGGGATCAAGGTGTCCATGTTACACCACTGAACCTCCTGGAACAAAGGGTCCCTTGTGACACTGCGGAACCAGGGAGACTGTTGTTGGCTGTACGAAAGCTCATGGAACCAAAAGTCCATTGTGACATTGTGGGGGCTCATGGAACCATGGAGACCATGATGACACTTCAGGACCCACTGGAACCAAGGGGCCATTGTAGCACAGCAGGGCCTGATGGAATCAAGGGGATTGTAGTGACACCGTGGGGCTCCGTGAGACCATGGGGTCATTCTGACTCTCTGGAACCAAGGGCACCATTGTTACACGACGGGGCATCGTGGAACCAAGGAGGCCATTGTGAACCAGCAGGGGAACCCACTGAGGCTATTATGTCACTTCAAGGCCTTTTGACACCAAAGGGCCCTTGTGGAACTGCAGGGCCTCGTGGAACCAATGAGACCATTGTGACATCGCACGGCCTCACGGGACCAAGGGGCCACTGTGACACTCTGGGGCCTTGTAGAACTGAGGGGCCATTGTGGCAGTGTGTGGCACCATGGAACCAAGGAGACCATTGTGACACTTACAGGGCCCTGTGGAACTAAGAACTCATGTAAGAGTGAGGGGCCCAATGGAATCAAGGGGCCATTCCATACTTCAGGACCTCATGGAACCAAGGTGTCCTTGTGACACTGTGGGGCCTCATGGACTCCTGGAGAGGATTCTGACACTTTGAGACCTCGTTGAATCAAGCGGCTCTTCAGGGCCTTGTGGAACCAAGGAGACATTGTGACACTGCAGAGCCTTATGGAAGCAACGAGACCGTTCTGGCACTCTGAGTCCCCATGGAACCCAGGGGCCATTGTGACACCACAGGGCCTCATAGAGCCAAGGCAGCCATTGTGACACTGACAGGTCTCATGGAAGGAAGGGGCCATTGGGACACTCCAGGTCCCAATGGAAGCCAGGGGCCAGTGTGACACAGCCAGGCCTTGTGGAACCAAGGAGCCACTGTGATCCTGGGGAGCCCAAAAAAACCAAGGGGCCATTGTGACACTCTGCGACCTCATGGAACCAGTGGGACTTTGTGACATTGTGCAGTCCTGTGGAACCAAGGAAACTGTTTTGACACTGCAAGACCTCATGGAAGCAAGGGGCCATTGTGCCACTGTGGAGGCAAGGAGATCATTGTGATATTGCTGGGCCTCATGGAAACAAAGATTTTTTTTAACTGAAAATAGTATTTAATGTATAATACACAATGAGAAGAAAAGGACAATGATCAGAAGAGCATTTGAGTTTTTTAGATGAGTGACTGATTGATCAAGTGATCAAGCCTGTTTATATTCTTTCCTAAGGGCTTCCTTGAGATGAGAGGTGACCACCAGAGGCCAAGGCCAGCCTGAGCTCTCTGTCTTGGCAGCTTTTGTCTGGGAGAACCCTTGTATGTAGGGAATTATTCCGGGGGAGTATCAATTTTGGCTGTGGGCACCCAGAAAGATGAATGGTTCTTTTCCATAGGAAGGAAAGCACAGAGCCCCAGTGTTCCAGGGGCTGATGAGAGGCAGCCCTCAGCATTCCAAGATCAGCTGGACCTGTCAGGTGGCCCCTGGGAGGCCAAACCACCCAGATCTGTTCCATCTCCCCTTGGTTCCAAGAGGCCCTTTAGTGTCACAATGGCCCCTTGTTCCATGGGGCCCCACAGTGTCACCATGGTCTCCACAGGAAGGAAAGCATGGAGCCCCAGTGTTTCAGGGGCTGATGAAAGGCAGCCACCAGAGGCCATGGCCAGCCAGAGCTGTCTGTCCTGGCAGCTTTCACCTGGGAGCAATGGAATAAATATCTTGATTTTGTACCTCGGATATATGGAATTTTGGGGGCAGAGTCTCAATTTCAGCCATGAGCGCCTGCATGAGAAGGCCAGTTCTTTCCCTTAGGAAGGAAAGCACAGAGCCCCAGGATTTCCAGGGCAGATTAGAGGCGACCACCAGAGGCCAGGGTGAGCCAGGCCCGTCTGTCCTGGCAGCTTTTGTCTGGGAGAAACCCTTGCATACAGTGAATTTTGGAGAAGTACCAATTTTGGCCATGGGTGCCTGGGCAGGAGGGATGGTTCTTTTCATTAGGAAGGAAAGCCCATAGCCCCAGGGTTTCAGGGGCACATGGGAAGAGTCCCCCAACATGCCCAGGTCAGTTGAGCCAGTCAGGCCCAGCCTGTTCCCTGTTCCCTTCGATCCATGGGGCCACACAGTGTTACAATGGTGGTGTCACATTGGATACTTGGTTCCATAGGGCCCCACTGTGTCACACTGTGCCCTTGTTTCCATGGGTCCCCACAGTGTCACAATGGTCCCTTGCTTCCATGAGGCCTTGCAGTGTCAAAATGGTTTCCTTGGTTCCATGGAGCTGCACAATGACACATTGGCCCCCTTGGTTCCATGAGGCCTCAGAGTGTCACAATGGTCTCCATGATTCCAGATAGTCCTGCAGTATCACAGTGGTCCCTTGGTTCTGTTGGGCTCCTCAGGATCACAATGGCCCCTTGGTGAATGAGGCCCAGCTGTGTCACACTGGCCCCTTGCTTCCATTGGGCCCCATAGCATCCCAATTGTCCCCACTTTCTTCCATGAGGCCTTGCCGTGTCACAGGGGTCTCCTTGGTACCACAGTATCACAACTGATCCATGGTTCAATGAGGCCCTGCAGTGTCACAATGGTCTCCAGGATTCCATGAGGCCAGGAAATGTCACAATGGAACTTTGGTTCCATAGGCCCCACATTGTTTCATGAATCCTTAGTTCCATAAGGCCCTGCAGTGTCACATTTGTCTTCTTGGTTCAGTGGTGCCACACAGTGCCACAATTGCCCTTTGGCCCAACAGGGCCTCACAGTGTCACAATGGACTCCTTGCTTCCATGAGGCCTTGCAATATCACAATGAACTCCTTGGTTCCATGGGGATGCAAAGTGCCACAATGGCCCTTTGGTTTCACAAGGCCTCCAAGTGTCAAAATGGCCTCTGTGGTTTCATGTGGCCATGCTGTGTCACAATGGATTTGTGGTTCCATGATGCCCCAGAGTGTCACAATGGTCTCCTTGGTTCTGCACTATAAGATTCCCCCCCTGGTCCCTTGAAACCCCAGTGTCACTATTTTGCCCTTGGTTCCATGAGGTCCTGCAGTGCCACAATGGTGCTTTGGTTCCACGAGGCCCCTTGTATCATAATGGTCTCCATGGTTCCATGAGGCCCTGCTGTGTCACAAGGGCTTCCTTGGTTCCATGATGCCCTGTAGTGTCACAAGGGCCTCCTTGATTCCATGGGGTCAGTGTGCCCCCTTCGTCCCATGGAGGCCCACAGTGTCACTGTGGTCCCCTGGATTCTATGCGGCCCTGCTGTGCTGCAATGGGCCCTTGGTTATACAACGCCCTGCAGTGTCACAATGGCCCCTTGGTTCCAGTGGGTTCTGAAGGGTCACAATGATCTCCAGTGTTCCATGAGGCCCCACAATATCCCAATGGACCCTTGGTTCCAAGGGCGCCCACAGTGTCACAAGGCTGCCTTAGTTTGATGAGGCCCTGCAGTGTGGTAGTGGCCCCTTGGTTCCATGAGGCAAAGCAGAATCAGAGTGGCCCCTTTGTTCCACGGAGTACCACAGTGTCACTGTGGTCCCCTTGGTTCCACAGGGCCCCACAGTGTCACAATGGACCTTTGGTTCCATGAGGTTCCTCAGGGTCTCAATGGCCCCTTGGCTCCATGTGGCCCCTTTGTGTCACAGTAGCAGGTGGTTCCATGAGGCCCCACAGTGTCCAAATGGTCTCCTTGGTTCTGTCAAGCCCTACAGAGCCACAGTGCACCCTTGGTTCCATGAGGCCTTGCTCTGTCACAATGGACTTCTGGCTCCATGAGCTTTTGCATTGTCCAAAATGGTCTGAGTTCCACAGTGTCACCATGGATCCTTTGTTCCATGAGGTCCCATAGCATAACACGATCACCGTGATTCCAGAAGGTTCTGCAGTGTCACAATGGACCATTGGTTCCATGCGGCCTCACACCTTCACAATGATCCCATGAGCTTCCCTACTGCCAGCAATGGTCTCCTTGGTTCCATGAGGCCCTGCTCTGATATAATGGACCTTTGGTTCCACGGGGTTCCAATGCATCACAATGGACCCTTTGTTCCATGAGGTTCCAAGGTGTTGATTCTGTGAGGCCCCATTGTCACCAAATCTATGAAATATCAGAACAAGACTCCTTAACACTAATTTGGTGTTTCAGAGGGCATAATTTATTCAGACTTGAGGTCCAACATGTGGTAACTGATAACCTTACATGGACATGTGATTCTAAAAATGTTACTTATATACATTCACTACATGTGTATTACAATTTAGCCATCACCATAAAACCCACCCCAAGTTTCCAGATTGTCATGGGTTAAAAAAAAGTTTAAATTTTGTTGAGAAGAACAGTCCAATCAAAAACCAGTTTTTTGATTGACAATTGGTTTAACCATTAGAAAGTAAGTTACAACTTTTGCGTAATGACTCAAAAGGCCGAGTGCGGGGAGGAGCTCCCTCTTTGTTCTCCGGACGACGACTAGGGCTGGGCCTGCCAGGCCGGGCCTGGCCGGGCCCCGCTGCCGCCGGGCCGAGCTGGGCCGGGCCAGGCCCCGCTGCCGCCGGGCCCTGCTGCCGCCGGACTGAGCCGTGCTGGGACAGCCCTCGCTGCCGCCGGAGCCAGGCCGGGCTGAGGCTTTAGAAGCCGCTGTCTCGCGGAGGGGCAGGCAGCATGGAGAAGAGAGAGGGCTCGGACGGAGTGCTCCTTCGCCCTTGCTCCCCTTTTCAAGCCGAAGAAACCAGCGCGTAGCTTCTAAATGTCTTAGTTCCCGCCGCCACCAGACCACGTAGGCAGCTCGGCAGCCTAAGAAGTTTAACTCTTTCCTGCCAGCAGGTAGATCTTTCTAAACCCAGCTTTTCTCTGAAAGAAGAACGAATATATTGACTGAACCAAGAAAAAACACAGCATGGAGCTAAAGTCAGTGAAGAGAGAGTGAAAAGAACTTTAAAGCAGAGGAGGAGGAGTGGCAATTCAAGCTGAACTTTTCTTGGTAATATAGAGACTGAATTGAACTATTCCTTTAAACTATGTAAAAATATGCATTTTGGGGAGGTGGTTGTTTCATGTGTAGATTTCTTTTAAGCAAAGGTATTGTGTGATGGACTGAGTAAAATTGATTTAATGAGAAAAATCCTTTGCCGGAGTGAGACACCTTTAAAAAGACACCCCAATGTTGCAGTGTGAGTACAGAGCCTACGTGTTCAGTATTAAGAATACTGTAAAGTAGGTAGGATTAAGTTCTTTTGAAGTCTTTGTAGGCAAAGTCTCTATTAGAACTGAGGAAGACTCCTATCCTGAAAAATTGATGAAAAGTTATCTTAAAATGGTAAAGCTGGCTAGAGTTACAGGTTATGTCTTTTTATGTTGAGTGATGAAAAGTAAAAACTTAGAAAGGAAAAGAAAGATGTTTTGGAAGTTTCATTTGTTGTTCTTTTTTTTCTTCTTCCTATTTTATCCTTTTAGTGTGTGTAAATAAACTATCTTTATAATTTGAAAATAAGCCTGTTTTGCTCTTTGTATTCTCCCAGTCACATATAGTAAGTGATGAAACCACCACAAGGCATCAATTCTGCCATGGTTTCTACCCTCATTGATGGCATTTTTGGAGGGGATGATATGCTCCCATTTGATATAAAACAAACATGCAGGCTGATTTTTGAAGGGTCAGGGATGATTGTATTTAGACAAGAGTGGGAAGATAACTGCCTAAAACAGCTAGCCCAAGCAGTTGGGTCTAACCATCCACTGCAAAATTCTAGCCTGCAGAGGCTGATGGGCACAGACCAGACCATGCTCACCCCCCAAGCACAAGCACAGCACCTGCGAGCAGACGAAGTCATAGCAACCACTCGTGCTGCCAGAGAGGGCATTCGCACAACCTGCAAAATTCTTGCTAAGCCAGCACCATGGACCAAAATGAGGCAGGGTGACACCGAAAGCTTCATCCAGTTTGTAGATCGGCTTCAAGACGCAATTGACTCCTCATCCCTGCCTCCTGAAGCCAAGGGTCCAGTCGTGGCAGAGTGCCTAAGTCAACAGTGCAATTCAGCCACAAAAGAGATTCTTTGCTTCCTGCCAGCGGGGTCAAGCATTGCAGCCATGATAAAACACGTCACAAATGAAGAACACCTAGCACCAATTCAAGTAGCAGTTCGCACCGCAATAGCCAGTGTAATGACACATGCCAAATGTGGCCAAGCAGGCCACGTTGCAGCGAACTGCTCTAAGGTAGAAGACCCACCACCAGTACCCCCCTCACCGAAAAACCGGCCCAAAGGGCCGTGCTGGGCATGTGGCAAAGCAGGGCATTTTGCCAAGGGGTACCCAAAAGCCAAGCTTCAGGGAAACGGGAGGGGGAGGAGGCAGCAGGGCCGCACCCAGCCTCCTCCCACTTGGAATGCGAGGCGGCCCAATTTTGTCAACCCACCTCCTACCTGGGAAGTGAGACGGCCCAGTTATGCCAATCCATGGGATGGCGAGCATCTCCCAAACCCACTGCCTCCCCGAGAGATGACCAACTTTACAGCTCACCAGGTAACCCAGTCAGACTCTGTTACTTAAGTGACACGCCCTGGAAGCGAAATCCCTGGGTGGCCCTGGCCGTGGAATGCACCAACAACCCTCCGATAATTTGGTGAATCTGCACTCTTTACAATCCTTCTGCACCTCAAGGGAAACCCCTAAAACATGCTGACTGTGTTATTAGTGTCCCCTTTCTTCTAGATACGGGAGCAGATGTTTCCGTGATCCCAGAGACCAGTTGGCCTCCAGTTTGGGGGTTAGAAGAAGCCCCCGCAGTAGGTGGGGTTGGAGGCCTGTCTCGAGCTCGAAAAAGTACTCAGCTAATTGCAATAACACTTGTCACCGAAGGGGGGCGAGAGAGAACCATTGCTCTCTATCTGTATGTCATGTCAGGGGTTCCACCTCTGCTGGGGAGGGATGCCCTGTCCTTGTTAAAAGTCAGAGGGACAAATTTATTCTAGGGGCCACTGCTGTACACCCGCACCTGCCGATCAGGCTGACATGGAAATCATCAGATCCCGTGTGGGTGGAGCAGTGGCCCTTGCCTGAGCCTCGATTGACTGCCATTCTTGAATTAGTTGGCCGTGAATTACGGTGAGGTCACATAGAACCCTCCACCAGCCCATGGAACACCCCAGTTTTTGTAACCCCCAAACGATCTGGTGAAGGCTTTCACCTCCTTCATGACCTGCGTGAAGTGAACAAAAAGATTCAGCCCATGGACCCTGTCCAGACACAGTTGCCTGCGAACTCAGTGATCCCTAAGGGGCAACCTTGTGCTGTGCTAGATATCAAAGACTGCTTTTTCTCAATACCCCTGCATGAGCAAGACAAAGAGCGGCTTGCCTTTTCCATTGTGTTCCCCAACGGCCAGCGCCCAAATTTGCATTTTCAGTGGCGAGTGCTCCCCCAAGGCCTAGTCAACTCGCCGACCATTTGCCAAATTACTGTAGACCAAGCCCTGTTGCCAATCCAACGCAGCGAAGCAACTGCGGCCATCGTTCAGTACATGGATGACATCCTAATTGCAGCACTGTCGACGGATCAGGTAGATCGGCTGGTAACAACAGTCTCACAGACCCTAGAGGCAAAGGGGTTTGAAATAGCAAGTGCAAAGATAAAGAAGGGGCCCTGTGTGACTTTCTTAGGGACACAGATCACAAACTCCCATGTAACGCCTCCCCAGATAAAGATCCGCAGAGACATTAAAACCCTTCATGATATGCAGCAGTTAGTGGGGTCCCTGCAATGGCTTCGTAATGTTGTGCTAATCCCTCCCGAAGTTATGTCTCCACTGTATGATCTTTTAAAAGGAAAACATCCCTGGGAGCAGAAAGCCTTGACTCCGGAGGCAACAAGCTCACTCAACTTCATCGAGCAGCAAATATCCTCAGGCGCACTTTCCAGATGGAACCCAGATGAACCACTCGATCTGTATGTACACTACACAAAGGGGGGAGGAGTGGGAGCACTGGCCCAAGGATCTCCTGAGAAAGCCAAACCGGTACAGTGGGTAGTCCTGGGAAAGCCATCACGTGCATTCTCTCCAGGAGCTGAGTGTGTTGGCAACCTCATAATGAAAGGCAGAAAGCTTGCTCTGAGCCTTCTAGGCATTGAACCTGCGAGCATCTATCTGCCCTTTCGCAAGCAGCTTTCCACACTGTCAGTAACCATGTCAGAGCATTTAGCCTTAGCCCTTCTCGGATTTGCAGGAGAAGTTCGATATGCTGCCAGACCCCCGTGGACCCAGCTGCTAGCAATAGTAGATATTGATCTGCCACAAAAGGTGATGGATCGGCCCCTCCCAGGGCAGACAGTGTTCACAGATGCATCCTCAACAACCTCAACTGCAGTAGCAGTATGGCAGGCCAAAGAACACTGGCACTGTGTCAAAATGACTGACCCTGCACTTTCTGTTCAGCAGCTTGAAGTAGCAGCTCTGGTGTTAGCCTGTGGACTGTTCAAAACAGAGCACCTCAACATCGTCACCCATTCGCTGTTCGTTGCCAAGCTCTGCCTAGCTATGTCAGGACCAGGTATATCAACATCTCCAACAGCTGTCATGCTAGAAGAAGCGCTTTATTCCCGAAAAGGAACCATCTCAGTCATTCATGTTAACAGCCACAATCCTGTCAAAGGGTTTTTCCAGATTGGCAATGAAAAAGCAGATGCCGCAGCAAAGGGACTGTGGATGCCTCAAGAGGCCCGCCAATTACATGAGGCTCTCCACATCGGGGCCAAGGCACTGGCAAAGAAGTGCAGGATCTCTGCAGCCAATGCAAAGCACGTCGTAGCCACCTGTCCTCACTGCCAAAAAGCGCCCTTGTGGTCCAGTGGAGTCAATCCAAGAGGCCTTAAAGCCTCCAAAATATGGCAGACAGACTTCACGCTTTGCCAACTGCTGAAAGCCCGAGCCTGGCTAGCTGTGACTGTGGACACTCATAGTGGAGTCATAGTAGCCACCCAACACCTCAGAACCAACTCTAAAGCCACCATTCAGCACTGGCTGACAGCCATGGCGTGGCTCGGAGTTCCGAGTCAAATTAAAACAGACAATGGGCCAAATTTTGTTTCTCAATCGGTCCAAGATTTTGCTTCCAAATGGGGCATCACTTTAGTACATGGCATTCCATACAACACCACAGGGCAGGCCATTGTTGAGAGAGCAAATCAGACTCTGAAAACTAAAATAGAAGTGTTAGCCAGAGCAGAAGGCTTTGCTAATGCTGTCCCGCAAGGGGACCAAGCACGTTTGTTAGCTACAGCATTGTTAGCTTTGAATCAGTTCTCTAGAGGGGACGAAGCGAAAAGTCCCATCCAAAAACATTGGGCCGCTCCAGCACTAGAGGAGGGTCCACCAATTGTGGTCAGAAATGAGTTGGGAGAGTGGGAACCAGGATGGAAATTAGTTTTAGTAGGGCGAGGTTATGCTGCAGTCAAAAAACAAGATGAAATTAAATAGTGCCCACTCAAATCTATTAAGCCACAATTGCAGAATAAAGCTAATGAAAACTGTGAGTTTTTATCCACAGGATTGGATCTTTGGACGTCCTCGTGAAGCACATTGGCCAGTTCCAGAAGAAGACAGTGAACCAGAGGATGTTCCAGCAGCACCTGAGGCACCTCCGCCAGCAAAACCCAAACAGCACCGACATCTCTGTGTCATTCTGTTTTTGAGCCTAGTGGTGCAAACAGAGTCCAAGCACCATCCCTATCAACCAGTGAAATGGGTCTTTCGAGACCTCACAGGTAACAGGATAATACAAGAAACCGTGACCCCAGGTGCTCCCAAATTCAAGGTAACAATAGAGAACCTATTTCCCGATCAGAAAACTTGTAGCCCAACATCCCTTTCGAACACACCCGTTGCCCTCCATCCAGTCTGTTGGGAAACCTACTGGTGTCCCAGTGTGTATCCAGGGAAGAGTTACTGCAATTATCCAGGGTACTACTTTTGTGGGTATTAGAGATGTGAGACGATTGTTTTCAGTAATAGTCGATCATGGAAGCCAGGGAAGAGAGATGAGTTTTTGCGAGTCGAGTGGGGACCGAAAGGTTGTGTACTTCCAGAGTTTGCTTATGCCGAATGGGCATGCAGGTTCGGCAACTGCCATTACTTTGAAGTGGATATATTGCATCCAGAAGATTCGAGTTGGGCAATGGGGAGAAAGTGGTCAGTGTTCATTCATCATCCTTTTAAAGACCCTGGCAGGCTAGTGCAGATCACCAAACTTGTGTCCCAAGCTTCTAAAGTATTTGGGCCCAACAAAGCCCTGATAGAGGGTTGGCCCAAAGCAGCTGGCTCAGCTAATGCATTGTCAGCCCAGCAAGAGCCAGAAATGGCCCCTTACAACTTGCTTTACCACATGTTGAACATAACATTTCTGTCACTGAACCAAACCAATTCTAACTTTATAAGCTCTTGCTGGCTGTGCTATGATGCGTAACCGCCTTTCTATGAAGGCATTGTTCTTGATGCTTCTTTCACTTATTCAGACACTAACAACCCGGCCCAATGCAGGTGGGACACACCACAGAGAGGGGTCACCCTGAGCCACGTGACAGGCCAAGGACTGTGTTTTGGCAACGGAGCCCTGGCAGAGCGAAGTACCCGCAACTGCAAAACCTTTGTTAGCATCAACAGGCGTCGCAAATGGGCCATTCCGTTTGAATCAGGTACTTGGGTTTGTCACCGCACGGGTGTCAGTCCTTGTGTGCTTCTCTCAGCTTTTGACATTGCTAACAATTTCTGTGTGCAAGTTGTTATTGTTCCCAGAATTCTGTGCCTCTCTGAGGAGGAGATGGACCGTGTGGTGGAAGACTCGGTCGAGTCAGTCCCGTCCCTTCGGATCCAGAAAAGAGCAGTTATAGGTGTGACAGTAGCAATGCTACTCGGTCTGGCAGCAACAGGTGCCGCCACAGGGGTTTCTGCCCTTGCAACCCAGCATCACAGTTTGTCACAGCTCCAAACAGCTATTGATGAGGACCTGCAGAGAACTGAGAAATCTATATCCTTTCTAGAAAAATCACTGTCTTCCCTTTCTGAGGTCATTTTACAGAACAGGCAAGGACTCGACCTTTTGCTCATGCAACAAGGAGGTCTCTGTGCTGCCCTGAAGGAAGAGTGCTGTTTCTATGCTGACCACACTGGAGTTGTCCGAGACACCATGGCCGAACTGAGAGAGAGGCTTGCTCGCAGAAAAGAAGAAAGAGAAGCTCAACAAGGGTGGTTCAAGTCCCTGTTCACCCAGTCACCATGGCCGGTCACCCTGATCTCCACTCTGATCGGACCAATCGTGACAATTTTACTCGTGCTGATTTTCGGGCCTTGTGTATTGAATAAGTTAGTGCAATTTGTTAGAAATCGCTTAGAGCGATTTGACACAATGTTAGTGTCAGCAACAGCTTTTTAAGTGATAAGTGATAAGTGATAAGTGATAAGCGTTTATCAGTTTTAACAATTTATAACAATTTTATAGTTACTCATTTTAAGATTTACTAGTATTATAAGTTTTTACTAACAGCCTAACAATTTAGTCAGTTAAGTTACTAACCCAAAAATTTTATATTTACATATTTTAGCATCTTTAGCCAGTCATGGGGAGGGGGGAAATGTAGCAGTTAGGGACTCTAGGACCTAGGGCAAGGCGGTCGGAAGATATCGGGCTGTACGGGAAGAGATAGGTGTGTGTTTTCTTATTGGTATACTTGCTGGGTCAGCCAATCTTAATTAGATGATGACCCGAGAAGACAGGAGGGACTTAGGGGAACAAAGGTTATAAAAGCTCTGTGTAAATTGCAGTAAATGCCATTTGCCATCCATTGAGCTGATGTCTGTGGTAGATGGACCGTGCCAGCCTGAGGGTGTGGCAGCCGTGTCGGCAGTTCTGAACGGGACCCCCCGGGCCGGTTGGCGGTGGTCAAACACTGTCACTTCTGTGCTCGCTGCTGCCTCCAACACTGAACCCCCTCATTTACAGCCTGAGGAACCAGGAGCTGGAGGATGCCCTGAGGAATATGACCACTCTGTGCTTTTCAGAAGCAATCAAGTGCCTCTTTGTTTCTGCACAGCATTCAGAGTGGAACTCATTCCAGGTCCAGACTGCTTTGTGCTGTGTGTCTTGTTTGTTATTTTATTTGGTGGGTTGTATTTTTCCTTTTTTTTTTTTTTTTTTTTGTTATTTTGGATAATAGTTTCCATAAGGGGATGCGATTAGTCCCAGTATTGCTACATCAGTATCTACTGTGCCTGTGTTAAGCACAGACAGTAAGGAGCCCTGATCACTGTGCACTGATGTCAAATAAAGTGTCCTGCTCTGCCCTGGGTGCCCAAGATGTTCCCTCAGCCCCTCTCTGTCTCTGCAGGGGCAGTGCCTGTGAGCACAGGTGGAGGGCAGAGACTCCCAGCACCGCAGCACAGCCAGGGACAATGGCCCTGCCTCTTCCCACAGCTGCTCTTCCCAGCTCCAGCCTCTCCTTGCCAGCCCTTCTGTGGCTGTCAGGCCGCAGTGCTGTGGCAGCTTGGTCACTGTCCTGCTGCATGTCCGTGCTGTGAGCACAGGCAGGGCCAGGCCATGGGCACTGCTGGGACACAGCTGGGCTCCAGCACAGCAGCTCCAGCAGCCAAGGGCATCTCCTGAGGGCAGCCCAGGAAGGCTTTGCTCTCCCGGCACAGTCCCTCTCAGCAATAGGCCCAAGGAACAGACTCTGAAGAGGCTCCTTGTGTTCCGTGTTCTCCCAGGGCTCAGTGGGATGAGATCAGGGTCCCAGGGTGGCCTTCAGGGGACTCAGGTCTGGGTCAGGCTCTGCTTGTTGGTGGCCAGGGCCCCATCAGATGGTGAAGGGTCTGTGCTGAACCTTCCTGGGGCTCTGCAGCTTGTGCCAGGGCTGATGGCAGGGGAATGTTTGTCTGGAGGGCCTTGGGAGCTGCCAGGAGAGCACAGGGCACCTGCAGGGACCGTGTGTGCCAGGGACCTGCAGGGAGTGGAGCTCCCTGGGCACAGGTCTGGCCAGGGTGGGGTCACCCCGAGGTCAAGGACTGAATGTCTGCTGTGAGCCAGGAGAGCTCTGCATCCCCAGGGGACACAGCAGGCACAGGAAAGGAGTCTGGGCACTGAGTGCTCTGACCCTCAGGGAACTTCCCCAGCAGGATGTAGGGCAGCCCCAGGGCCATGGGGCTGCCCTGGAACAAGGCAGGCACCTGTTCTAAATACAATTAAAATAAAGAACAAATCTAAAATTTAGCAACAATTTTAACAGCAAATTAATCTAAAATTAAACATATAAAAAAATTTGCCAATGACTAATTTAATCTGGTTAAGGTTCTGATAAGGCATAAGTAAAACTGACCAGGGTACAGGGAGGGCTTCTCACCGCACCTCAGGTACAAAACAGAGCAATTCAGACTACACTTATACACTATCTGCTAATACATATTCATCAATGTTTCCTGAAAGTTTCCTCCTATTTCCCATTCTAAAAATCTACATCACTGTACTTCATGGGGCATGCTTCACTTGTTGTTAGGGGGTCTTCTGTCTTCTTTTGGTGGTCTTTTGGATGAAGGCTCACAGTCTTCCTCGTTGTCCTCTGGATAACCTCACAGGTTGTGCATGCACCCCAAGCCTTGTGTTATGTTAGCCAGCATCATATTCCAAAAATAAGCTTTAAATAAAAATACAACTTAAATTCTGTACCTGGAACCATCCCAATTGTCCATCTCAAGGCCAATCTTCCAATTATCCCAATTATTTTAGGGATTTTACTTATCTCAAATTACATCCTGTATCCTATTTTTTTCATAAACATCTGCAAACATCTCTTTTGTGACACTAAGATCATATCATTCGTATTTTTCTAAAATATTAATATAGTTACAATTAATTAGCACAAAATCATTCATTTATCACAGGGCTGAGGTGCAGCTGCCCCAGCGGTGCCTTCAAGCTGGCAGGGCCATGGTCACTCAGGGTCAGTGGCCGGGCAGTTCTGTTGACTGGACACGGGTCTGGACACTTCCCCTGGAGCGTTTCCAGGGTTGGAATGTTGGGGCTGTCACTGCTGTGGTGTCACAGAGAGGGGAACGCTGGGGCTGCCCTGCTACTGCCCCAGCCCAGCAGCTCTGCCAGCTCCTCCTGGGGACAGAAAGGCTGAGCCAAAGGGTGAGAATTGCAGAAGGGGCTGAGCTGGGAGGGACCCACCGGGATCATGGAGTCCAACCCCCGGCCCCGCACAGACACCCCAACAATCCCAGCCTGGGCATCCCTGGGAGCGGTGTCCAAAGGCTCCTGGAGCTCCAGCAGCCTCGGGGCTGTGACCATTCCCTGGGGAGCCTGGGCAGTGCCTGAGCCCCCTCTGGGGGAAGAAGCTTTTGCTGCTCTCCAGCCCAGCCCTGGCCTGGCCCAGCCCCAGCCGTTCCCTCGGGTGCTGTCCCTGCTCCCCCGGGGCAGAGGTGGGAGCTGCCCCAGCGCTGCCCCTCGGGAGGAGCCGCAGCCCCCGGGGAGCTCTGAGCTCCGTCTGCTGGGCTGCGGCCGAACCGAGCCAGCGCCCGCAGAGCTCCGGGGAAAGGTCCTGCCCCTGGCTCAGGGCTGGGCCGGGGCCACGGGGAGAAAATCAACTTCCAACTTCTGCCCCACAGCAGGGAGGAGCAGCAATTCTTGGGTGAGAGAGACTCTTTCCAAGGGCCTGCAGGGACAGGACAAGGGGGAATGGCTCCCCACTGCCTGAGGGCAAGGCTGGATGGGATGTTGGGAAGGAATTCTTCCCTCTGAGGGTGCTGAGGCCCTGGCACTGGTTGCCCAGAGAAGCTGTGGCTGCCCCATCCTTGGAAGTGTCCAAGGCCAGGCTGGATGGCACTTCCTGCCCAGGAGTGGTGGGATGTGATGGGGTGAGGATTGTGAGGGTGGGATGGGGTCTGGTCAGCTGAAAGCTGAGGATGATGAGGCCGAGTGAGACCCCGATCCTGAGTGGGTTCTGGGGTATCCGACATTCCTGAAGGAATTCCAGGGTATCTCCTGTTCCTGTACACACAAGGTCATGGTGTGTAACAGTGTGTGGCAGCAGTGATCATCGTGTCCAGGGAGGTTCAGCCACTGGCAGGGAAGCAAACGAGACAAGTCTCTTTCTTGAGCTCAAGAATCCATTTTTATTCCCCTCACCCTGAACCAGGGAGGGTGTGAGGATGAAGAGGGTGACCATGTGGTTTTTCTGTTATATAGTGTCTCAGGTTCATGGGTAGTTCAGGGGGCAATTGACCATAGAGAAGACAGAAACTGGACACCAGGCCCCCATAGCCAATGGGGAAATAGGGAAAGGGGATACCATGGGGGGGTGATGGGCTTGAGAAACCCAGGGAGAAGATCACACAATGTTTGCAGGGATCCATGGGGGAGAAGCCTTTGTTACATCTGGGAGGAGTCGCTTTTCCAGGGCAAGGCAGTTGGAAATTCCTTTAATGGTACCAAGGACTCTACAACTCCTCCGTTTATAAATTGATTACAGCAAGGGGATTCTCGGGAATATGACTTAATGGTTTACAAAAGTAAAATGAACATTATTAAGCTGAATTAACAAGCAATAGAAAGGCATTTGAGACTTAATTACTGAAGATAAAGTAACAGAAATGATGATACTGAATTAAATTAATACATTTTCACTTAATGAGCTAATAGTTCAATCTCCTTGGCTTTTGATCTTCTCAGCAGAAGGGGTGCAGTTCCTTAATCTCCTCTTCACGAGGGGCACAGTTCTTAGTGTTGGGTCTCGGCTTTGGTGCTGGTGTTGCAGGTGTTCTCTGTTGGGTTGGTGACGATGACTGTGAAGCAAGGAAGGGTGAAAGCGGCAGTGGTGGAGCTGGCAGCGGCACGGCAGGGCCTGGCTCTCCCGTGGGGCTGCCCAGCTCTGCCACGGCACCTCTGCCACACAGGCCTGGGGTGGGGGCAGCTGCAGGCACAGCAGGGCTCAGCCCTCTCTTGGGGCAGCCCCACCTCACCTCCACTGCCACACGGGCCTGGGGTGGGGCAGCTGCAGGCACAGCAGGGCTCAGCCCTCTCTCTGGGCAGCCCCACCTCACCTCCACTGCCACACGGGCCTGGGGTGGGGCAGCTGCAGGCACAGCAGGAAGGGAGGAGGTAGATGGGGGGAAAGGGCAGGCATGGGACCAGAAAAGACAGACTGGCAGGGAAGAGGGGATCTCAAAACCGCGTGGTCAGTGCCATTTTTAGAAGGACCACCCAGGACGGCGCTGCCACTGCCTTCCTGGGCAGGGAACGGGGGATATGGAAAGACGGGGGGGGTGAAGGAGGACACAGGACAGTGGGACAACAGTAGCACACCCGTATCAGTTCTGGATGGTTTCTGACCTTGTCCTGCCTTCAGGGAAAGGGGGATAGGGCTGGAGAGGGGCATGGGGTGATGGAGAGACGGTAGCAACTCCGTGCCGTCCTGGCAGTTTTCACTCCTTGCTGCACTCTTAGGAACAAAGGGTAAGGAAAGAGGCAGCTTCACAGAAACTGAAAAACGTGAGATTTCACAGGAGGGAGGACCACTGATCTAGGGTGCCGACACTTTGCATGCAATCATCCATAATCGTCCATAAGTAGCCACCAGGGCTTTATTGTCCATAAGCTGCAGCAAATGTGTCAGGAGAGTTGGTGAGAGTCCCAGCATGATCCTTTCTGCAGGCAGACTAGCCGCCTGTAGCTCTTCAAAACTCCCTCCCATGAAGAATGAGAAGACTTGTGATGGCAGATGTTAGTCTCATCTCTCAGTCCCAGTAAGCTGGTCCCCTTACTGGGTATTTCCCTCCCCGTAAGCCTTTTATCCCCATGTTTTTAAGGTCATTCTCAACCTGGTCTCCAGCCATGGTACTCTTGAGTCTTCCTTTTTAAGATGGGGGTGCTGCAAAGGGTGACTTATGGGGTGTCAGTCGTGCTGTCCTCACTGGTTGCTCGAAATTCTCCACCATTTGTAGCAGCGTGTGGCAGCAGTGATCATCGTGTCCAGGGAGGTTCAGCTGCCAACAGGGAAACAGATGGGACAAGTCTCTTTGTTAAGCTCAAGAATCCATTTTTATTCCCCCCACCCTGGACTGGGGAGGAGGTGAGGACGAAGAGGGACAGAACAGGGGCAGGGTCGTGGGTTTTATTGGGTATTCAGGGGAGGAGTCTTAGAGTTTGGGTCAAGGGAAGAGATAACACAAGGAGAGTAAGATCAGGTTTCAGCCTCCTCAAAATGAGAGGACTCCACACAAGACCTCCCTAGGAAATGGAGTATTCAAATCCCCTCCCTCCAAATTATTAAAATTTATAAAATTAAAGGGGCTTTCAGGCAGAGATATGGGGATAGGAATAACAGTTCTTTACTAGTATAGATAATAAGACAAACAAACAACAACATCTAAAGCATCAATAATAAACAGAACCAGGAAAAACCTTGAGGGGCTTTGTTTCACAAAGCCCGGGGCAGTCTGATCTCTCGAGAGCACCAGGCTGGAATGGTGGAAAAATCCCAGGCTGGTGGGTGAGATCAGAAGCTCTGCCGGTGGTAGCTGGAAGGGTGGAGATGTCCTGACAGGGCAGGGCAGTGCGGGGCTACAGCATAGCAAAAAGAGCAGTGTTGAAGGAAACAGGCACAGACCCCTGGGACAGGGCCAGCCCAGCAGGGCAGGAGGAGGCTGCTCAGAGTTCCTGGGCACAAGAGCAGATGGTGGTAGATTTCCCAGGATCAGATTTTCCGTCAACAGTGAACTCTTCCTGCAGCAAGCAGCAGCCTGGCCGTCCTCTCTGTGATGCTGAGAGCAAGAGAGAGCAGCTGCCCCCAGCCCTACCCTTTACCTGCCCCAAAACTCGAGTTTTCTCCCCCTCCTGACTTTTGGCCACCTCTTTGTTTTGGTCAAGCACACATAAGCACCCAGTAGTTAGTCTCCTAGCAACTTATGGGGAAAAATTCTGTAAGTAAAAAGGAACCAACCTAACCCCCAACACAGGTGCAGTCAATTTGTTCATTAACACTTCTGAGTCCACTGTGTTCAAAATCCCCAGTCCTGTCCCTAAGATCCCTGGAAGGTCTCTTTTCTGCCTGAACATATCAGATGTATGCTTCTGTAACCAAGTAGTCCAATCCATAAAGGAAGTTTTAAGGAATGGGGTACACTCTGATCGAATGGTAGAAGTATTTACCTGCATTTCCATCTCTACTCAGGTTTCAGGGACCATTCTGGATTCAGTAATAGTCTTTGAGTCCCTACCCTCTTAATAGCCTAAGGTCCAATTTTGGTGACTGTAGGCTGAATCACTATCCTTGGGGTAGTTTGAGTTTGAGTGACTGTGGTCTCTTCTGGTCTCTGGGTTGGTGGATTTATTCCAACCTCATCCTGCTGGGAATCAACACAATCCTAAGTAATATTATATATTACTATTATTATATTATATTATATATTATATTATATTATATTATATTATATTATATTATATTATATTATATATTGTATTATAATCCAGGCTATAACCCTTCACTGCACACCCCTCTATTTTAAGCCTAAATTCAGGACGGGTGGATAAGCAGGTATCACAGCATCCAGAGTCAATTCAAATTAGCTCCATAGGTTTCTGGTTGTACTTATGGAATCCAATCTGAACAAATGCATATTCGCAGCCCCAAACACTTTTCCCCTCCCAGACAGTTGCATTTGTAACCTTCATCATCTGAGAGAGCATTTTACAGGAGTAAGCATCATAAGCTTTTCCTTGGCAAAAATATCTCCCAATCATAGGAGATACAGGTGGGATTGCATTAGCTTTGGTTATGACCATGGCTATAATCATGAGAAATACAATTTTCCAGGCTAACATCTCTACCCAAAATCTACTCATCTTTCTCGAGTAAGTTTCAATTTTAGTTCATTGTCACCCAGTGTCGCTTTCCAAGGAGCTTCTGGAGAATCCAAGCATTCTGATCCTTAGTTTTGATTGCAGTATTAGTGGTGAGAAGCACCTGGAATGGTCCTTCCCACTGAGGCTCCAAGGTCTTTTCTGTAAAAGATTTAACATACCCATAATCTCCAGGCTGTATGTCATGGACTGGGCCATCTAATTCTCTGCTTCGAGCCCCAGCCACATGCTTTTCAATTTCTCTGAGTTACTTATTCAGGGCCACCGTGTACCTGTGTAGGGTTTCTTCCCCCCACTTGGGTCAGTGTTCCCTGTTGTACCCCATATGGTCTTCCATAGAGAATCTCAAAAGGGTTCAATTCCTCTTTTGTCCTTGGTTTAGTCCAAATCCACAGCAATGCTAATGGAAGAGCCTGGGGCCAAGGTAGTTGAGCTTCTTGTCATAATCTCACAATTTGCTGTTTAAACAAAGGATTCATTTTTTCCACTTGGCCGCTTGGCTGAGGGTGATAGGGGGTGTGAAGTTCCCAAACCATACCCAACAGGTGGCTAATTTGCTGTACAGCTTTTGAAATAAAATGTGGCCCTCTGTCTGAGGAGATTGTGGCTGGGACTCCAAAGCGTGGTATTATCTCTTGTAACAGTACTTTGGTGACCTCCCGTGCTTTGGCTGTTCTGGTAGGGAAGGCTTCTGGCCACCCTGAGAAGGCATCTGTTACTACTCACAAATATTGGTACCCCCTTTTCTTGGAAGTTCTGAAAAATCAATTTGCCACTGCTGCCCAGGCCCATAACCTCTTCCAATTTGCACAAGTTTTGGGTTGGGGATATTTTTGGAATTTGTTAGGAGGCAAAGACTACATTGTTGGGTCACTAGGATAAGTGTGCTCTGTAAATTTGTGGCAACAATTCTGTCTCTCAGGTAATTATGCAGGGGATCTATTCCCCAGTGGGTTTTCTGATGTTCCTCTTTTACTAATGACCACAACAGATATGAGGGAACCATGAGCTTTCCCTTCCCTTCTTGGGTAATGGCCCATCCTTTTTTCTTATAACTTCCATTTTCCGTTTTAATGAGCCTCTTATGCTATTTGTTATAATTTGGTTAACCTTCTAGGGAAATCTGTCCATCTGGATCTAAAGCTGCTTCAGTGGATACCTTACCTTTGGCTGCTTCTTTTGCCTCTCTGTCCGCCAGCTCATTTCGTTCTTTCAATTCAGAGCTCACCTTCTGGTGTGCCCTAATATGCATAAGAGCTACCTTTGCAGGCAGTTGAACAGCATCTAACAATCTTATTATTTCCTGTGCATGTTTCATGCTCTTTCCTTGTGAATTCAACAGTCCTCTTTGTTTCCAAATAGCTCCATGTGCATGCACAACCCCAAAGGCATCTCTTGAATCTGTAGAGATGTTAATTTCTTTTCCCTTTGGCAGTTCTAAGGCATGGGTTAGGGCAATTATTTCAGCCTTCTGTGCAGAGCTGTTTGTTGGTAATGGTCCAGACTCTATCACCTCCCTGCCAGTGGTAACCATATACCCAGCCTGCCTTTTTCCACTGATGACATAGCTGCTGCCATCAGTGAACCAGGTCTCAGTGTCCTCGAGAGGGGTGTCCTGCAGGTCTGGGCCACTGGAGTAGGTAACCTTGATAGTCTCCAGGCAACCATGGATCACTGTTTCTCCTGTCTTCCCACTGAGAAATGAAGCTGGGTTCACAGGATTAGTGACCTCAATTTCAACATCATCTTGTTCTACCATTATAGCTTGGTACTTCAGGAATCTCTGTGGGGAGAGCCAATGGCCCCCTTTCACCTCCAGGACTGCAGACACTGTGTGAGATACTAGCACAGTCATCTTCTGGCCCAGGGTGAATTTGTGTGCTTCCTGGTGTTCAGCACCACTGCAGCAATGGCTCTGAGACACCCTGGCCATCCTTTAGCTGCTGTGTCTAATTGTTTGGAGAAGTAAGCAACTACCCTCCGGTATGGGCCTAAGTCCTGTGCCAGTATTCCTAGGGCGATCCCCTGCTTCTCATGAGAAAACAGAAAGAATGGTTTACTCACATCTGGGAGCCCTAGGGCTGGGGCTGACATAAGGGCTTTCTTTCACTGGTTGAAGGCTCGGGTAGCATCTTCTGTCCATTGAAGATCTCTATTTCCTGCTGTGATTGGGCATACAGGGGGTTAACCAACAGTCCATAATTATAAATCCACAGTCTGCACCATCCTGTCATCCCCAAAAATGTTCTCAGTTCCTTTACTGACTGGGGTCTTGGGGTCTGGCATATTGCCTCTTTCTGGCCTTGCCCTAGAGTCCTCTGTCCAGCACTGATCTCATAACCCAGGTAGATAACTGTTTGTTTCACCATCTGAGCTTTCTTCTGAGATACCCAGTACCCTTGCAATCCCCAGAAGTTCAAGAGGCTTACCGTCCAGTCTATACATGCCTCTTGGGTTTGAGTAGCTATCAGCAGGTCGTCTACATACTGCAGTAGTTGCCCTTCTTCTGATAGAGCTTCCCAGGATTCCAGCTCCCTTGCAAGTTGTTCTCTGAATATGGTGGGACTACTTTTGAAGCCCTGGGGCAGAACTGTCCATGTGAGCTGGGCTTTACCGCCCGTCTTTGGGCACTGCCATTCAAAATCAAAAATTTTCTGGCTGTTTCTGTGGAGGGGGAGGCAAAAGAAAGCATCCTTCAAATCTGAAACAGTGAACCAAGTTAGTTCAGGGGTCAAGCATGTGAATAACATATATGGGTTTGCAACCACTGGGTATAAGTCCTCAGTTATTTTGTTAGCAGCTCCCAAATCCTGTACTAATCTATACCATCCATTGGGCTTTTTAACTGGTAAAATGGGAGTGTTAAAGTCAGATTAACATTCTTTCAATAATCCTATCTGCAAAAAGTTTTCAATTATTGGGCTGATTCCTTCCCTATCTTCCTTTTTCAGGGGATACTCTTTGACCCTAGCTGGTTGCTTTCCTTCCTTAAGCTTGACCTGCACAGGGGGTGCATTCTTTGCCCTTCCAGGTGTGCTAGAGGCCCATACTCCTGCAAATACCTGATCCATTATTTTCCTGCAAGTCTTTTATTTGTCTTTAGTTTTATCCTCATTAATTGTCCCATTAATTGTTCATATTAGGCTTAATATTTCTATATGCTGTTGATCTTTGACTTCCAAAAGAATCTCTCTGTTCTTAAATATGATTATTGTTTCTAGCTGTTCCAATAAATCTCTACACAAAAGTGTTTTAGGGTCATTGGGCATGTATAAAAATTTAAGTATTTCCCATTGCTTCCCAAGTTTGTATTTTAACAGTTTGCAAAAGTACACTTTCTTGGTTTGGCCAGTTGCTCCTCTTACCATAACATAATCATCTGTTATAGGCATTAAAGCCTTATTCAACACTGAATATGTTGCTTCTGTATCTATCAATAATTCCAGTTTCTTTCCTTTATTCCCTAGCTCAGTTATAACCAGGGGGTCCTCCAGGGTAAGACCTTCTCATCCTCCTCAGTCTTCTCTGACATGGGCAACAACCACCCCCTCCCTTTTAGAGTTCCTCTTCTTTGTTCATTGCCTTCTCTCTGGTCAGGACATTGTTTTTTCCTGTGACCACATTTCCTGCAACATGCACGTTGTATTTTTCCCAAGCAGAGGTGGACCTTGTTTAGGTGGTCCTTGCCCACATCTCCCTGTTCCTTCTTCTCTTGCTACCACCACTAACTTTCTCATCCCTTGTTTATATTTTTCTTCTCGATTGCTAAAAACTCTCCATGCTTCATCTAGTAAGGTCTCTAAGTTCCCTCCCATTGGCACCTTAATCTTCTCGAGTTTCCCCCTAATATCTCCCAGGGATTGTCCTAAAAATAAATTCACCAAGTGCTGTATCCCTTCTTCAGATGCAGGATCTGAGGGACGTATGACATCGCATTGCATCTCGTAATTTATCTAAAAATTCAGAAGGGCTTTCCAAAAGGACCTTGCTTAACTGCATAAAGGGCTGACCAATTTATGGTTTGGGGTATTGCCCTCTCCATTCCTTTTATTAGAAATCCTTGATAATTCTCTAATATGTCTTCATGGAGTTGATTTTTCCGATCCCAGTTTGGATCTTGGTGAGGGAAAAAATTGTTTAATATCCTGATTTGTTCTTCTAAAAGCATCCTCTACTAAATCCCCTGCCGTTTTCAGAATTAATTGTTTTTTCTGTTTCAGTTAAAGCTTCCAGCATTAAGGGGATGTCTGCCCATCTGGGTTATGCTGTTTAATCATAAACCTGAATTTCTTGGCAGTAGCTATTGGATCACCCCAATAGTTCTTAGTAACTTTCTCCCATACCTCTAAATCAACTGTAGAAAAGGGCACTTTAACTGACATCCTTGTTCCCTCTGATCCCACTCCCTCTCCTAAGGATGCTTGTATTACCCCTTTTGTTCGGCTTCTAGTTCAGGTTGCTATGGGACTACTTTGGGGAGGTGGGCTATGGGGGAAACACAGCTCGTCATCACTATCACTACTACATGGGTATGGTGATTTGGCAGGTGAGGGAATAGGCTGCTCAGTCTTTTCCTTTCCTAGGGGAACTGAGGTGGGGGTTAATTGGGACAATTTTCTTAAACCCATTTCTTCCCTTCATCTACCCTGCCTTTTAGGAGGTGGTCTGAACAGATCTGCTGACTCCTGTTCTTGCTTTTCTGCATGATGGACTTTATCAGGCTGTGTGCATCTCTGGTTTATAGAGCAGGCATCACAGCATTGCCTGGGTTTCCCTCTATTAGCCTTGTTGTCTTTTTCCAAAGCTAGTACAAAGGGGTCAGAGGGAGGTCTAATCCCACAACTTCTCTGCCATTCCAGATGATTTTGGAGAGAGAAGGACATATCAGCATAGGTCACCTCCTCCCATTTTTCCTCCCTTCTTAAAACTAACATCAGCTGCAATAAGGTATCATAATCCTAAGAGCCAGCAGGTGGCCACCGACATCCTTCCCCCAGTTTATAAAGTAGCCATCACTGTGTACAAAATTTCACAAGAATTATTCTCAATCCCCCCGTATCCCATCAGTTCTCTCCAGTGTGCCAAAATACAGCCCAAAGGACTGGCTCTAGAAATGTCCTTGCTTTGGCCAGTACCCATTGTATTTTTCTTCCCTGGCACTTTATTTTCCCTCAGCCCTTTGTCTTGACCTAGAGATCTCAGGGTATGAAAATATACTAGGCACACTCCGTTCTGATTATCTCTACTTTTTCCTCTAGGCTATTTAAACCCCCCAACTCTTCCCCACTAACTCAAGTGACTAGCTGCTTCTCAAATATCAAAAGGTAAAATAAACCACAAGGGGGAATCTTCTAAATTGTTTTACCCAGCTGGTACCCTTCCCAGTTTCAAAGATATCCAAATCCTTGGGATCCAAATTTTTTCCACAGATTAGACTCACTATCTCACACTGATCCTGTGCTACTTCCCAATTATAGTATCTCAGGAGCTCTGAGATACACTTGGGGCATCCAGGTCTTCTTCTGTGGGATATACAAGACCATCTCCTTTTGCACCCCCTACAGCGGAGAAGGACCCAACCTGGATGCCACCCTGGTTCCCAATGAAAAATTGTCAGCCCACACACAATCCAAGGGGTTACCCCTATCTGTCCCCACTGCCGTGGGTTTCTGAGATTATCCTTAGCTCTGGGTAGTTCCCAGTCAAAAGCTAATTGAGTACTCGTTCAACTCAAATACAATCCTTTTAAAAGCACCCTCGCTTTCCTTTGGTTCTTTCGATCAACATTAACCCAGTCCCCTCCTAAATCTAAAAATTCATTAGGTTCAAGGCCAAACCACCTAGAGAGTGCTTCCCTGGATGGCCAGGCTCTTGTGGCTCCAGCCTGAGCTTTGCTGGCCACCTTTAACAATTCACTAAGGACAAACAGCTCGTTTTAATACAAAAATTCCCAGCTTACTGCAATTATAACTTTTGACACACGATGGCTGTGTTACATCATGAATGAACTAGAGAGCTATAAACCTGTTGCAATTGTAACTTTTAACAGAAGATGGTAGCGTTGCCTCAAAAAAATACACAATAACAGGCAAAAATGTAGAAAGATCAAAGCTCACTTCACACACAGGCACACACACTCAAGACGCAGAAAACGGCGGCTCACCAAAATACCAGTAATTAACAAGGATTTACCCAATTCACCCCCCTGATCAGATGTCAGCTGATTATTGGATAATTGGCACTTAAATAGCCTTGAATAGACACCATTTTAGCTCACTTTCTTGACTTGTTAGAGATACCTCACATTTTGTGAGTTTGTAAGATGAGGATAATAAATTTCGGAGTGAGACTTCAAAAACAATGTCTCCAGAGTTTTATTCTCCCTGACCTAGGAGCAGAAAAGAGACAGGCAATCCCACTGTATCAGAGCCCAAGTATCTTCAGATCTGACACAGAGGCACGTGACTAACTGAATAAAGGTGGTATTTTGTTTGTTTTAGCACCTGAGTGAGGTGTTAGGAAATCTCTTCTAGTTTTGTTAGGTGTGGAAAGATCCCCATGGGTCCAAACGGAGCTGTTTTTATGTTCATTTGTCAGGCATCTGGAAGCAAGCCTCAATTGTTACAAAGAGGGGCCTCATGGAACCCAGGACACCACTGTAACACCCTGGAATCCCATGGGAGCAAGGCTCCACCTTCACCAAGTGGGGCCTCTTGGGGCACAGGTGCCCCTGGGCCATGGCCAGGCCTGGTAGAAACAAGGCTCCATCATTGCACAGCACGGCCTGATGGGACCTGGGAGGAAACTGTGTCACAATGGATTCTGATGGAATGCACCCACTGCAATGCCCACACCCATCCACTGACCACTCCATTGATCACACCCACCCCAGTGACCACACCCATCCATTGACCACTCCATTGATCACACCCACCACAGTGACCACATCCCCCTGATTGACCACTACCCCACTGACCACACCTACCCCTGAGGCAGTGCTGCCGTGTCTGTGCCTGCAAGGCTGCGGCAGCTGTGTGAGCTGGGGGAGAGGCCAGGGCTGCAGAGGGGGGATGTTGTTGGCAGGTGCATGAGGAGGCTGTGGGACGCTGCCCTGGGGTGTCCAGCGCAGTGGGGATGGATCAGGCCCTGCTCTGCTGCTCCTTGCCGTGTGCCCCAGGGCCCTTGCAGAGCCCCAGCCGTGCTGTTTGCCCCCAGCCAGCCCACGGCCAGCCTGGGGCTGCTGCCGGGGCTTTTCTCTGCTGAGCATTGGCCTGGGCAATGTGTTGTGGAGAGAGCCTGGGCAAGGAGCCTGGAGCCCCCAGGCCCTGGGCTGAGGCCTCAGCGCTGCTGTGCCAGCAGTGCCCATGGGCTGTCCCTGCTGCAGCCCCGGCACTGCCACCCCCAGCCCTGTGCCCGGCCCCGAGAGCACTCAGGCCCTACAGGAACACCAGGGCCAGGAGGGCAGCGGGGCAGGGCCACGGCAGCAGCACTGGCAGCACCAAGTGCTGCTGCTGCTGCTGGGCACAGCTGCTGTGCCAGCACTGATCTGCCCCCAGCTCTGCACACAGACATTGCTGCTGCAGCTGCAGAGAAGGGAATCAAAAGGGGACCTCCAGTGAAAACTTTGCTGGGTGAGCATTTAGTTTGTTTAGGGCCACTGAGAGCACAGCTCCTCCTTGACACAGTCTGGGGCCACAACGAAGGTGGAGAGAATCAAAATGAGAAATGGCACAAACAATGGCCTTTCTTTGTGGATAATATTGAAAAACTAAAAGACGGGGAAAAAGAAAACACAACCAAACCAACAAGAACTATCAAAGATTGCTTTTATTGCAAGTGATTTGCAGAAAGTGGCCAGCAGTTTAGAGTTTCCGAAATTGTCCAGTCATCAGTCTCCACACTGCAGCCTTGAGCTGCTGGTTCCTCAGGCTGTAGATGAGAGGGTTCAGGGCTGGAGGCACCACCGAGTACAGAACTGACAGGGCCAGATCCAGGGATGGGGAGGACATGGAGGGGGGCTTCAGGTGAGCAAACATGATAGTGCTGAGGAACAGAGAGACCACGGCCAGGTGAGGGAGGCAGGTGGAAAAGGCTTTGTGCTGGCCCTGCTCAGAGGGGATCCTCAGCACAGCCCTGAAGATCTGCACATAGGAAAAAACAATGAATAAAAAACAGCACAATGATAAAGTGGCACTGAACACAATAACTCCAACTTCCCTGAAGTAGGAATTGGAACAGGAGAGTTTGAGGATTTGTGGGATTTCACAGAAGAACTGTCCCAGGGCATTGCCATGGCACAGGGGCAGGGAAAATGTATTGGCCGTGTGCATGAGAGCATTGAGAAAGGCACTGGCCCAGGCAGCTGCTGCCATGTGGGCACAAGCTCTGCTGCCCAGGAGGGTCCCGTAGTGCAGGGGTTTGCAGATGGACACGTAGCGGTCGTAGCACATGATGGTCAGCAGGGAAACCTCTCCAGAGAGGAAGAACAGAAAGAAGAAGAGCTGTGCAGCACATCCTGTGTAGGAGATGTTTGTGGTGTCCCAGAGGGAATTGTGCATGGCTTTGGGGACAGTGGTGCAGATGGAGCCCAGGTCAGTGAGGGCCAGGTTGAGCAGGAAGAAGAACATGGGGCTGTGCAGGTGGTGGTCGCAGGCTACGGCGCTGATGATGAGGCCGTTGCCCAGGAGGGCAGCCAGGGAGATGCCCAGGAAGAGGCAGAAGTGCAGGAGCTGCAGCTGCCGCCTGTCTGCCAATGCCAGCAGGAGGAAGTGGCTGATGGAGCTGCTGTTGGACATTTCCTCACTCTGCCCATGGAGTCCTGGTGAAGGAGGACACAGTGACAAGTCAGGGCAGACTTTGCTGAGCAATGTCCAAGCCCTTTCTCCCAGCCCTGCCCCTGCTGCTCTCTGCCACCCAATTCTCCTTTTCTCAGAGCCCTTCCTTCAGCCCCGTGCCTGGAGCTCTGCTGGGATCTGGCCCCGTTGCTGTGACCAGCAGGGGCTCTGCCCATGGACACCCAGGGGTCAACTCTGCTCTGCAGCAGTGGGGCCATGGGAACGGGGACAGGGGCCAGGCCTGGGGTTGGACTTCATCAGCCGAAAGTGCTCCTGAGGCAGAGGAGCTTGGCAGCATCTCCTGTGCCAGGGCTAAGGAACAGGGATGGCCAAAGGCAGTTTGAGAGGGTTTCCTGCTGTGCCCAGGGAGATCAGAGAGAACTGTGCAAGGCAAGAGCATTGGCTGTAACTCAGGGAAGGGTGAGAGGAGCTGCTCTGTCGCTCCATCTGTCCCCAGCTGCCCTTTCTGAGATCCAGGGCAGTCACTGTGCTCCCCTGGAAATCAGCCTGACACAGCTGAGAGCAGAGGGAGCCACAGCAGAGCAAAGTGGCTCAGCCTTTCTTAGAGTCTCTGCCCCAGCCCTGGCCAAGGACACTCCTGTCGCCCAGTGTCCCCTGGAGGCAGCTCACAGCTTGGATGGCATCCCCAGGACACACCAAGGCTCCTGTCCATGGCACTGCTGGAGGAGAGTCAGCTCATTCCCAGCCTGCCAGCCTGCCCTGCCCTGAGCTGCCCAGGCAGAGGGAGCTGGGACACCCCATTTGCAGTGTCCTGGCATGGAGATCTGTAAAAATAGTAATCATGGAATAGTTTGGTTTGGAGAGGACTTTGAATATCCCAGCACAGCTTGGGGGCACTTTCCCCCCACTGCCTGCCCAGGGCTCTGCTGCCTGGAGCTGCCCCTGCCTGCAGCTCCTTCCCTGTGCCCAGGGCTGGGCCCTGCCAGTGCTGCCAGAGCCCAGCCCAGCCCTGGGGGCTCAGCTCTGCCCTGCACACCCCTCCCAGCTCAGGCACTGCCCAGGGGCAGCTCTGCCTCTGCAGGCTCGGATGGCAACCTCAGAGCAACCCTGAGGAGGCTGGAAATGCAACACTGGTGCTGCCTGCAAGGGATCCTCTGCTGATCTCTGTCACTGCCTGGTTTATTAGGATCTGAGAGAAAATTATTTTCTTTTTCTCAACCTGAACTGAGAGATGAATATCTATGTGCAATTTCCCATCCAGGCAACACAGAACAGTAGATTAAAAAGCAGGATTTTCCCTTTTGTGCAGCCCCTGCCTCCCTGTGTTCCCTGTATAATCTACTGGGAAATGTTCTGCAGTTCAGTGTCCTGCTGGGAGCAGTCTTGAACAATGCAGCATCCTCACCACACAAGAACATTTCCAAGCCTTACCAGCTGTCTGCTTCCACACAGATCTTGTCCCTCAGTGCTGTGAGCAGCTCCCAGGGCTGGCTGAGAGCTGTCCCTGGCAGGCAGCAGAGTCCCTGCCCCAGCACAGTGCCCTGGGCTGCAGGACCCTGCTCTGCAGGACAGCCCTGGGCACCCCTGGCTGCTCTGCACAAGAGAAAATCAGAGAATGTACTCACAGAGTCTGTAGGCATTGGGATGTTCCAGCTTGAGGAGATCCCTGCAGGAGCTGCAGCTGCATTGTCCTGCAGCCAGAGGTTCCTGTGCCAAGGGCTGGCAGTGATTCTCCCCCAGTCTCTTCTCAGCACCTTCCCAGCCCTGAGTGATTGAAGCTCTCTGTGCCTGTGTGCTGTGCCCGGGGTGGCTGCAGGCAGTGCCCCAGCCCTGCTGGGCTGGGAGAAGAGCTGCTCATCAGGAGAAATGGCTTTTTGAAGCTCCTCTTGGTTGCCAAGAGCTGCCTCTATTCTAGGAGCCCAGCCCAGCAGCACAGACACAGCACAAGGACTTTAATTAATGTCTTGGGACTTTGCTGCTGTTTACATCAGATTCAGTCCCTCAGTGTGTGCTCAAGAAACTTCTCAAGAACTTTAAGTCAGATTCAAAGTCCAAACTTTCTTTAACTTTTAATGGGTCCCACTGAGGGACACGACTGCGAAAGTGTCCCCAGGTTCCATGTAGAGCAGAACACTGCAGGCAGTGAGGACAGGTGGGGACAAACAAGGCAAAGGTATCTCTGGTGCTGAGCAAACCTGGATGTGTTTCAGGAATGCAAAGGGCCAAGGCCTGAGCCCCAGCCCCTGCCAAGGCACATCCTGTCCCTCCCTCCTTGCTCAGGGCTCTTCCCAGGCCACTGGGATGTGGGGATGTGCAATGCCAAGGGCAGCACCATGGGGCAGCCCCTGCCAGGCTGCTGAGCAGGGACAAGGAGGCCAGGAGGCCCCAGGCCTGCAAGGGTCACTTGTCCCCTCCTCCTGGCTCAGGCCCAGGGCCAGCAGCCATGGCCAAAGTGCTGCAGGCCAAAGTTGGCTCTGTCAGGGCCTTGCAGCTGCTGCCCATCCCTGTGCCCTGTGCAGCCCAGGCTGTCCTACGGTGTCCATGCCCTGTGCCTCTGTCCCTGCAGGCTGTCGTCACCCCCGGCTGCCCCACCTGGCTGGGCCCTTCCTTTGCTGACAGCTCTGCGTCCTGTCTGCCTCTGCCTGGGCACACAGAGCCTTGGGCTGGATACCAAAAGGGTTCATTCCATTTTTTCCTGTGCCTGTGATGTTTTAGAACAGGAGCAAGGCATGCAGAGCCTGCTTTTCCAGTGAGAATGGTTGGAAGAGAAGAAGACATCTGACTCAAGAGTGCAGTGATAGGAAAAGCAAGGACTGAATCTGGGAACTTGGGTGGGTTTTATGGTGATGGTTCAATTGTAATACACATGTAGTGACTGTATATAAGTAACACTTTTAGAATCACATCTCCATGTAAGGTTATGAGTTACCAACACACGTTGGACCTCAAGCCTGAATAAATGATGCCCTCCTAAACACCAAATTAGTGCTAAGGAGTCTTATTCTGATATTTTGGACATTTGGTGACAGCAGGGCCTCACAGAACCAAGGAGTCTATGGTGACACCTTGGAACCTCATCGAACCAAAATCTGTTTTGACACAGCAGGGCCACATGGAACCAATGGTCCATTGTGATACTGCAGATCCAAGGAGACCATTGGGACACTATGGAACCTCATGGAATGAAAAGTACATTGTGACAGAGAAAGGCTTCATGGAACCAAGAGTCCATTGTGACACAGCAAGGCCTTGTTTGAGCAAGGGAACCATTGTTGATAGTCCAGAAACTCATGGAACCAAGGGGCCACTGTGACACTCCAGGGCTGCAGGGAATGGAAGGTTTATTGTGACAATGTGGATCCAAAGAGACCATGGTGACACTGAGGGGCCTCGTGGAACCAAAGGGGCCATTCTGACACAGCAAGGCCTTGTAGAACCAAGGAGGCCATTGTGACACTGCTGAACCTCACAGAACCAAAGTGACCATGTTATACTGTGGGACCTCCTGGAACCAATGGTCCATGGTGACACTGCAGAAGCAAGGAGACTGTTGTTGGCAGTATGAAAGCTCATGGAACCAGAACTCCATTGTGACACAGCAAGGTCTCATGGAATCAAGGGTCCATTGCAACTCTATGTGGCCTCATGGAACCACGAGCCACTATGAAACAGCATGGCCACATGGAGCCAAGGGGTCATTGGGACTGAGGAACCTCATGGAACCAAGAGTCCATTGTTACGTTCTTGGGCCCTGTGGAACCAAGGGGACCACAGTGACATTGCAAGGTCTCATGGAACAATGGAGACTATTCTGACACTTTGGGACCCACTGGAACCATGGAGCCATTATAACATGGCAAGGCCTCATGGAACCAAGGGGGCTGCAGTGAACACTGTGGGTGTCCATGGGATGAAGGGTCCATTCTGACACTGTGGAACCAAGGATACCATTGTGACACTATGGGACATCATGGAACCAAAGGTCCATTGTGACCCACCAGGGCCTCATGAAACCCTGGGTGCCATTTGCACACCTTGACGCCCTGGGAAACCAAAAGGCCATTGTGGCAATTCAGAGCCTTGTGGAACCAAGGAGACCATAGTGACACTGTGGGGCTTAATGGAACCAAGGGACAAATGTGGCACTGTGCGGCACCATTGAACCAAGGAGACAAATGTGACAATGCAGGGCCCCATGGAACTAAGGATTCATGGAACAAAGTGGGACTCATGGAACCAAAGGTCCATTGTGATACTTCAAGGCCTCATAGAACCAAGGGTCCATTGTGATACTGCAGTACCAAGGAGACCCCTGTGACATGGCAAGGCCATGGAAGCAAGGGGGGACAATTGTTACACTACGGGGCCCAATGGGTGCAAGGGGCCAGTGTGACAGATCTGGGCCTCATGCAGCCAAGGGGCCATTGTGATCCTGAGGAGCCCAAAAGAACCAAGGCACCACTGTGACACTGCAGGACTATGTGGAATCATGGAGACCATTGTGACACTCTGAGGCCTCATGGAACCAAGTGGCCATTGTGTCATTGTGCAGTTGTGCATTGTTCCATTCCATGGAACCAAGGAAACCATTTTGACACTGCAAGGCCTCATGGAAGCAAGGGGCCATTGTGACACTATGGGGACCTGTCATGGGTTAAGAATGGTCCAATCAAAAATCATTTTTATTTAATTGGCAGATAGTTTGACCATTCAAAAGTAGGTTACGACTTTTGGGTAATACTCATATAAGCCGAGAGTGTGGGGAGGAGCTCTCTTCTTTCTTCCGGCTGAACCACAGGTAACATCGGACGGCACAGAGCCTGGCCGGGCTCAGCCCAGGCCTGCTGCCCCCGGCCGGGCCCGGCCTGGGCCCCCTGAGAGCGCAGCTCAGGCTGTGTCTGAGCCTGGGAACAGCAGCAGCGGGGGAGGGGAAGAGAAGCCCAGCGGCAGCCACTTCTGTCATCGGCAGGGACCGAGGAGTGTTCCACCGTTGTTTCCCTCCCCCCTTCCCCAGGCATGGCCCCCGGGAACAGCAGCAGCAGCGGGGAAGGGGAGGAGAAGCCCTGGCAGCTGCAGAATGCTTCTTCCCCCCACCCCCCCGCTTCAGGCCGAAAAGAACAGTGCGGCCTTCGGACTTTTTTAGTTCCCGCTGCAACAAGATCACGTGAGCAGCCTGGCAAGCCTGACACATTTAACTCTTTCTCTGCTAGCAAATGGATTTCTTCTGAGCACCGGCCTTTCCCTGAACGAAGGACAGATATAGTGATTAGACCATAAGAAGACACAGCATGGAGCTGAAGTCAGTGGAAAGAGAGTGAAAAAGACTTTAAGGTAGAGGAGGAGGAGTGGCTGAAAATTCTAGCTGGACTTCTCTGGAACATAGAGACTGAGCTGGGTTGTTCCTTTAAACCATGGAAAGATGTGCAATTTGGAGAGGTAATTGTTTTATGTGTAGATTTTTGAGCAAAGGTATTGTGTGATAGACTGAGTAAAATTGATTTAATGAAGAAAAACCCTTTGCCTTGGATGAGACACCTTTAAAAGGCGACACCCCAATGTTGCAGTGTATTTGAGTACAGAGCCCACGTGTTCAGTATTGAGAATACTGTAAGTGAGTAGGATTGAGTTCTTTGAAGTCCTTGTAGACAAAGTTTCTATTGAAACGGAGAGGCTCCTTTCCTGAAGAATTGATGAAAGATTATCTTAAAATAGTAAACTAGCTAAGGTTGCAAATTATGTCTTTTTTGTGTTGAGTGTAGAAAAGTGAAAACTTGGAGAGAGAAAGAAAGATGTTTTGAAGGTTCCATTTGTTGTTCTTTTTTTTTTCCTTCCTATTTTCATCCTTTCAGTGTGTGTGAATAAACTATCTTTGTAATTTAAAAATGAGCCTGTTTTGCTTTTTTTATATTCTCCCAGTCAAATGAAATATAGAATATGATGAAGCCATCACAGGAAGGGAAGAAAAAAGGAAAGGAAAAGGAAAAGGAAAAGGAAAAGGAAAAGGAAAAGGAAAAGGAAAAGGAAAAGGAAAAGGAAAAGGAAAAGGAAAAGGAAAAGGAAAAGGAAAAGGAAAAGGAAAAGGAAAAGGAAAAGGAAAAGGAAAAGGAAAAGGAAAAGGAAAAGGAAAAGGAAAAGGAAAAGGAAAAGGAAAAGGAAAAGGAAAAGGAAAAGGAAAAGGAAAAGGAAAAGGAAAAGGAAAGGAAAGGAAAGGAAAGGAAAGGAAAGGAAAGGAAAGGAAAGGAAAGGAAAGGGAAAGGGAAAGGGAAAGGGAAAGGGAAAGGGAAAGGGAAAGGGAAAGGGAAGGGAAAGGGAAGGGAAAGGGAAGGGAAAGGAAAAGGAAAGGAAAAGGAAAGGAAAAGGAAAGGAAAAGGAAAGGAAAAGGAAAGGAAAGGAAAGGAAAGGAAAGGAAAGGAAAGGAAAGGAAAGGAAAGGAAAGGAAAGGAAAGGAAAGGAAAGGAAAGGAAAGGAAAGGAAAGGAAAGGAAAGGAAAGGAAAGGAAAGGAAAGGAAAGGAAAGGAAAGGAAAGGAAAGGAAAGGAAAGGAAAGGAAAGGAAAGGAAAGGAAAGGAAAGGAAAGGAAAGAAATTTATTACACCAAATAGAATAACAAAGAGACATGGCACCAAGCAGTCTGGCCCTGGAATGAGTTCCATTCTGAATGCTGTGCAGAAACAAAGAGGCACCTGATTGTTTCTGAAAAGCACAGAGTGGTCATATTCCTCAGGGCATCCTCCAGCTCCTGGTTCCTCAGGCTGTAGATGAGGGGGTTCAGTGTTGGAGGCAGCAGCGAGCACAGAAGTGACAGTGCCAGAGCCAGGGATGGGCACCAGGCTGGCACAGGTGACCTTGAGGCTCTGCAGGGCTCAGGCCCAGCGGCTATGCCAGAGTCAGGGCTGAGCTCACACTCTGTGGGCTGGGGCAGAGCCCAGGCAGAAATGAGCCCTGAGCCAGCAGCTCTGCAGTGGTGGCCACCAGGCCGGGTGGCCAAGGGAGGCTTCTGGCCATGCCCTGGAAGCAGCTGCTGCTGCCCAGGGGCCTTTGGTGCCTCAGGCTCTCCCTGGCACAGCTCCCAGCACGGCACTCTGCACTTGTGCCCGAGCCCTTCACTCTGCTGGGGCTGGCCTGGGGCTTTTCTGCAGTGGGATCTGCCCTGGTCCTGGCACAGGAAAGGCAGTTCCTGCTGGAGCAGGAGGCTCTGCCTGCAATGGCCTCAAACAACCCCAACAAGGCCCTGTTTGCAAAGCCCCCAGTGGGAAATGAAGAAGGGGATCGTGCTGCTTTGGGGGTGAAGAATGCTGAAAGCAGCCTGACTCCTCCATCCCAAAGTTCCACATGCTGAGAGGGAGCTGAAGTTGTGGCAGAGCTGCTAAAATCCCCAGAGAAAGCAACAACCCAGTGACACCACTGAGAGCTTCTCAGAGCTGCTGAGCTGGCACAGCCTGGGCACATCTGACTGACAGGGCAGCACTTCAGACTAGAAAAGCCCCATCCCAAATTTTAACAGCAGCATCTCCTGACATTTCCCTCCTTGGGGGTGGGGTGTGGAGATTCCTCCCTGGAGTGGGGACACCCCTCAAGGTCACTGCCTGAGGCTGAGCTAAAGAGATTTGCCCACGGTCATTGGTCTGGGGGAGTGACACCCATCTCTGGTTAATAACTGGTTTTGCTTTAATACAATTGCTTCAAAATTGCTTCCTAGAGCACTATCTTAAAATAGGTGCTACAGCTCCTATACTATGGAGTAAATAAAAATTCTGATTAAGACCTTTTTGTCTAATTGTGATCATAATCAGTCATATCTATATGTCCATAAATACTTCTGGTTTGCCATCCTTAGTGTTATGGGACAAAGCTGTACAAAGGTTCCGTTCCACCCGTATAATCCTTTAGGCATAAATCCTTGAGAAAGTCTGGGGCTGGGATTGGATCCAGGCACTCCCAGGATCCTCTCCCAGAAGGAGTTTAGAAAGCCTGGGAGTCCTCGTTTGGGTCCTTTGTGAACCTCGTGACCCAACAGGAGCTTCTCGAATAAACTTTGCCTGAAGCTGCCACTCTGCCCATGACAGGAACCCCTGAGAGTGTCTGTGACATCCCAGCTCTTTGGCAGCCTGGACACTCCTGGGATGTCCCCATGGAGCCCCTGGGAGTGTCAGTGACCTCGCTGTTCTTTAGGAGCACAGGGATGTCACCACTGGATTCCTGCCACTGCCTGGGACAAATTGGCTCCTTAGCAGGGTACAGACACCTCTGGTGTCACTGTGCAGCCCTGGGACTCTCACCTCATGACCCTTAGGGAGATTAAGGACCCCTGGGATGTCACCACAGAGCCCCTGTGACTGAGGGTGACCAAACAGATCTTCAGGAGCCCAGAGACCCCTCAGATGCCACCATGGAGCCCCTGTGCCTGCACGTGAGCTCACAGCTCTTGAGCAGCTGGAAACCCCTGGAATCTCTTCCATCTGCTCTGCTGAGGATGGATGCTCAGCAACTTGGAGGTTCCCTGATGAATTTTAGCTCTCCAGAGGCTTGTTCAGTCTTCAGCTCTTCAGTTCAGGAATTCATTGCCAAAGGCTCATGAACATTCCCAAGCACTCTAACAAGAACAGCCCCTGGGAATAATTTAGTTTCAAGTCTTCAATTCTTCTGTGGTTCATTGTACAGATTTAAGAGGTGTATTCAAAGACAATATACTATAATTTTTTTTAAAAATGCAGGGTTGTTTTTTTGTTCTCTTCAGTTTTGTTTTCTTTTTTATAGATTGATATCAGAAATCTCCAGTTGATATTGATCCCCAGCACCTCCTAAGGTGCTCTGAATAGATATGAACATCAAGTCCCTTCATGGCTGACAATCAATCACACTTTGTACCTATCCCCACCCCACCATTTCCCTCATCCAGGCCCTGGCACTCAGAGCTGCCTTGTGCAAATCTCACCTTCCTCCACTCCAGGCTGCACCTGCAGCTTTCAGCTCCTTGGCTCCAACTCCCACCTGCTTTCCTTGCAGAAGGAGCTGCCCGAGACACAGAGGGATGTTCATTCATTGTCAGCCAACAAAGCCAAGGGAAGGCACAGCTCCATGAAAAACACAAGTCCAGCCAGTGACACAAAGAGAGGGCAAGATCAGGATTTCTTCTCCTGCCATTGTACAGTTCCAGGAAATTCCTGGTCTCTCCTGCTGGTGGGAAAACTTGGACATTTCTTACAAGTGCTCCAATGACCCAGCTAATGAAGATGTGCTCGTGCACCTTGCAAGCTGCCAATCCCCTACAGCCCTGCAGGGCTCCTGTCCCATCTGCTCTGCTCCAGTCTAAAACAGGGACCAGCATTGTCCCAGCAGCATTGGAGAGCTGAATTGGAAAGGAGCTCAGCAAGTCAGCAGTCCGAGCTGTCAGAAACTGGGTCAGACCAGGTGGTTGGTTCAAGGCTTGATTTGGTCTGGATTGGCAAATCCCAAAGGACAGGGATTAGGGGGCAGCATCTCAGCAGCTGGCTGAGCCCATGGGAACAAAGGTTTCCTCCTGTGCTGGCTGAGCCTCCCCTCTTTCACCCTCTAATCATTGTCTTTTGTCTCCCAGCAGGCTCCTGGTGAAGAGCCTGGCTCTGTGTTCTCCATCACCTCCTCCGGGGCACTGCCAGGCTGGGATGAGGAGCCCCTCAGCCTTCCCTGCTCAGGGCTGGACAAGCCCAGCTCCCTCAGCCTCTCCTGACAGCCCAAGGGCTCCAACCCCACCTTGGAGCCCTTCCCTGACCCTGCTGCAGCTGCCAGACATCTTTCCTGCCCGGGGCAACCCAACCCAGGCCACAGTGACCTGGACAATCCACGTCCTTGATGTCCTGGTCATACAGCCCAGCCCCTTGTCCCCATGTCAGGCTCTGGGGTGGATCCTGTGGAACATCCTTTGGTGGGGGCTGTGGCTCCAGGTGCACCGGGGGGATCCCAAGGGACAGGGGACCCTTCTGGGCATGAACAGGATTGGACTTGTTGGGGGAAACTGTGAGGGGGAGCTGGGGCAGAGTGACCAACCCAGTGACCTCACACAGCCCTCCTGGGATGTCACACAGCCCCCCGTGATGTCACACAGCTGGTCTCTGATGTCACAACCCACTCTGTGATCTCACACAGCCACCCTGTAATGTCACAGCCAACTCTGTGATGTCATAGCCTGCTCTATGATGTCAGACCTCTCCCTGTGATGTCAGAGCTGGCTCTGTGATGTCACAGACATGGCCCATGATGCTATAGCTCCTCAATGACCTCACATAACCCACTCTGAGATGTCATAGCCCACTCTGTGACCTCATGTTTCCAGATGATCCATGGTCTGCACCTGGTGAGCTAACACAATGCTCCTTCTCCAAAACCATGGCCCATGGAAACCACACAATGCCCATTGTGTAAGAAGGAGAACTGGAAGTTCAGCAGCCTCAGTGTCCTGCCAGCTCAGCCAGGCCCACTGGAACATTGAGGTCTGTGACCACCAGGGACCACCAGAGAGACCCCCAGGGCAGAAGAGGGCATGCAAAAGGGGAGGGGAGATGTGTTAATGATTTCAGAGAAATGATTATCATCTGTATGTTCAGTCTGGGACAAGCAATGAACATGTATCCAAAATACAGAACATAAACAGAAACTTTCCTGTACTCAGCACACACAGCTTTGGAGGAGCTGTCCCCCCGTGCATCCAGCTGAATAAAGAATGCTGCTTCTGAATGCTACATTGGGGTGAAGGAGTTTTTGATCTTACTGAACTTTTGGTAACACCCCCACTGCCAAGGAAAGCTCTGCCTGCTGCTGTTCACAGACAGAGCAGGGCTGCTGGGAGATGTGGTGATTGGAGGCTGCCTGGGGTGCAGTGACCATGAAATAATCAAGTTTTCAATATTCTGTGAAAGAAGGAGAGGCATCCACAAACCTCCTACACTGCAATTACAGAGGGCAGACTTTGGCCCATTCAGGATGCAGATTTAAGGGAAACAGCCCTTAAAAACAAATGGGGTCCAGGAAGGAAGGGCACACTCCAAGGAACAAATCTTAAGGGGAAAGGAGCAGCCTGTCCTGATGTGCCAAAAGATGAGGCAGTGAGGAAAATGGCTGGCCTGGCTGTCCATGGTGCTTTTGTGGGTACTCACGGGAAAAAAGAGGGTGCATCCCCTTTGGACAGAGGAGCAGGCAACTCAGGAAGTGTTTATGGATGTTGTTAGGTCATGCAAAAAGAAAATACAGAGGTGAAAGATCAATTAGAGCTTAACCTGGCCACTTCTGTGAAAAATAATAAAAATGTTTCTATAAAAATATTCATAGCAAAATGTGGGATAAGGAGAACCTTGCAGTGGGGAATATAGTAACTAAAGAAAAGGCTGAGCTGCTTAACACCTTGTTTTTCTAAATTTTCAACAATCAGACAGGGTGTCTTCAGGACAAGTGTTCTGCTGAGCTGGTAGATGGGGACAGGGAGCAGAAGAGCCCCCCTGTCATCCAGGAGGAAGCAGCTGCTGACCTGCTGAGCCACTCAGATGCTCACAGGTGTCTCTGGGACCAGATGGGATCCATCCTGGGGGCATGAGGGAGCTGCTGGATGAGCTGCCCAAGCTGCTCTCCATCATTTCTCCTCAGTCCTGACTCACCAGGGAGGCCCCAGAGGGCTGGAGGTGCCAATGTGAGCCCATCCCCAAGAAGGGCTGGAAGGAGGATCTGGGGCACTCCAGGCCTGTCAGCCTGACCTCAGTGCCTGGCCAGGTGATGGAACAGCTCACCTTGAGTGCCATCCCAGGGCACCCACAGGATGGCTGAGGGATCAGACCCAGCCAGCGTGGATTTCAAGATCTGCATTGATGATCTGGATGAGGGGATTGAGTCAACCATCAGCAAACTTGCAGCTGACACCAAGCTGGGTGTGAGTGTGGATCTGCTGGAGGGCAGGAGGGCTCTGCACAGGGCCCTGGACAGGCTGGATCCAGGGAACAAATCCAACAATGTCAGGTTGAACAAGTCCAAGTGCTGGGTCCTGCACTTTGGCCACAACAACCCCTGCAGTGTTACAGGCTGGGGACAGAGTGGCTGGACACTGCCCAGGCAGAAAGGGGCCTGGGGCACTGATGGACAGCAGGCTGGACATGAGCCAGCAGTGTGCCCAGGTGGCCAAGAAGGCAAATGGCTCCTGGCCTGGATCAGGAACGGTGTGGCCAGCAGGAGCAGGGCAGGGATTCTTCCCCTGTGCTCAGCACTGGTTGGGCAGCACCTCGAGTGCTGTGTCCAGTTCTGGGCCCCCCAATTGAGGAAGGACATGGAGGGGCTGGAGCGTGTCCAGAGAAGGACAACAAGCCTACTGAGGGGTCTGGAACACAAGTCCTGTGAGGAGTGGCTGAGGGAGCTGGGGTTGTTTATCCTGGAGAAGAGGAGGCTCAGGGGAGACAAGACAGTGTCAGGGCACAGGTTGGACTTGATGATGTCCAAGGTCTTTTCCCACCTTGCTGTTTCTGGGATTCTTGGAAAACACCCTTGCAGCAGTTGCAGGATGAGCCCTGGGCCTCCTCTTCAGAAGGTGCAGCAGCCCAGGTGCCTCAGCTTCTCCTCACAGCCCCAAAGCCCATCCTGTCAGTCCTGCAGAGCCTCTGCAGCTCCTCCTCACTGCCCACAACAGGGAGCCCCACAGCCAGACACAGCAGCCCAGATGTGCCCCCCTGGCCTGGGGTGCCTCTGGCAAGGGAGCAGCAGGAGGCACTGCAGGAGCCTGCAGACAAATCCTGAAGCACTTGGAGGATGATCCTGCTCCCCAAGGGACGTTCCCATGGTGCCAAGTGAGGAACTGAAATGGGGAGTGGGGCCAGAGAGGAAAGGGCAACCAGGGATGGGCTGTTTGCAGGGGAGGGAACAGGGATGGGCAACAGGAAGAAATTTATACCACAGAAGAGTCAAGAAATCCAAGGTGAAGGAAAGGAAATGGTCAAGGCAGTTTGGGGGTGGCTGCCAGGCAGCCCTGGCTCTGAGCAACAACGTCTGCAGTGGCACAGCAAACTCCCAGCTCATGGGAACAAACTTTCTGGCTCTGACTTCAGAGGCTACCACCAACCTGAGGGGTTTCCCTGCTGTGGCCCAGCCCTTCCTGGCCCCAGGGGCTGCTGGCATTTGTGCTCCCTCAGGTTCATCTCCCCACACCAACAGCATGGGGGTGCTCAGGCCTGCTCTGGGCAGTACAAACAGGGGCTCCTGAGGCAGTGCTGCCGTGTCTGTGCCTGCAAGGCTGTGGCAGCTGTGTGAGCTGGGGGAGAGGCCAGGGCTGCAGAGGGGGGATGTTGTTGGCAGGTGCATGAGGAGGCTGTGGGACGCTGCCCTGGGGTGTCCAGCGCAGTGGGGATGGCTCAGGCCCTGCTCTGCTGCTCCTTGCCGTGTGCCCCAGGGCCCTTGCAGAGCCCCAGCCGTGCTGTTTGCCCCCAGCCTGCCCACGGCCAGCCTGGGGCTGCTGCCGGGGCTTTTCTCTGCTGAGCATTGGCCTGGGCAATGTGTTGTGGAGAGAGCCTGGGCAAGGAGCCTGGAGCCCCCAGGCCCTGGGCTGAGGCCTCAGCGCTGCTGTGCCAGCAGTGCCCATGGGCTGTCCCTCCTGCAGCCCCGGCACTGCCACCCCCAGCCCTGTGCCTGGCCCCGAGAGCACTCAGGCCCTACAGCAACACCAGGGCCAGGAGGGCAGCGGGGCAGGGCCACGGCAGCAGCACTGGCAGCACCAAGTGCTGCTGCTGCTGCTGGGCACAGCTGCTGTGCCAGCACTGATCTGCCCCCAGCTCTGCACACAGACATTGCTGCTGCAGCTGCAGAGAAGGGAACCAAAGGGGCATCTCAGCAGGAAACTTGGCTGGGACATCCTTGAATTCCTTTAAAGGCACCAAGAGCACAGCCCCTCATTGACACAGTCTGTGGCTACAGGGAAGGTGGAGAGAAACAAAATGAGAAATGCCACAGACAATAACATTTCATTGTTGACAAGATTAAAAAGATTAAAAAATTAAAACCAAGAGAAAAGAATCCCCAAAATGAAAACACAAATAAGTATCAAAGATGACTTTTATTTAAAGTAATATACATATACAATAAATGTACAGTAAATATACAATACATATACAATAAATATACAACAATCACTTGTATGTAAAGTGATTTCCAGAAACTAGCCAGCGAGTTCAATGTTCCTTGAAACATCCAGTCATCATTCTCCACACTGCAGCCTTGAGCTCCTTGTTCCTCAGGCTGTAGATGAGGGGGTTCAGGGCTGGAGGCACCACAGAGTACAGAACTGACAGGGCCAGATCCAGGGATGGGGAGGAGATGGAGGGGGGCTTCAAGTGAGCAAACATGACAGTGCTGAGGAACAGAGAGACCACAGCCAGGTGAGGGAGGCAGGTGGAAAAGGCTTTGTGGCGTCCCTGCTCCGAGGGGATCCTCAGCACGGCCCTGAAGATCTGCACATAGGAGAAAACAATGAACACAAAAAAACCAAATGATAAACAGACAATAACTGCAATGAGTGTAATTTCTCTGAGATAGGATTTGGAACAGGAGAGCTTGAGGATCTGGGGAACTTCACAGAAGAACTGGCCCAGGGCATTGCCATGGCACAGGGGCAGGGAAAATGTATTGGCTGTGTGCATGAGAGCATTGAGAAAGGCACTGGCCCAGGCAGCTGCTGCCATGTGGGCACAAGCTCTGCTGCCCACGAGGGTCCCGTAGTGCAGGGGTTTGCAGATGGACACGTAGCGGTCGTAGCACATGACGGTCAGGAGGAAATACTCTGCTGAGATGAAGAACAGAAAGAAAAAGAGCTGAGCAGCACATGCTGTGTAGGAGATGTTCGTGGTGTCCCAGAGGGAATTGTGCATGGCTTTGGGGACAGTGGTTAGGATGGAGCCCAGGTCGGTGAGGGCCAGGTTGAGCAGGAAGAAGAACATGGGGCTGTGCAGGTGGTGGCCGCAGGCTACGGCGCTGATGATGAGGCCGTTGGCCAGGAGGGCAGCCAGGGAGATGCCCAGGAAGAGGCAGAAGTGCAGGAGCTGCAGCTGCCGCCTGTCTGCCAATGCCAGCAGGAGGAAGTGGCTGAGGGAGCTGCTGTTGGACATTTGCTCTGGCTGCACATGGGGACCTGTTCATGGAGAAAGGACAGGGACAAGTCAGCAGAGTCAGCTTTGAGCCAAACCTGGGCCATTCCCTGTAGACTGTCCCACTGTGCCTCACCCACCTTTGTTCCTATCTGGGAAAACCTTCACCCAGGTCCCTGCCTGAGCTCCAGTTGTGCTGTCTGAGTGTGCCAGCAGCAGCCAGGCCTGTGCATGGGGGCTCTCAAGGAGCCATCCCTGCCCTGCTGCCCTGGGTTTGTGGCCATGTGGCAGAGGGAGACAAGGCTGGATATTTAGGATTTGTCGGGGAAATCACTCCTAATGCAGACACGCTTGGTAGTATCTGCAAACCCTAGTCTAAAAGAAATAGACAGCAGGAGTTGGTTTTAATAATGTTTTCCAATCCACACATCATTGCTGGTTCTCTGAGGTCAGAAATCCCCAGCATTTCTGCTGCACTCAGAGTTTGCCACTGAGAGATGTGAGAGGCAAAGGATTCCCTGTGGCTTGGGCAAGGTGAGGGCCTGGATGGGCTTGTTCCCAGCTGCCCTGTGTTTGCAGCTTTGGCTGCAATCAGAGCACAGTCACACTCCCGGGTCACCCTGGGATAAACCAGACCCTGCCCAGAGCAGAGGGATCCCTGAATGTCTCCCCCTCTCCAAAGGGCTCTGGGCAAGGTCTCAGCACCCCCTTCTGCCAAGGACACTCACGGCTCCCTTGGCAAACCCAGCAGCATTTCCTCAGCTCTGGCATCTCTGCACTTCCCCGGGGCACATTCAGGGAACTCTGAGGGGCTCTGGCACAGATCTGCAGCCAGGAGGGCAGCTCAGAGCTTGCAAGGACACGGCAAGGAGATCCCCAGGTGTGCCCATGATGGGATCTCAGGGAGGGGGCTCAGCTCATTCCCCTTCTCATGGACTGCTTTGCCCACAGCCCCACAGTTCCCCGGGAAGCTTGGACACCCTATGGCCATGGCCACAGCTGCCTGGCAGCAATCCCAAGGGCAGTGCCTGACTCAGCTGCTGCAAATACCAGAGCCTCCCTGAGAGCACCAGATGACAGGGACAATATCAGGGCAGTGCAGAACCAAGAGAAGATGTGGTGGGGCTGTGCCTGGGAGGGCAGGGCAGAGACAGCCGGGCACTCAGGACAGTGTTCCCGTGCCCAGCTGTGCACGGCACCTCCCACACACCAACAGTGCCCTCCTGCCCCCAGCACTGCTCTCTTCAGCCCCCTCTCCTTCCCTGAGCATCTCCCTGGGCCTGGACATTTCCCTGCTGAGAGGAGCCTTGTCCCTGCCAGCGCTGACAGAGCCCATCCCACCCTCTGTGCCCTGGGCCCGGCCCTACAGAAACCTGCCTGTCTGCAGGGCCCTGGCTGGGGCAGGCTCTGTCTGCAGGTGGGCAGGGGCAGCTCAGGAGAGCCCTGCTGGGCCTGCAAAGGTGATGCTGCTGCTGCTGTCCAGGGCTGAGGAGGGGCTGAAGGCCCTTTAGGAGCCTCCCAGCAGAGAGACTGATCACCCAAAGTTACAGTTCTGCAGTCTCTGTAGACGTTGAAACATTCCTTTGATGATCCTGTGTGTGCCTTTCAACTCAGAATGTTGTGATTCTGTGATTACAATTCCTGTTCTGCTTCTCTCATCCTCCTGTTGCCTACAATCAAAAGAGAAAAAAAGAAAAAAACCTAAACCTTTGTAACAGCCTGAGAACAGTAAAAACCAGACCTTTATTGGCAACTTCCAGGTGTCTCAGTGGGGATGGGGCACACCCAGCCCCTGATTTCAACAATTTTTTAAGGTTGGTTAATTAGGATATTTCACAGGAACATCCAATTCAGTTGCCCCAGTTACACACCCCTGGTCCAAACCCATTGGAGTAGGTCCAAGGGCTACTTTTTCCCACTTTTTTATGACTGCTCACACTCTGGTTAAAAAACAAAATGTTTTTCTGGTAGGTCCTCTTCCTGATAAAAAGGCTATACAGTATTTCAGGAATGCATTTAGAAGCTTATTGTTGTAAAATCTAAGAGAAAGGGTAGGAAACATACTAGAGTTAATTAAGGATTATACTTACATAAGTATGTAATAGTACTTGAATAGAGTTAATTAAAGATTTTAGTTTTATAACTATATAATAGCAGTTAACAATGCTATGGATATATGAAAAATATATAAAAAGCAAAAATGCTTTTCTCATCACCCCAACTCCCCAACACTGCTCCAAGCAGGAAATTGAAAACACTCTCAGGAAAGCTCCTGATCTTTACAGCAATCCCAGGCTCACCTTCTTCTGGCAAGTGTCCTCCGGAGCTGTGCCCAGGCTGGTGTGGAGCTGGGAGCAGCCCTGCCCCACACAGCACCTCTCAGCAGCAGCACCTGCCCTGCTCGGGGTGGCTCCTTCCCCCCACAGCTTCTCCCCAGCGCTGGGAGCAGCTCCCCGGGCCGGCTGAGAGCTGTCCCTGGCAGGCAGCAGAGTCCCTGGGCCAGCACAGCGCCCTGGGCTGCAGGACCCTGCTCTGCAGGACAGCCCTGGGCACCCCTGGCTGCAGCCCCGGCTGCTCAGCCCTGCAGCAGAGCCTGGCACAGGGAGCTGCCCTGTGCTGTGCCTCGGCTGCTGCAGCAGGGAAACCCAGCCCTGCCCTAGGGCCACATCCCTGCCCTGCAGCAGCTCAGAGAGTCCTCCTGGAAGGGCCTCAGAGCTGTGGGATGTGCCAGCTTCAGGAGATCCCTGCAGGAACTGCAGCTTCTCTTCCCCCAGCCAGAGAGTGACTGTTCCCAACGCTGTGAGGATTTCTCCTCTAACGAGCCCTGAGTGAGCTCTGCTCTGTGCTGCCAGCCCAGGCTGAGCTGAACCCCTGTGCCTGTGTGCTGTGCCCGGGGTGGCTGCAGGCAGTGCCCCAGCCCTGCTGGGCTGGGAGAAGAGCTGCTCAGCAAGAGAAATGTGTTTTTAAGCTCTTCTTGCTTGCCAGGATCACACACTTTGCCAGGAGCCCAGCCCAGCTCAGCAGCACAGACACAGCACAAGGACTTTAATGACCCACTTGGGGCTTGTGCTGAGGCCCTGAACATCAGTCCCTGAGAGGGAGATGAAGAAACCTCTCAAGAACTCCAAGTCAGAATCCAACTCCAAAGTTTCCGGAAGTTTTAATGGGTCCCAGTGAGGCAAAAAACAGAGAAAGTGTCCCCGGGCCCCAGGCAGAGCAGAGAACTGGAGGCAGTGATGCCAGGAGGGGACAAAGAGAAGCCAAGTCTTAGTGCCCTGGGGCACAGCAGGGTCTGTGCCACCAAGGGCTGTGAGGAGACACCTTGTCCTGAGGCCCTGGGGCCTCCTGGCACAGCCCCAGCAAGGCTGGGCACTCTCAGCCCCTTGTCCTGCCCTCAGCATCCCCCTGACAGCCCAGTGGTCTCAAGGATGTGCTGGAAGGAGTCCCTGGGGAGCCTTGGTCAGGAATGGCCCTGGGGGGCTCCTTCATGCTCCCAGGCACTGCAGGTTCTTCAAAGGACTTTGGGTTTGGCTTTTGCCTTGGAGTTTCTGAGAGGTTTGTGCAATCATGGCCTCCAATTATCTGCTTTAATTAGTCCCTTGAGAGGCTTTGTCAGTAACAACACTCAGTGGGGCTCATTAATGCTTCAAGGTACTTCAGTTATTTGAAGGTACTTGGTGTTTCCCTTTTAAATCTGATTCTGTGAGAAAGTTTGTGCAATCATGGCCCCAATTATCTACTTCAACAAGTCCCTTGGGATTCTCAGTCAGTAAAAACACTCAGTGGGCCTCATTAATACTTTCAGGCACTCCAAGTTTCTTAAAGAACTTTTTTTTGGCACTGAGTCTCTGAGAAGTTTTTGTGCAATCCTGGCCCCCAATTATCTGCTTTAATGAGTCCCTTGAGAGCTTTGCATTGACACTCAGTGGGGCTCATTATTACTTTGAGATACTCAGGGTGTTTAAGGTAGTTTTGGTTTTCCTGTCCACTCTGATTCTCTGAGAGGTTTTTGTGCAATCCTGGCCTCCAATTCTCTCCTCCAAGGAGACCATGAGGAGCCTATGTTTGGGATGGACCTCAGTGCAACCCATTAAGGTCTAGAGACACTTTGGGTGTTTCCTCTGACTTTGACTCTGACTTTGACTCCTGGAATGGTTTGTGCAATCTCAGGCCCTGAGATTCCAGGGCTCAGCACCAAATGCACCATGGGGCTCATTAGGATCAAGCAAGTGCTGACAAACCATGGCTGTGCCTTGATTTCCTTGATTTCCCTCTGGTCTGGTGTAGTTCATTAGGAAGTCTTTTTTTCCTAGAGTTATGGAGAAATATTTCAAAGAACTTCTACTAAATTCATGTAGAGGAATTTTTAGAAGAGCAAGGCCACAATCTATTGATAGGAAGGTTGAACAATCCTTGCTATCAGGGAACAGGATGAGGTCTTGTACTGTGCCTGCTGTGTACTGTGCTGTTTCTACATTGCCTTGAATTAGTAAAGAAGGAGCAAATGTAATAACTCATTGGTCCTTCTCATGGATGCTTCCCCTTGGAAGCTGAAGACATGTAACAACTTGTACCTTCTCATAGATGCTGAAGACAGAAATGCTGATCATAAGACAGAACAAAGAAGAATTTGCTTCCAAAAGATGTGAACCAATGAGCAATTATTTAGAGTGCTTGAATATGAGATTTTAACCAATCAGCAATTGTTTAGCTGTGCCTGCTTTTACTCTGTAACCACATAAATATAGGGAATAAAGCATAAACAGGGAGATCAAACCTAATCATACTGATGTATATTTGATATTCAGCTCCTTCCTCGCAACAGTTTCCATGGGTCCCCATAGTGTCACAGTGGTCCCTTGCTTCCATGAGGCCTTGCAGTGTCAAAATGGTTTCCTTGGTTCCATGGAATGGAACAATGCACAATGAACAGTGCACAACGGCACAATGACACAGTGGCCACTTGCTTCCATGAGGCCTCAGAGTGTCACAATGGTCTCCATGATTCCAGATACTCCTGCAGTGTCACAGTGGCCCCTTGGTTCTTTTGGGCTCCTCAGGATCACAATGGCCCCTTGGCTGCATGAGGCCCGGCTCTGTCACATTGGCCCCTTGCTTCCATTGGGTCCGGTAGGGTCACAATTGTCCCCCCTTTCTTCCATGCGGACTTGCCATGTCACAGGGGTCTCCTTGGTATTGCAGTATCACAACTGACCCTTGGTTCAATGAGGCCCTGCAGTGTCACAATGGTCTCCTTTGCTCCACAAGGTCCACCAGAGCCCCTTGGTTCAACAAGGCCTCAAAGTTTCAGAATGTTCTCCAGGATTTCATGAGGGCCCACAATGTCACAATGGACCTTTGGTTCCATGGGGTCCCTCAATGTTCCATGAATCCTTAGTTCTATGGGGGCCTGAAGTGTCACAATGAACCCCTTGGTTCAATGGTGCCACACAGTGCCACAATTGTCCCTTGGTTCCATTAAGCCCCACAGTGTCACTATGGACCCCTTGGTTCCACAAGGCCCTGAGGTGCCACAATGGCCCTTTGGTTTCTCAGGGCCTCAAGGTGTGCAAATGGCCTCCAGGGTTTCATGAGGCCCTGCTGTGTCACAATGGACCTTTGGTTCCACGATGCCCCATAGTGTCACAATGGTATCCTTGGTTCCACAGTGTCAGAATGGACCCTTCATCCCATGGACACCCACAGTGTTCACTGCAGCCCCCTTGATTCCATGAGGCCCTGCCATGTTCTTATGGTCCCTTGGTTCCAGTGGGTCCCAAAGTGTCAGAATAGTCTCCACTGTTCCATGAGGCCCTTCAATGTCATTGTGTTCTCCTTGGTTCCACAGGGCCCCAGAATATAACAGTGGATTCTTGGTTCCATGAGGTCCCTCAGTCCCAATGGCCCCTTGGCTCCATGTGGCCAAGCTGTTTCATAGCGGCTCGTGGTTTCATGAGGCCACACAGAGTCGCAATGGACCCTCGGTTCCATGAGACCTTGGTGTGTCACAATGGAGTTCTGGATCCATGAGTTTTCATACTGCCAACAACAGTCTCCTTGGTTCTGCAGTGTCACCAGGGACCCTTGGTTCCAGGAGGTCCCACAGTATAACATGGTCACTTTGGTTCTGTGAGGTTCAGCACTGTCACAATGGCCTCCTTGGTTCTTCAAGGCCTTGCTGTGTCAGAATTGCCCCTTTGGTTCCACGAGGCCCCACAGTGTCACCATGGTCTCCTTGGATCCTCATTGTCACGATGGACCTCCCATTCCATGCAGCCCTGGTGTGTCACAGTGACCCCTTGGTTCCATGAGTTACTGGACTACCAGCAATGGTTCCCTTGCTCAAACAAGGCCTTGCTGTATCAGAATGGACTCTTGGTTCCATGAAGCCTTTCTCTGCCACAATGTACTTTTGATTCCATGAGGTTCCAGAGTGTCCCAATGGTCTCCTTGGATCTGCAGTATCACAATGGACCATTGGTTCCATGTGGCCCTCCTGTGTCAAAAAGGATTTTGGTTTGATGAGGTTCCAAGGTGTCACCATAGACTCCTTGGTTCTGTGAGGCCCTGCTGTCACCAAATCTACTAAATATCAGAATAAGACTCCTTAACACTAACAGTGTGTTTAGGAGGGCATAATTTATTCAGGCTTGAGGTCCAATGTGTGGTAACTCATAACCTTACATGGAGATGTGATTCTAAAAGTGTTCCTTATATACAGTCACTACATGTGTATTAAAACTTAGCCATTACCATAAAACCCACCCAAACTTCCCAGATTCAGTCCTTGCTTTTCCTATCACTGCACTCTTGAGTCAGATGTCTTCTTCTCTTCCAACCATTCTCACTGGAAAAGCAGGTCCTGCATGCCTTGCTCCTGTTCTTAAACATCACAGGCACAGGAAAAAATGGAATGAACCCTTTTGGTCTCAAGTCCAAGGCTCTGTGTGCCCAGGCAGAGGCAGGCAGGATGCAGAGCTGTCAGCAAAGGAAGGGCCCAGCCAGGTGGGGCAGCCGGGGGTGACGACAGCCTGCAGGGACAGAGGCACAGGGCATGGACACCGTAGGACAGCCTGGGCTGCAGAGGGCACAGGGATGGGCAGCAGCTGCAAGGCCCTGACAGAGCCAACTTTGGCCTGCAGCACTTTGGCCATGGCTGCTGGCCCTGGGTCTGAACCAGGAGGAGGGGACAAGTGACCCTTGCAGGCCTGGGGCCTCATGGCCTCCTTGTCCCTGCTCAGCAGCCTGGCAGGGGCTGCCCCATGGTGCTGCCCTTGGCATTGCACATCCCCACATCCCAGTGGGCCGGGAAGAGCCCTGAGCAAGGAGGGAGGGACAGGAAGTGCCTTGCCAGGGGCTGGGGCTCAGGCCTTGGCCCTTTGCATTCCTGAAACACATCCAGGTTTGCTCAGCACCAGAGACACCTTTCCCTTGTTTGTCCCCACCTGTCCTCACTGCCTGAAGGGTTCTGCTCTAACTGGAACCTGGGGACACTTTCTCAGTCGTGTTTCTCTGTGGGACCCATTAAAACTTCAAGAAACTTCAGTGTTTCCATCTCACTTAAAGTTCTTGAGAAGTTTTTAGAGCACACTCTCAGGGACTGATGCCATGGTAAACAACACCAAATCCACGGGAGGGTCATTAAAGTCCTTGTGCTGTGTCTGTGCTGCTCAGCTGGACTGGGATCCTGGCACAGAGGCAGCTCCTGGCAACCAAGAAAAGTTTCAAAAAGACATTTGAACTGAGGAGAAATCCTCCTTCAGATGGGGCACCTTTGGTATTTGAAATGTAGACTCAGAGTGAAATTCTACAGTGGCATAACAACCTTTTCTGTTCCTTTCTCATTAATTGTTAACCCTCTCTTTTTTGTTGGTTTTGGTTTAGTTTTGCTCCTTACAGTATAGAACATCCTTCTGTTACATGGAATACTAGCTTTTGCACTTATGCCTATTGATATCTATGCTTATGGAACTTATGCCTATGGAATAATAACTTTTGAATACAATATGTATGTTTCACTAGCAAATAAACACATTGAACTGAATAATAGAACTAATCTGTCTCTAGCTCCCACTGCTGCTTTAGTAAATTCTCTTGTTCCTTTTTTATTTTTTACTGTTTTTGTCTTCTGCAATTTCAGTTCTTCCATTGGCTGAAGTAACATCTCTGCTTGCTGTTTCTCTCCCTCTTGTCATGGTCTTTTCAACACTTCCCCTCGTGCAGTTCTAAACTCGTTTTCGTAACATTTCTTCTCTTCAAGTTTGGACACTTCCGTTTTTGTACTAGTTGGTCACTCCAAGCTTTTATTGCCTTCCTTTTGTGCAGCTCCAACTCTGCCTCCCAGAGCTCTGCCACCGCTTCCAGCTACGCCGTGCTGCCGCCAACACTGGCACGTGCCGCCCCAGGATTTGCAACCTGTGGCCGCACCTTGGGGTCGGTGTCTCATAAGTCATCTGGACTCTTGGGCTCTCAGGTCTGCCTACATTGCTTTTAGGTTCTCAGATTCACCTGGATGACTCTTGTCTGAATTTTTAGGCTCTCATGTCCGCCTGGCTGGAACTCATCCACATTTTTAGGCTCTCAGGTCAGCCTGTTTTCTCTCAGGCTCTCAGGTCTGCCTGCTCTGCACTTCAGGCTCTTGTTCTGCCTGGCTCAGTTGGGCTGGGCTCCACCATCTCACTGCTCTTAGGTCTGTAGTCATCTGCCAGGATCACGTCAAGGTCACCATTCATTGTTACCCCGTCCTCATAGGGGGCACCAATTGACAGTGGAGTCACGACTGACACGGGTGTCAGTCCTTTATTATGTAAAAACTCTCACACCTTTCTCTCTGTAGCCTACCCACAGGCAGCTCCACGCAGCCTTCTGACTGCTTCTCCCTTCCTCCTCTCTTCCTTCTGCAGGACCAGCTAACTCTTTCCTGGCCCTTGCATGACTGCCTGACCCTGTCTGTCCCTCAAATGCCTGTTTGATGCTTCCCCACAGCACAGCCTGCAGACTCCAACTGACTCTCAACCACCTAACCCACTGTTTTATAACACTCATTCTCTTTAGGCATAGCTCTAATCTATTAAGGCCAAGGCTGTCCCCACTCTTGGTAATTAGTACAGCTGCAGTTTATCAGGGGCGAGATTGCCTTCAGCACTGTCTCTATTCTCTTTACAAACCGTCCTCCCACACCAAGGAGAATCTGTGTACAGTACAGAACCTCATGGAACCAAGGGGCCATTGTGGCACAGCAAGGCCTTGTGGAACCAAAGAGACCATGGTGACACTACAGAACCTCATGGAACTACGGGTCCATTGTTCCACAGCAGGGTCGCAGAACCAAGGAGTCCATTGTGATACTACAGAACCTCATGGGATCAAGGTGTCCATGTTACACCACTGAACCTCATGGAACAAAGGATCCCTTGTGACACTGCAGAACCAGGGAGACTGTTGTTGGCAGTATGAAAGCTCATGGAACCAAAAGTGCATTGTGACCTTGTGGGGCCTTGTGGAACCATGGAGACCATGATGACACTTCAGGACCCACTGGAACCAAGTGGCCATTGTGACACTGCAGGGCCTTGTAGAACCAAGGGGCCATTGTAGCACAGCAGGGCCTGATGGAATCAAGGGCATTGTAGTGACACTGTGGGGCTCCATGAGACCATGGGGCCATTCTGACTCTCTGGAACCAAGGGCACCATTGTTACACGATGGGGCATCATGGAACCAAGGAGGCCATTGTGAACCAGCAGGGGAACCCACTGAGGCTGTTATGACACTTCAAGGCCTTGTGACACCAAAGGCCCTTGTGGAACTGCAGGGCCTTGTAGAACCAATGAGACCATTGTGACATCACACGGCTTCATGGAAGCAAGGGGTCATTGTGACACTGTGTGGCACCATGGAACAAAGGAGACCATTGTGACACTACAGGGCTCCGTGGAACTAAGAACTCATGTAAGAGTGAGGGGTACAGTGGAATCAAGGGTCCATTCCATACTTCAGGGCCTCATGGAACCAAGGTGCCCTTGTGACACTGTGGGCCCTCAAGGAATCCTGGAGGCCATTGTGGTACTCTGAGTCCCCATGAAATGAAGGGACAATTGAGTCACCAAAGGGCCTCATAGAACCAAGGCAACCATTGTGACACTGCCAGGTCTCATGGAAGCACAAGACCACTGTGCCACTGTGGAGGCAAGGAGACCATTATGATGTCGCTGGGCCTCATGGAAACAAAGTTCTGTTTTGATACAATGGAGTCTTATGGAACCAAGTGGCAATTGTGATGCTGCAGGGCCCCATGGATCCAAGAACATGGAACAGGTCGGGCTGGCTTGGCCTCTGGGACCCACCTGACTGGTCCAGCTGACCTTGGCATGTTGAGGGTTGCTTCTCATCTGTCCCTGAAGCCCTGCAGTTCTGTGCATTCCTTCCTGTGGGAAAGAACTGTCCATCTCGTCCATGTGCCCATGGCCAAAATTGGGATTCCACCTTCAAAGTTGATTACATCCCAGGATTGTTCCCATATGAAACCTGCCAGGACAGACAGCTCTGGCTGGCCTCAGCCTCTTGGGGGCCACTTCTCATCTGCCTTCAAAACACTGAGGGGCCGTGCTTCTCTTCCCATGGAAAAAAAATCTTACAAATCCAGGTGTCAATGGCAAAAACTGGGAATCTGCCTCCAAAATTCCTTTATCCAAGGACAGCTACTAGACAAAAGCTGCCAGGACTGTCTAGGTTCCCTTGGATTCTGGAGGGCCAGCTGTCATCTGTCTTTCAAACACTGGGGCTCTGCTCTTCCCTTCCTGTGGAGAAGAACTGTCATTTTTGTCCAGACACCCACAGCTGAAATGGAATTCCACGTCCAAAACTCCCCATATATCCAAGGGTTGCTTTCAGATAAAAGCTGCAAGGACAGACAGGTCTGGCTTGCCTTGGCCTCAGGTGAGTGCCTCTCATCTACCTTCAAATCCCTGAGGTTCTGTGGTTTCCTTCCTATAAAAAAGGGCTGTCCCTCTTGTTGAGGTGACCATGGCTTCAAGCACATGACCACTATCCAGGGACAGAGGAGCTCTGTGCTCAGTGGAGTGGAGACTGGGGACAGGGGATGAGAGCCCTGTGTGGGACTGAAGGGTGGTTTCAGAGATGGTGGATCCTTTTGATATAGTAGAGAACAGTAAGAAAAGAAAAAATCAATGCCAAGGACACCTGGGGAGGCCCAGACTGGGAACAAAGAGAGAGGAATTTCTGTCCCAGGGCAGGGCTGTGGTGCAACACGTCCCCCAGAAGGAGTCTGGAGCAGCCCAGGGCTTTGTGTGCCCAGGCAGAGGCAGGCAGGACACAGAGCTGTCAGCAAAGGAAGGGGCCAGCCAGGTGGGGCACCTTTGCCTTGTTTGTCCCTACCTGTCATCACTGCCACCAGTGTTCTGCTCTACCTGGAACCTGGGGACACTTTCTCAGTCCTGTCTCTCAGTGGAACCCATTAAAACTTCAATAATCTTTGCAGTTTCAATCTGACTTAAAGTACTTGAGAAGTTTTTTGAACACACTCTGAGGGACCGACACCGTTGTAAACAACACCAAATCCACAGGAGGGTCATTAAAGTCCTTGTGCTGTGTCTGTGCTGCTCAGCTGGGCCAGGCACAGAGGTAGGTCCTGGCAACCAGGAAGACTTTCAAAAAGACATTTCTCCTGAGGAGAAATCGTCCTTCAGGTGTGGGCCCTTTTTTATTTGAAATGTAGACCCAAAGTTTACACTGCCATAACAACCTTTTCTTTTCTTTTCTCATTATTTGTTAACCCTTTCTTTTTTGTTTGTTTTATTTTTTTTAAACAGTATAGAACATTATTCTCTTACATGGACTATTAGCTTTTGCACTTATGCCTATTGATATCTATGCCTATGCAACCTATGCCTATGGAATATTAACTTTTGAATACAATACATATGTTTAACCAGAAAATAAACACATTGAACTGAATAATAGAACTTAGCTGTCTCTAGCTGCCACTTCTGCTTTAGTTAATTCTCTTGTTCTTTTTTCGGTTTTTCTTGCTTTTGTCTTCTGCAATTTCAGTTCTTTTGTTGGCTGAAGCAACATCTCTGCTTGCTGTTTCTCTCCCTCTTGTCTTGTTCTTATCAACACTTCCCCTCGTGCAGTTCTAAACTCATTTTCAAAATGCTTTTCCTCTTTGAGTTAGGTCATCTCCTTTTCCGTGGTTTGTTTTTTTTTTTTTTTTTGCATTAGTTGATCACTCCAAGCTTTTCTTCTTTTGTATTCCTTTTCTGCAGCTCCAACTCCACCTCCCAGAGCTCTGCCACCGCTTCCAGCTACGCCGTGCTGCCGCCAACACTGGCATGTGCTGCCCCAGGATCCCGCACCCTGCGGCCGCACCTTGGGGTCGGTGTCTCATAAGTCATCCAGACTCTTGGGCTCTCAGGTGTGCCTACATTGCTTTTAGGCTCTCAGGTCTGCCTGTATTGCTCTCAGGTCTGCCTGGGTCAGTTGGGCTGGGCTCCACCATCTCACTGCTCTCAGGTCTGTAGTCGTCTGCCAGGATCACATCGGGGTCACCATTCATTGTTGCCCAGTCCTCATGGGGGGCACCAGTTGACAGTGGAGTCATGACTGACGCAGGTGTCAGTCCCTTATTATCTAAAAACTCACACCTTTCTCTGTAGCCTACCCACAGGCAGCTCCACACAGCCTTCTGACTCCTCCTCTCTTCCTTCTGCAGGACCAGCTAACTCTTTCCCGTCCCTTGCATGACCACCTGACCCTGTCTGACCCCCACACACCTGCTTGACCCTTCTTCTGTACAGCATGGCCTGCAAACTCCAACTGACCCTCAACCAGCTAACCCACTGTTTTATAACACTCATTCTCTTTAGGCATAGCTATGATCTATTAAGGGCAAGGCTGTCCCCACTCTTGGTAATTAGTACAGCTGCAGTTTATCAGGGCCGAGATTGCCTTCAGCACTGTCTCTATTCTCTTTACAAACTCCTCCCGCACCAAGGAGAATCTGTATACAGTATGGAATCTCATAGAACCAAGGGGCCATTGTGGCACAGCAAGGCCTTGTGGAACCAAAGAGACCATGGTGACACTCGGAATCTCATGGAACTATGGGTCCATTGTTCCACAGCAGGGCTGCAGAACCAAGGAGTCATTGTGACACTACAGAACTTCATGGGATCAAGGTGTCCATGTTACACCACTGAACCTCATGGAACAAAGGGTCCCTTGTGACACTGAGGAACCAGGGAGACTGTTGTTGGCAGTATGAAAGCTCATGGAACCAAAAGTCCATTGCGACCTTGCGAAGCCTTGTGGAACCATGGAGACCATTGTGACACTTTAGGACCCACTGGAACCAAGTGGCCATAGTGACACTGCAGAGCCTTGTATAACCAAGGGGCCATTGTAGCACAGCAGGGCCTGATGGAATCAAGGGCATTGTAGTGACACTGTGGGGCTCCGTGAGACCATGGGGTCATTCTGACTCAGTGGAACCAAGGGCATCATTGTTACACGATGGGGCATCATGGAACCAAGGAGGCCATTGTGAACCAGCAGGGGAACCCACTGAGGCTATTATGACACTTCAAGGCCTTGGGACACGGAAAGGCCCTTTTGGAACTGCAGGGCCTTGTAGAACCAATGAGACCATTGTGACATCACACAGCCTCATGGGAGCAAGGGGCCATTGTGACACTCTGGGGCCTTGTAGAACCGAGGGGCCATTGTGGCACTGTGTGGCACCACGGAACCAAGGAGACCATTGTGACACTACAGGGCTCCAAGGAACTAAGAACTCATGTAACAGTGAGGGGCCCAGTGGAATCAAGGGGCCATTCCATACTTCAGGACCTCATGGAACCAAGGTGCCCTTGTGACACTGTGGGGCCTCATGGACTCCTGGAGAGGATTCTGGCACTTTGAGACCTCGTTGAATCAAGAGGCTCTTCAGGGCCTTCTGGAACCAAGTGGCCATTGTGACACCACAGGGCCTCATAGAGCCAAGGCAACCGTTGTGACACTGACAGTTCTCATGGAAGGAAGGGGCCATTGTGACACTACAGGTCCCAATGGAAGCCAGGGCCCAGTGTGACACAGCCAGGCCTTGTGGAACCAAGGAGCCACTGTGATCCTGGGGAGCCCAAAAAAACCAAGGGGCCATTGTGACGCTCTGTGACCTCACGGAACCAGTGGGACATTGTGTCATCGTGCAGTCCTGTGGAACCAAGGGAACCGTTTTGACACTGCAAGACCTCATGGAAGCAAGGGGCCATTGTGCCACTGTGGAGGCAAGGAGATCATTGTGATACTGCTGGGCCTCATGGAAACAAAGATCAGTTGTGGTACTATGGGGCCTCAAGGAACCATGGGGCAATTGTGATGCTGCAAGAGCCCCACTGATCCAGGAACATGGAAAAGGTCTGGCTGGCTTGGCCTCTGGGGCCCACCTGACTGGTCCAGATGACCTTGGCATGTTGAAGGTTGCTTCTCATCTGCCCCTCAAACCCTGGAGTTCTGTGCATTCCTTCCTGTGGGAAAGAAGTGTCCTCCTCCACGGGTTCACAGCCCATGATTCTACCTCCAAATTTCATCCTATCCCAGGATTGTTCCCATATGAAACCTGCCAGCACAGACAGCTCTGGATGACCTTGGCTTTTGGGGGCCACTTCTCATCTCCCTTCCAAACACTGCAGGGCCATGCTTCTCTTCCCATGGAAAAAAAAAATCTTTCAAGTCCAGGTGTCAATAACCAAAACTGGGAATCTGCCTCCAAAATTCCTTTTATCAAAGAATAGCTCCCAAACAAAAGAGGCCAGGACTGTCTAGGTTCCCTTGACTTCTTGAGGGTCAGCTCTCATCCTCATCTACCTTTGGAGCACTGGGGGTCTGTAGTTTCCTTCCCATGGAAAAGAACTGTCCTTCTTGTCCAGACACTCATGGACAAAACTGGGATTTGGCCCCCCAAATTCCATCTATCCAAGGATTGCTCCCAGACAAAAGCTGCAAGGACAGACAGACAGGTCTGGCTTGCCTTGGCCTCTGGTGAGTGCCTCTCATCTCCTTTCAAAATCCTGAGGTTCTGTAGTTTCCTTCCTATAAAAAAGGACTGTCCCTCTTGTCCAGGCACCCATGGCCTCAAGCACATGACCACAATACAGGCACAGAGGAGCTCTTTGCTCAGTGGACTGGAGACTGGGGACAGGGGAGGAGAGCACTGAGTGGGACTCAAGGGTGGTTTCAAAGATTGTAAATCCTCTTGACATGGTAGAAAACAGCTAGAGTAAAAAAAAAAAAAAAAAAAAAAAGAATTAATTCAAAGGGCTGCTGAGGAGGGCCAGAGTGGACAAGAGGAGAAGGAAATTTCTCTCCCAGGCAGGGCCGTGGTGCAACATGTCCCCCAGAAGGAGTCTGGGTCAGCCCAAGGCTCTGTGTGCCCAGGCAGAGGCAGGCAGGACGCAGAGCTGTCAGCAAAGGAAGGGCCCAGCCAGGCGGGGCAGCCGGGGGTGACGACAGCCTGCAGGGACAGAGGCACAGGGCATGGACACCGTAGGACAGCCTGGGCTGCACAGGGCACAGGGATGGGCAGCAGCTGCACGGCCCTGACAGAGCCAACTTTGGCCTGCAGCACTTTGGCCATGGCTGCTGGCCCTGGGCCTGAGCCAGGAGGAGGGGACAAGTGACCCTTGCAGGCCTGGGGCCTCATGGCCTCCTTGTCCCTGCTCAGCAGCCTGGCAGGGGCTGCCCCATGGTGCTGCCCTTGGCATTGCACATCCCCACATCCCAGTGGCCTGGGAAGAGCCCTGAGCAAGGAGGGAGGGACAGGATGTGCCTTGGCAGGGGCTGGGGCTCAGGCCTTGGCCCTTTGCGTTCCTGAAATACATCCAGGTTTGCTCAGCACCAGAGACACCTTTGCCTTGTTTGTCCCCACCTGTCATCACTGCCTGCAGTGTTCTGCTCAACCTGGAACCTGGGGGACACTTTCTCAGTCCTGTCTCTCTGTGGAACACATTAAAACTTGAGGAAACTTTGAAGTTTGAATCGCACTTTGAAAAGTTCTTGAAAGAGTTCTAGAAAAGTTTTTGAACATTCTCTCAGGGACTGAGTCTGATGTAAACAGCACCAAAGCCCCAAGAGGTTAATTAAAGTCCTTGTGCTGTGTCTGTGCTGCTGAGCTGGGCTGGGCTCCTTGTAGAGACGCAGCTCCTGGCTACCAAGAAGAGCTTCAAAAAGACATTTCTCCTGAGGAGCAGCTCCTCTCCCAGCCCGGCAGGGCTGAGGGCACTGCCTGCAGGTACCTGAGAGCAGTGAAGCAGACAGAGGCTTAAAGAAACTGAAAGGACAATTCTGAGATTATTCACTGAGAAATCTTCACAACTTTTGAAAATTCTGAGCTTCTTCCTGGAGACATCTTCACAGCTTCTGACACAGTCAGTCTCTGGCTGCAGGGATCTCCTAAAGCTGACCCAGGACAGGACTGAGGTGACTGTAAGGATGGCTCTGCTGCCCTTTCTGCTTTGGGGGAGGATGTGCTCCAGGGTGGGGCTGCCCTGGGCACCGTCAGAGGGACAGGGCAGGACGGCTCCTGCTGCCAGGGACGGCTGCAGGGGCTGAAGCTGGGGCTGCAGCCAGGGGTGCCCAGGGCTGTCCTGCAGAGCAGCTCCTGCAGCCCTGAGGGCTCTTGGCCAGGCCAGGGGATCTGCCACCTGCCGGGGGCAGCTCTCAGCCTGCCTGGGAGCTCCCATGGACTGTGGGGAGAAGCTGGAGGTTGAAGGAGCCACCCCCATCAGGGCAGATTCCTCCTGCTGTGGAGATGGTGCTGCATGGCCAGGGCTGCTCTCAGCTTTCTCAGAAAGGAAAGGGAAAGGGGCTGTCAGCTTTGTCTGTGTCACTGAGACTCCTGCACTGTCACCCTGGGGATCAGCAGACCTGCCTCAGAGCTCCCTCAGAAAGAGCCTCCTCACCCTCCTCTACCTACACACAGCACCAGCAGCACCTGGGCTTGCAGCCTCTCTGTCTGAGCTGCCCTTAAGGCCCTGCTGCCAGGGAGATGCCCCTGGGCAGTGCCCTGTGCTGGGAGGGGTGTGCAGGGCAGAGCTGAGCCCCCAGGGCTGGGCTGGGCTCTGGGAGCACTGGCAAGGACAAGGCTTGGATAGAGAGAAACAGCTCCCAATAGGCACAATTCCACGCAGCAGAGAGCCAGATCAACCCTGGGTATTTGTCCTTATTCAGGTGCACAGGGAAAGAAAGAAGGGTTTAGAGAGTTTGACTTTGACCTCTTCAAAAAGGCCACTTTTTTTTTTTAATTACCAGTTTTAAATGTAATCACCCTGAAATAGAAGAAGGTGAAATGAGAAGGACAAGTGTGTAGGACAAGGTGAAATGTGTTAAGGACAGGCAGATCTGACTGCACTGGGCCACAGGGAGCTCTGTTTCCCCTTTGGGCTAACAAGCGTTGAGGATGAGAGCAATGCTGATGATGAGGCAGTAACTCAGCAGAACAAACCCCAGCTCAAAAATAAAAATGTTTAGTGAAATTCCCCCACATGAAGAGAAGTAATTTTGAGGGAATTCCTAAAAAAACCCACATAGGATTGACTCAAAGAGGTTGGTCCCATTTTGTCAATGTCTTCTTTCAACAGTCCACCCTGCCCACAATGAAGAAATGTCCAACAGCAGCTCCATCAGCCACTTCCTCCTGCTGGCATTGGCAGACACAAGGCAGCTGCAGCTCCTGCACTTCTGCCTCTTCCTGGGCATCTCCCTGGCTGCCCTCCTGGGCAACGGCCTCATCATCAGCGCCGTAGCCTGCGGCCACCACCTGCACAGCCCCATGTTCTTCTTCCTGCTCAACCTGGCCCCCACCGACCTGGGCTCCATCTGCACCACTGTCCCCAAAGCCATGCACAATTCCCTCTGGGACACCAGGAACATCTCCTATGAAGGATGTGCTGCACAGGTGTTTATGCTTGTCTTCTTCCTTGGGTCAGAGCTTTCCCTCCTGACCATCATGTGCTACGACCGCTACGTGTCCATCTGCAAACCCCTGCACTACGGGACCCTCCTGGGCAGCAGAGCTTGTGCCCACATGGCAGCAGCTGCCTGGGCCAGTGCCTTTCTCAATGCTCTGCTGCAAACAGCCAATACATTTTCTCTGCCTCTGTGCCATGGCAATGCCCTGGGCCAGTTCTTCTGTGATGTGCCCCAGATCCTCAAGCTCTGCTGCTCCAAATCCTACCTCAGGGAACTGGGGCTTCTTGGCGTTGGTACCTGTTTAGCTTTTGGCTGTTTTGTGTTCATTGTTTTCTCCTATGTGCAGATCCTCAGGGCTGTGCTGAGGATCCCCTCTGAGCAGGGACGGCACAAAGCCTTTTCCACCTGCCTCCCTCACCTGGCCGTGCTCTCCCTGTTTGTCAGCACTGGCTTTTTTGCCTACCTGAAGCCCCCCTCCATCTCCTCCCCATCCCTGGATCTGTCCCTGTCAGTTTTGTACTCGGTGGTGCCTCCAGCCCTGAACCCCCTCATCTACAGCCTGAGGAACCAGGAGCTCAAGGCTGCAGTGTGGACACTGATCACTGTACGATGTAAGAAACATTAAACTACTGGCCAGTTTCTGCAAATCACTTGTAATAAAAGTCATCCTTGATAGTTCTTGTACTTTGGTTGTGGTTTTTTTTTGTTTTTGTATTTTTTTTCCCTGTGTTTTAGTTTTTCAGTATTATCCTCAATGCAAGGCCATTGTTTGTGCCATTTCTCATTTTGATTTTCTCCACCTTCACTTTTGCTCTAGACTGTGTCAAGGAGTTACTGTGCTCTCAGTGCCTCTAAATGAGCTAAAGGATCTCCCAGATAAGTTTTCATTTGAGATCCCCCTGTTGTTCCCTTCTCTGGAGCTGCAGCAGCAATGTCTGTGTGCAGAGCTGGGGCCAGGCCAGGGGTGGCACAGCAGCTCTGCTCCTGCTGGCCACACCATTCCTGACCCAGGCCAGGAGCCTTTGGCCTTCTTGGCCACCTGGGCACACTGCTGCCTCATGTCCAGCCTGCTGTCCATCAGTCCCTGCAGGTCCCTTTCTGCCTTGGCACTGTCCAGCCACTCTGTCCCCAGCCTGTAGCACTGCAGGGGTTGTTGTGGCCAAAGTGCAGGACCCGGCCCTTGGTCTTGTTCAACTTGACATTGTTGGATTTGGCCCCTGGATCCAGCCTGTCCAGGGCCCTGTGCAGAGCCCTCCTGCCCTCCAGCAGATCCACACTCACACCCAGCTTGGTGTCATCTGCAAATTTGCTGATGCTGCACTCAATCCCCTCATCCAGATCATCAATGCAGATCTTGAAATCCACACTGGCTGGGGCTGATCCCTCAGCCATCCTGTGGGTGCCCTGTGATGGCACTCAAGGTGAGCTGTTCCATCACCTGGCCAGGCACTGAGGTCAGGCTGACAGACCTGGAGTTCCCCAGATCCTCCTTCCAGCCCTTCTTGGGGATGGGCTCACATTGGCACCTCCTGTCCTCTGGGGCTATGACATCACAGAGTTGGCTGTGACATTACAGGGTGGCTGTGTGACATCACAGAATGGGTTGTGACATCAGAGACCAGCTGTGTGACATCATGGGGGGCTGTGTGGCATCCCAGGAGGGCTGTGTGAGGTCACTGGGTTGGTCACTATGCCCCAGCTCCCCCTCACAGTTTCCCCAAGAAGTCCAATGCTGTTCATGCCCAGAAGGGTCCCCTGTCCCCCGGGATCCCCCCAGTGCACCTGGAGCCACAGCCTCCACCAAAGGATGTTCCACAGGATCGACCCCAGAGCCTGACACGGGGACGAGGGGCTGGGCTGTGTGACCAGGACATCAAGGACGTGGATTGTCCAGGTCACTGTGGCCTGGGTTGGGTTGCCCAGGGCAGGAACGATGTCTGGCAGCTGCAGCAGGGTCAGGGAAGGGCTCCAAGGTGGGGCTGCAGCCCTTGGGCTGTCAGGAGAGGCTGAGGGAGCTGGGCTTGTCCAGCCCCGAGCAGGGAAGGCTGAGGGGCTCCTCATCCCAGCCTGGCAGTGCCCCCGAGGAGGTGATGGAGAACACAGAGCCAGGCTCTTCACCGGGGGCCTGCTGGGAGACAAAAGACAATGAGTAGAGGGTGAAAGAGGGGAGGCTCAGCCAGGACAGGAGGAAACCTTTGTTCCCATGGGCTCAGCCGGGTGCTGAGATGCTGCCCCTAATCCCTGTCCTTTGGGATTTTCCAATCCACACCAAATCAAGCCTTGAACCACTTGGTCTGACCAAGTTGCTGACAGCTTGGGCTGCTGACTTGCTGAGGTCCTTTCCAATTCAGCTCTCTAATGCTGCTGGGACAATGCTGGTCCCTGTTTTAGACTGGGGCAGAGCAGATGGGACAGGAGCCCTGCAGGGCTGTAGGGGACCGGCAGCTTGCGAGGTGCACGAGCACATCTTCATTAGCTGGGTCATTGGAGCACTTGTAAGAAATGTCCAAGTTTTCCCTCCAGGAGAAACCAGGAATTTCCTGGAACTGTCCAATGGCAGGAGAAGAAATCCTGATCTTGCCCTCTCTTTGTGTCACTGCCTGGACTTGTGTTTTTCATGGAGCTGTGCCTTCCCTTGGCTTTGTTGGCTGACAATGAATGAACATCCCTCTGTGTCTCAGGCAGCTCCTTCTGCAAGGAAAGCAGGTGGGAGTTGGTGCCAAGGAGCTGAAAGCTGCAGGTGCAGCCTGGAGTGGAGGGAGTTCAGATTTGCACAAGGCTGATCTGATTTCCAGGGGCTGGATGAGGGCAGTGGTGGGGTGGGGATGGGGACAGAGTGTGATTGATTGTCAGCCATGAAGGGTCTTGATGTTCATATCTATTCAGAGCAGCTTAGGAGGTGCTGGGGATCAATATCAACTGGAGATTGCTGATACCAATCTATAAACAGGAAAACAGAAATAAAGAGGACAAAAACCCCCTGCATTTTTAAAAAAAATATATAGTATATTCTCTTTGAATACACCTCTGAAATCTGTACATTTAACCACAGAAGAATTGAAGACTTGAAATTAAATTATTCCCAGGGGCTTTTCTTGTTAGAATGCTTTGGAATGTTAATGAGCCTTTGGCACTGAATTCCTGAACTGAAGAGCTGAAGACTGAACAAGTCCCTGGAGAGCTAAAATTCATCAGGGAACCTCCAAGTTGCTGAGGATCCATCCTCAGCAGAGCAGATTGATGAGATTCCAGGGGTTTCCAGCTGCTCAAGAGCTGTGAGCTCACGTGTAGGCACAGGGGCTCCATGGGGACATCCCAGGAGTGTCCAGGCTGCCAAAGAGCTGGGATGTCACAGACACTCACAGGGGTTCCTGTCATGGGCAGAGTGGCAGCTTCAGGCAAAGTTTATTAGAGAAGCTCCTGTTGGGTCACGAGGTTCACAAAGGACCCAAACCAGGACCCCCAGGCTTTCTAAACTCCTTCTGGGAGAGGATCCTGGGAGGGCCTGGATCCAATCCCAGCCCCAAACTTTCTCAAGGATTTATGCCTAAAGGATTATACAGGTGGAACTGAACCTTTGTACAACTTTGTCCCACAACATTAAGGATGGCAAACCAGAAGTATTTATGGACATATAGATATGACTGATTATGATCATGATTAGACAAAAAGATCTTAATCAGAAATATTTTTTCCAGAGTACACGAGCTGTAACATCTATTTTGATATAGTGCTCTAGGAAGAAATTTTGAAGCAATTGTATTAAAGCAAAACCAGTTATTAACCAGAGATGGGTGTCACTCCCCCAGACCAATGACCGTGGGCAAATCTCTTTAGCTCAGCCTCAGGCAGTGACCTTGAGGGGTGTCCTCACTCCAGGGAAGAATCTCCACACCCCCTCCAAAGGAGGGAAATGTCAGGAGATGCTGCAGTTAAAATTTGGGACGGGGCTTTTCTAGTCTGAAGTGCTGCCCTGTCAGTCAGATGTGCCCAGGCTGTGCCAGCTCAGCAGCTCTGCAGAAGCTCTCAGTGGTGTCACTGGGTTGTTGCTTTCTCTGGGGATTTTAGCAGCTCTGCCACAGCTTCAGCTCCCTCTCAGCATGTGGAACTTTGGGATGGAGGAGTCAGGCTGCTTTCAGCGTTATTCACCCCAAAGCAGCATGATCCCCTTCTTCATTTCCCACTGGGGGCTTTGCAAACAGGGCCTTGTTGGGGTTGTTTGAGCCCATTGCAGGCAGAGCCTCCTGCTCCAGCAGGAACTGCCTTTCCTGTGCCAGGACCAGGGCAGATCCCACTGCAGGAAAAGCCCCAGGCCAGCCCCAGCAGAGTGAAGGGCTCGGGCACAAGTGCAGAGTGCCGTGCTGGGAGCTGTGCCAGGGAGAGCCTGAGGCACCAAAGGCCCCTGGGCAGCAGCAGCTGCTTCCAGGGCATGGCCAGAAGCCTCCCTTGGCCACCCGGCCTGGTGGCCACCACTGCAGAGCTGCTGGCCCAGGGCTCATTTCTGCCTGGGCTCTGCCCCAGCCCACAGAGTGTGAGCTCAGCCCTGACTCTGGCACAGCCGCTGTGCCTGAGCCCTGCAGAGCCTCAAGGTCACCTGTGCCAGCCTGGTGCCCATCCCTGGCTCTGGCACCGTCACTTCTGTGCTCGCTGCTGCCTCCAACACTGAACCCCCTCATCCACAGCCTGAGGAACCAGGAGCTGGAGGATGCCCTGAGGAATGAGACCACTCTGTGCTTTTCAGAAACAATCAAGTGCCTCTTTGTTTCAGCATTCAGAATGGAACACATTCCAGGCCCAGACTGTTTTGTGCCATCTCTTGTTTCTTATTCTATTTGGTATATTAATTCTTTCCTTTTCCTTTTCCTTTTCCTTTTCCTTTTCCTTTTCCTTTTCCTTTTCCTTTTCCTTTCCTTTTCTCTTTCCTTTCCTTTTCTCTTTTCTTTTTCTTTTCTTTTCTTTTCTTTTCTTTTCTTTTCTTTTCTTTTCTTTTCTTTTCTTTTCTTTTCTTTTCTTTTCTTTTCTTTTCTTTTCTTTTCTTTTCTTTTCTTTTCTTTTCTTTTCTTTTCTTTTCTTTTCTTTTCTTTTCTTTTCTTTTCTTTTCTTTTCTTTTGTAATATTTTCCATAAAGGGATGCCATTAGTCCCAGTATTGCTACCTCAGTATCTACTGTGCCTGTGTTAAGCACAGACAGCAAGGAGCCCTGATCACTGTGCATTGATGTCAAATAAAGTCTCCTGCTCTGCCCTGGGTGCCCAAGATGTTCCCTCAGCCCCTCTCTGTCTCTGCAGGGGCAGTGCCTGTGAGCAGAGGTGGAGGGCAGAGACTCCCAGCACAGCAGCACAGCCAGGGACAATGGCCCTGCCTCTTCCCACAGCTGCTCTTCCCAACTCCAGCCTCTCCTTGCCAGCCCTGCTGTGGCTGTAAGGCCGCAGTGCTGTGGCAGCTTGGTCACTGTCCTGCTGCGTGTCCGTGCTGTGAGCACAGGCAGGGCCAGGCCATGGGCACTGCTGGGACACAGCTGGGCTCCAGCACAGCAGCTCCAGCAGCCAAGGGCATCTCCTGAGGGCAGCCCAGGAAGGCTTTGCTCTCCCTGCAGAGCTGCTGCCAGCAATGTGCTCCAGGAATGCCCTGGCAAAGCAAAGCCCAGTGCACAGGGGCAGAGGGGGAGTGTGCAGGGGGGCACACAGCAGTGTCCTGGCACAGCCAGAGCTCCTGGCATGGACCTGAGGGAGCAGCAGAGCAGGGCCTGGGCTGTGTCTCTGTTCTGGGGACAGCCTGGGAAGGTGCCCCACGGCAATTGTCCCACACCAGCCCCTGCAACCACCATGGCCAGCACAGGCCTCTCCCCACACCTGCAGGAGTTTGTTTGTCCCTGCATGGAGGGACACCAAGTGACCAGGCCAGCAGTGCCTGTTTGCTCTGTCCTGAGGAGATTTCAGCAGTGCATAGTGTGTGTGTGTGGGGAGATGAACCAGAGTGAGCACAAACACCATCAGCAGCACTCGGGGCTGGCACAATTCCAGAGGCACAAACAGGGCCTTGAGGCCACCTCACTCTGAGAGTGAAATCCTCTGGGAAACCACCTGAATTCTTTTCTGGGCTGTGCTTAGCACTGCAGAGAGGAACATCCAGGGCAGGGAGGCTCAAGGGAAAATGCTCAGCACAGCCAAGTACTGCACAGAGAGACCATTGGGGTGGGGGTGTGTGGGGAGAAATCACAGCTGCCTCCCTGCTGAACCACCCCCAGGACCTGGACAGGGCTGTGCTGTGTTCTGGGCACTGACCTGGAACTGAGGAATGTGGGAAAGGCCTTTGGTGTCAAGGATGTTGAGAAGGCTGGGAAGTGTCACTGTGACATCCCTCAGTGACCAGCCCTTGACCACCACTGGGGAACATTTCTATTATCTCTACAATGGCATGAAATGCACTTTCAATTCCTTTGTGGATGCTGCCAAGTTGTAGGGAGTCTGTGACCAAACTCATCCAGTTGATGGTGACTGCAAAACATAATTGGGCATAATTGTGCTTTTCTTTCCTGTGGGCAAGATGACTGCGTTGAGTCAATTTGTCTTGCCATCAGGTGCCAAACCAAAAAACAAGAAACGGCAGAAAAAACGCATCAGAAAAAAGGCAGTTCAAAAGGGAAAAAGCCAAACCCAACAAAAAAACCCCAAAAGCAAGACCCACCCACAACAACACATAACCCCCACAAACAAACCAACAACAAAAAAGCAAGGCCACAAACAGAAGAAAAGCAATTCCACAGGAAATCTCCTATCAGCAGAAAATATTTAACCATCTTGTGGCTGTAGAGGATTCTTTATGTATCATTGATGTTTTGAAAGAAAAATGTCTCAAAAAAGAAATTCATCCCCTACCCCCCTTGCCCGCCCTGCTTCCTGCAGTTTATTGCTGATCATGGTGTGACATGCAATGGAACATCTCTTGGGTCAGTCCAGCCCAGCTGTCCCATCCCTGTTCCCTCAGGAACACTTGCCCACCCCAAGCCCATAGGTTGGGGAGGTTGCAGACACACCTCAGGTGGGGCGAGCGCTGTGACAAGGACAGGAGAACAGAACAACATTTATTCTTATCAAGGACAGTGGAACAGAACAGCCTTGGAGAAATGGATCAAGGATGTAACTCTGGCAAGCAGAAGTCATTCAAAATGCAAGAAAAACATCAGCTCAGCCCTACAAGGCTGACAAAACAGAAGGTTTGCAAATCAATAATATTGCCCATACTCAAAGGTGAGGGTCGAGGAACAGCCACCTAGAAAGGACACCGGATGTTGAAGACAGACCTCAAAGAACCAGATAAGAACTTGTGAGAAGGGGTGCAACTATGTCAAGTAAATTCAAAGGAAGTGGGGATGGCTAATTAATGAATAATCAGTGTATGTGATCAAAACTCTGTTCATTTGATGCTCAGTGCACTCAAATGGAGGAAGGATCACCCAAGTGACCAGTACCCTGTAATAAAGAATACCTGCTCTGAAATACTCAAAACTGTGTGCAAAAGTTTCTATCCAGTGGATTTCAGTATCAACAGTGTCCTTGACTCCATTATGTCCCACAGTGTCACAGTGGTCCCTTGGTTCCATGAGGCCCTGCTGTATAACAATGGACCCTTGGTTCCATGATGAAGTCAGTCAAGCATGGACAAAGACTCTCCAATTAATTAAAGTTACAAAGTGGTATGTTTAATTCAGTGCCAGGCAACATGGGGGGTAACCTCCCAAAGACGTGCAAAAATCACAGAGCTCTGGCTCTCTATTTCTCTACAAAATCTTACATATTCATGTAATCATTCAACATGCCTGTACATACTTATTACTTAACCCTGGCTTCTCTCCTCTTCATCATCAAATGAGCTCAAAGTCCTTTCACACTTGAACAGTCCTTCACTCAAATAGGGTCAGTGGGTTTTGAAATGGGTCAGTGGTGCCTTAGGATGAAGTCAGGAATGTCTTCCTCAAGGTAAACTTTTCACCTTGGTCTTGTTGGCAGGCTCTCTGACCCCTTGGGCATAGTTCAAGCTCTCCTGCCTGGTTCTGACTGGTTTTGGGGCCCAGGTGCACCTACAGTTTTTTCATCTTTACAATACTCCATCCTCCCCTCAGAACTTCTACAAACACAGCAAAGTCAGGCAAATGATATATTGTCTTCTCAAACTAGCTTCATCTGGCAATGATCAACTATCTTACATTGCTTCTACTCTGAACTCTGCATTAATATCCATTGCTTCTTGCTTCTATCCCTTTAGCTAAACTCTTAACCCTTTGGATTCTTCTAAACCCTTGATTCAATTAGGGTCCATCCTATCAAAATGGCCTCCTTGGTTCTGCACTGCCACAATGCTCTCCTTGGTTCCACAAGGCCTTGGTGTGTCAGAACAGTCCCTTGGTTCCATGAACTGCCATAGTGTCACCGTGGTCTCTTGCATCTGCCATATCACAATGGATAATTGGTTACAAGGAGCCCCACTGTGTCACAAGGAATATTTGATTCCATGGGGCACCACAGTGTCACACTAGCCCCTTGGTTCCACCAGGCCTCGCTGTATAACAATGTCCCCTCAGTTCCATGAGATTTTGTACTGCCAACAATGGTCTCCTTGTTTCTGTTGTGTGCAAATGGCTGCTTGGTTCCATAAAATTCCTCTGTGTCGCAGTGGTCTCCTTTGTTCCATGAGGCTCTGCAGTGCCACAATGTCCCATAGTTTCCATGAGCATCTTCCATACTATCAGCAATGACCTTTGTTCCAAAGAGGCCCCACAGTGTCACAAGGGCTCCTTGGATACATGAGGTTCTGTAGTGTCACCATGATCTCCTTGGATCCACATTGTCACAATGGACAATTGGTTCCTTGGGGCCTAACTGTGTCACAATGGACCCTTGGTTCCATGAAGTTCCATAGTATCAGCATGGCCTCCTTGGATCCATGGTTCCATTATGGACCATTGGTCCCATGTGGCCGTGCTGTGTTACAATGGCTTCTTGGTTCCATGAAGCCCAGCTGTTTAACAAGTGACCCTTGATTCCATGTGGTTCTGTATTGTCAAAATGGACACCTTGGTTCTGGATTGTAACAATGGACCCTTGGTTCCATGAGATTCAATTATGTCACCATGGTCTCCTTGGATCTGCATTGTCACAATGGACAATTGGTTTCATGGAACCCTGCTGTGTCACAGTGAAGCCTTAGTGCCATGGGGTTCTGTAGTTTGACAATGGTCTCTTTGGTTCAATGACACTTTGGACTGTAACAATGGCAACTTGGTTCCCTGAGCTTCCATAGTGTCAACAATGGTCTCCTTGTTTCTGCAGTGTCCTAATGAACCCTTGGCTCCATGAGTCTCCTAAATGTCACTGGTCTCCTTGCTTCCATGTGTCCCTGCTGTGTCACCACAACCCCTTGGTTCCATGAGTTTCTGTACTGTCAACAGTGGTTCCTTTGTTCCAATGAGGCCTTGCTATGTCACAATGGACCCTGGGTTCCATGAAGTTCTTTGGTGTCACAATGGCCCCTTGGATTCATGAGGTTCTGTAGTGTCTCCGTGGTCTCCTTGGATCCACATTGTCATAATGGACAATTCCTTCGATGCAGTCCCAATGTGTCAGAATGTCCCCTTAGTTCCATCAGGCCCCAGTTTGTCACAGTAGCCCCTTGGTTCCATAGGTTTTATGCTGTACCAATGGACTCCTTGGTTCTAGGAGTTACCCTGCTTTTAGCAGGGGTTTCTTTGGTTCCAGCAATGCCCTGCTGTGCCTCAATGCACCCTTGGTTCCACGAGGCCCTGCTGTGTCACAATGGACCCTCTATTCCATGAGGCCCTACAGAGTCACAATGGGCCCTGGGGTCCATGGGGTTCCATCATGTCACACTGGACTTTTCATTCCATGAGTTTTCGTGCTGTCAACAACTGTTTCCTTGGTTCCACAGAGTCACAATGGCCCCTTGGTTCCATGAGCTTCTGTAGTGTAACATGGTCGCCTTGATTCCGTGAGGTTCTGCAGCATCACAATGGAAACCCTTGTTCCATTAGGCCTCCAAGTTTCACAGTGTTTGATTCCAGGAGGCACCACAAGGTCACAATGGACCCTTGGCTCTGTGAGGTTCCATAGCACCCCAATGGTCACCGTGGTTCCATGAGTTTCCTTAGTGTCACAATGGTCTCCATGGTTCCATTAGGCCATGCCTTGTCACAATGGTCCCCTGGGTTCCAAGGAGGCCCTGCTGTGCCACAAAGGACCCTTGGTTCCATGAGGTTCTGTGGTGTCACCATGTTCTTCTTGACTCTGCAGTGTAACAATGGACCATTGGTTCCACATGGCCTGGCTGTGTCACAAATGTCTCTTTGATTCCATGACTGCCACAACAGAGACTTGTTTCTAGGAGGTTCCCTACTGTCACAACGGTCTCCTCTATTCCATGAGCCCCCACTGTGTCACAATGGACCCTTGGTGAAACAAGGCCTTGCAGTGTCTCAAGAGTCTCCTTGGTTCCATGAGGAACACAAAAGTTTGCTCAATCAACATTGAGCAACGCTTCCTTTACACACCTGGGAACCTCTGACTGCATTCCAAAGAAGGGTTCAAACTGAGGATGGCACCAGCAGCTTCCATCTGCAACAGAGATCCAGGACAGGGACAGAGAATTCAGCTGAGAGACTCAGAGAATTCTGCTTACTGAGCTCATTGCTGGTGACACTGTCCCTTGTAGAAAGGTGACATCATTCCAGGCAGCCTGTCCTGAGCATGTGGTTCTTGAGTGGGCTTTGTTGTTTAGGAAACCTACTCAGGCTTTTCCATTCTTTCCTCACCAACAGGAAAACTCCTCCTGGAACTGTATGCAGGCAGAGGCCTGAGGAGAGCAGGTGGGACATGGTGCAATGGACTGGGACAGCCAGCTGCAGAGCTGAGGGGACAAGGTTCTGATGCAGGGCACAGGGATGTCAGTCCCAGGTGGGCAATGTCAGACATGGTGAGGTTTGGGTGAAGATCAGGTTGTCCAAACAGGCTCAGCCTAGGGCAGAATGGGGCTCATTCTTCTATGTGCCCAGATCTTCTAAAGAAACATTCCGTATTAAGATCACTTGGAGAATCCCTCAGTCACCTCTTTAATGGAATGCAAAATTTAAAAAATACTCATGTGCTTAAAAAACCAAAAATCATGAGATGCACTTTGAAATCTTCCTCCCTCCTTCAGGGGACTCCAAGCTGACTTCAAGCAGCTGCACAAGCCCTGGAGACTCAAAGACAATTGAAGGAAGACAAGCAGCTCCTGAGGGCTTTCTGTATTTTCATCAGCCCAAATGGTGAATTTGGGGCTGAGTCCAGGACCCCCAGGCACTCAGAGAAGGTTGAAGAAGCTGCTGAAGAAGTCAGAAGCAAAACTCCAAGTCCCTTGGAGCATCCCTGGGCCCCAGTGAGGGCAGGGAGTGCCCAAGGCTGCCCAGGGCCTGGTGAGAGCAGCTCCTTGAGGCCAGGATTGCAGGGAGCCCAAGGCTGTGAGCAGGGAACTGCAATGCTGAGCAAGGCCTGGGCTGGCTGGAGGGAGCAGAAAGGCCAAGCCCTGAGCCCAGGCCTGGGACAGCAGGGCCTGTCCCTGCCGGGTGGCTGGGGGCTGTTTGTGGGGCAGGGGGATGGCAGGGGCAGCAAGGACAAATGTCCTAAACCTGCAAGCCCTGCCAGCCTGCTCAGGGAGGGGCGAGGCAGAAGCAAAGTGCAGGCCCTGAAAGGAAAGTTCCTCCTGTGGGGCCTCCAGAGGCGCTGGCAGAGCCCAGGGGACAAAGGGCTGGGTGCCTGTGGCCCTGCCAGCCCTGCCCAGCCCTTGGCCATCTCTCCTGCAGGTGTGAGTGTGGATCTGCTGGAGGGCAGGAGGGCTCTGCACAGGGCCCTGGGCAGGCTGGATCCAGGGCCCAAATCCAACAATGTCAGGTTGAACAAGAGCAAGGGCCGGGTCCTGCACTTTGGCCACAACAACGCCTGCAGTGCTACAGGCTGGGGACTGAGTGGCTGGACAGCAGCCAGGCAGAAAGGGACCTGGGGCACTGATGGACAGCAGGCTGGACATGAGGCAGCAGTGTGCCCAGGTGGCCAAGAAGGCCAATGGCTCCTGGCCTGGATCAGGAATGGTGTGGCCAGCAGGAGCAGAGCTGCTGTGCCACCCATGCCCCGCCCCCAGCTCTGCACACAGACATTGCTGCTGCAGCTCCAGAGAAGGGAACAAAAGGGGCCTCTCTGCAGAAAACTTGGCTGGAAGATCCTTTATTCATTTAGAGACACTGAGAGCACAGCAACTTCTTGACACAGTCTGGAGCCACAACAAAGGTGGAGAGAATCAAAATGAGAAGTGGCACAGACAATGATATTTCTTTGTTGACAATATAGATAAACTAAAAGACAGGAAAAAATTCCCCACAAACAAACCAACAAGAACTATCAAAGATGACTTTTCTTACAAATGATTTCCAGAAAATGCCCAGCAGTTTAATGTTTCTGACACCATCCAGACATCAGTCTCCACACTGCAGCCTTGAGCTCCTGGTTCCTCAGGCTGTACATGAGGGGGTTCAGGGCTGGAGGCACCACCGAGTACAGAACTGACATGGACAGATCCAGGGATGGGGAGGACATGGAGGGGGGCTTCAGGTAGGAAAAAATGTCGGTGCTGACAAACAGGGAGAGCACAACCAGGTGAGGGAGGCAGGTGGAAAAGGCTTTGTGCCGTCCCTGCTCAGAGGGGATCCTCAGCACAGCCCTGAAGATCTGCACATAGGAGAAAACAATGAACACAAAACAACCTAATACCAAACAGGCACTAACAGCAAGTAGCCCAAGTTCCCTGAGGTGAGATTTGGAGCAGGAGAGCTTGAGGATCTGGGGGATTTCACAGAAGAACTGGCCAAGGGCATTGCCATGGCACAGGGGCAGGGAAAATGTATTGGCCGTGTGAAGCAGTGAATAGAGAAAGGCACTGGCCCAGGCAGCTGCTGCCATGTGGGCACAAGCTCTGCTGCCCAGGAGGGTCCCGTAGTGCAGGGGTTTGCAGATGGACACGTAGCGGTCGTAGCACATGAGGGTCAGGAGGAAATACTCTGCTGAGATGAAAAAGACAAAAAAAAAAACTTGTGCAGCACATCCTGTGTAGGAGATGTTCCTGGTGTCCCAGAGGGAATTGTGCATGGCTTTGGGGACAGTGGTGCAGATGCAGCCCAGGTCGGTGAGGGCCAGGTTGAGCAGGAAGAAGAACATGGGGCTGTGCAGGTGGTGGCCGCAGGCTACGGCGCTGATGATGAGGCCGTTGCCCAGGAGGGCAGCCAGGGAGATGCCCAGGAAGAGGCAGAAGTGCAGGAGCTGCAGCTGCCTCGTGTCTGCCAATGCCAGCAGGAGGAAGTGGCTGATGGAGCTGCTGTTGGACATTTCTTCACTCTGGGCATTGTGGACTGCTGAAAGAAGACATTGACAAGGTGAGATCATCTTCTTTGAGTCGATCTTATGCTATTTATTTGCAGTCACCTCAAAATTTCTTCTCTTCCTGTGAGGGAACTTTGCTAAACGTTTTTCAGTTCAGGTTTGTGCTGCTGCTGAATTGCTGCCTCATCCTGAGCACTGCTCTCAGCCTGGACACTGGGGAGCCCAGAGGGAAAACAGGGCTCCGCAACCCCAGTGCAGTGAGATCTGCTGGTCCCCACATAACTGCCCTTTGCTCATTACACTTCCCTCTATTTCAGGGTGATCACATTTAAAACTTTCTTGAAAAATAAAGTGGACTATCTGAAAGCTGCAATTTAAAAATGAATTTCCCTAAACTCCTCTCTCCTGCTTTTTGCTATGTTGCCAGAAAGGAAGGGTTGGTCTGGCTCTCTGCTGCCTGGAGTTGTGTATACTGGGAGCTATTTCTATCTATCCAAGCCTTGTCCCTGCCAGTGCTCTCAGAGCCCAGCCCAGCCCTGGGGGCTCAGCTCTGCCCTGCACACCCCTCCCAGCACAGGGCACTGCCCAGGGGCATCTCCCTGGCAGCAGGGCCTTAGGGGCAGCTCAGACAAACAGAGAGGCTGCAAGCCAAGGCGCTGCTGGTGCTGTCTGTAGGTACAGGAGGGTGAGGAGGCTCTTTCTGAGGGAGATCTGAGGCAGATCTGCTGATCCCCAGAGTGACAGTGAAGGAGTCTCAGTGACACAGACAAAGCTGACAGCCCCTTTCCCTTTCCTTTCTGAGAAACTGAGAGCAGCCCTGGCCATGCAGCACCCTCTCCACAGCAGGAGAAATCTGCCTTAATGGGGCTGTCTCTCCTTCCACCATCAGCTTGTCCCCACATTCCATGGGGAGCTCCCAGGCAGGCTGAGAGCTGCCCCTGGCAGGTGGCAGATCCCCTGGCCTGGCCAAGAGCCCTCAGGGCTGCAGGAGCTGCTCTGCAGGACAGCCCTGGGCACCCCTGGCTGCAGCCCCAGCTTCAGCCCCTGCAGCCGTCCCTGGCAGCAGGAGCCGTCCTGCCCTGTCCCTCTGACAGTGCCCAGGGCAGCCCCACCCTGGAGCACATCCTCCCCCAAAGCAGAAAGGGCAGCAGAGCCATCCTGACAGTCACCTCAGTCCTGTCCTGGGTCAGCTTTAGGAGATCCCTGCAGCCAGAGACTGACTGTGTCAGAAGCTGTGAAGGTGTCTCCATGAAGAAGCTCAGAATTTTCAAAATTTGTGAAGATTTCTTCATGAAGAAGCTCAGAATTGTCCTTCCAGATTCTTTAAGCCTGTGTCTGCTTCACTGCTCTCAGATACCTGCAGGCAGTGCCCTCAGCCCTGCTGGGCTGAGAGAAAAGCTGCTCCTTGGGAGAAATGTCTTTTTGAAGCTCTTCTTGGTTACCAGGATCATCCTCTCTTCCAGGAGCCCAGCCCAGCTCATCAGCACAGACACAGCACAAGGACTTTAATTAACCTCTTGGGGCTTCGGTGCTGTTTACATCAGATTCAGTCCCTCAGAGTGTGGTCAAGAAACTTCTCAAGAACTCCAAGTCAGATTCAAAGTCCAAAGTTTCTTTAACTTTTAATGGATCCCAATGAGGGACAGGACTGAGAAAGTGTCCCCAGGTTCCAGGTAGAGCAGAACACTGCAGGCAGTGATGACAGGTGGGGACAAACAAGGGAAAGGTGTCTCTGGTGCTGAGCAAACCTGGATGTGTTCCAGGAATGCAAAGGGCCAAGGCCTGAGCCCCAGCCCCTGCCAAGGCACATCCTGTCCCTCCCTCCTTGCTCAGGGCTCTTCCCGGGCCACTGGGATGTGGGGATGTGCAATGCCAAGGGCAGCACCATGGGGCAGCTCCTGCCAGGCTGCTGAGCAGGGACAAGGAGGCCAGGAGGCCCCAGGCCTGCAAGGGTCACTTGTCCCCTCCTCCTGGCTCAGGCCCAGGGCCAGCAGCCATGGCCAAAGTGCTGCAGGCCCAAGTTGGCTCTGTCAGGGCCTTGCAGCTGCTGCCCATCCCTGTGCCCTGTGCAGCCCAGGCTGTCCTACGGTGTCCATGCCCTGTGCCTCTGTCCCTGCAGGCTGTCGTCACCCCCGGCTGCCCCACCTGGCTGGGCCCTTCCTTTGCTGACAGCTCTGCGTCCTGCCTGCCTCTGTCTGGGCACACAGAGCCTTGGGCTGGATACCAAAAGGGTTCATTCCATTTTTACCCTGCCTGTGAACTTCTAGCACAGGAACAAGGCATGCAGGGCCTGCTTTCCCAGCAAGGATGGTTGGAAGAGAAGAAGAAGACATCTGGTCCAAGGGTGCAGTGATAGAAAAAACAAAGAGGGAATGTGGGAACTTGGAGTGGGTTTTATGGCAATGGCTAAATTGTAATACACATGTGACTTTATATAAGTAACACTGTTTTAGAATCACATGTCCATGTAAGGTTATGAGTTACCAAATGTTGGACCTCAAGCCTGAGTAACTGATGCCCTCCTAAACACCAAATTAGATTTAGGGGTTCTTATCCTGATATTTCAGGGATTTGGTGACAGCATGGCCTCACAGGACCAAGGAGTCAACTGCGATGCCTTGGAACCTCATGAAACCAAAATCCTTTCTGACACAGCAGGGCCATATGGAACCAATGGTCCATTGTGATGCTGCAGATCCAAGGAGACCATTGGGACACTCTGGAACCTCATGGAATCCAAAGTACATTGTGTCAGAGAAAGGCTTCACAGAACCAAGAGTCCATTGTGACACTGCAAGGCTTTGTTTGAGCAAGGGAACCATTGCTGATAGTCCAGAAACTCATGGAACCAAGGGGCCACTGTGACACACCAGGGCTGCATGGAATGGAAGGTCCACTGTGACAATGCAGACCAAGGGAGACCACTGTGGGGGTCTCGTGGAACCAAGGAGGCCATTGTGACACCGCTGAACGTCACAGAACCAAAGTGACCATGTTATACTGTGGGACCTCATGGAACAAAGGGGCCATGGTGACACTGCAGAACCAAGGAGACTGTTGTTGGCAGTAGGAAAGCTCATGGAACCAGAACTCCATTGTGACACAGCAAAGTCTCGCGGAACCAAGGGTCCATTGCAACTCTGTTGGGCCTCATGGAGCCATGAGCCATTGTGACACAGTGTGGCCACATGGAGCCAAGGAACCGTTGTGACTGAGGAACCTCATGGAACCAGGAGTCCATTGTTCCACTGTGGGGCCCTGTGGAACCAAGGGGACCACAGTGACATTGCAGGGCCTCATGGAACATTGGAGATTATTCTGACACTTTGGGATCCACTGGAACCAAGGGGCCATTATAGCATAGCAGGGCCTCATGGAATCAAGGGGGCTACAGTGAACACTGTGGATCTCCATGGAATGAAGGGTCCATTGTGACACCGTGGAACCAAGGAGACCATTGTGACAGTATGGGGCATCATGGAACCAAAGGTCCATTGTGACACAGCAGGGCCTCATGAAACCCTGGAGGCCATTTTTACACTTTGAGGCCCTGGGAAACCAAAGGGCCATTGTGGCACTTCAGAACCCTGGGAAGCCAAGGGGTCCATAGTGACACTGTGGGGCTTAATGGAACCAAGGGACAACTGTGGCTCTCTTTGGCACCATTGAACCAAGGGGTTCATTGTTACACTACAGGGCCCCGTGGTACTAAGGATTCATGGAACAGCACGGAACCCCATGGAACCGAAAGTCCGTTGTGACGTGGCCGGGCCTCGTGGAATCCTGGAGACCATGATGAATCTCTGAGGCCTCGTTGTACCAAGGGGCTCTGCAGGACCTTGTGGAACCAAGGAGACCATTTTGCCTCATGGAAGCAAGGGGGGACAATTGTGATGCTATGGGGCCCCATGGAAGTAAGGGGCCATTGTAACACAGCTGGGCCTCATGCAGCCAAGGGGCCATTGTGATCCTGAGGAGCCCAGTAGAACCAAGGCACCACTGTGACATTGCAGGACTATCTGGTATCATGGAGACCATTGTGACGCTCTGAGGCCTCATGGAACCAAGGGGGCCACTGTGTCATTGTGCAGCTCCATGGAACCAAGGAAACCATTTTGGCACTGCAAAGCCTCATGGAAAAAAGGGACCATTGTGACACTGTGGGGCCCCATGGAAACAAGGGCCAGTGTGACACAGTGGGGTCCTGTGGAACCAAGGATCTGGTATGACACCACTATTGTGACACTGTGGGCCCCGTGGATCCAAGGGAACAGGGAACAGGTTTGGTTGGCTGGGCCTGACTGGCTCAACTGGCCTCGGCATGTTGGGGGTCTCTTCTCATGTACCCCTGAAACACTGGGGCTCTGTGCTTTCCTTCCTGTGGAGACCCTGGTGACACTGTGGGGCCCCATGGAACCAAGGGGCCATTGTGACCCTGCAGGGTACCATGGATCCCAGGGACCATTGTGACACTGTGTGAATTCCTGGAACCAAAGGGATCACTGTGGCACTTTTGGGCTGCATGGTCCCAAGGGTCCAGTGTGAAGCAGCAGGGCTTTGTGGAACGAAGAGGCCATTGTTGCATTACAGGGCCTCGTGGAACCACAGGGTCATTGTGATCCTGCTGGGCCTCATGGAAGCAAGGGACTATTGTGACACCTCATAAGAAAGGCGAGCATTGTGATCTTGCTGGGCCTCATGGAACCAAGGGGAGATGGAACAGATCTGGCTGGTTTGGCCTTCCAGGGGCCACCTGACAGGTCCAGCTGTTCTCGGAATGCTGAAGGCTGCATCTTATGAGCCCCTGGAGAACTGAAGGGCTTTGTGCTTTCCTTCCTATGGAAAAGAACCATCCATCTTTCCAGCTGCCCATGGCCAAAATTGATACTCCCCCTGAAAAATTTCCTATATGCAAGGGTTGTCCCACACAAAAGCTGCCAGGACAGAGAGCTGTGGCTGGCCTTGGCCTCTGCTGGTCACCTCTCATCTCAAGGAAGCCCTGGGGAAAGGATATAAACAGGCTTGACTACTGGAACATCAATCACTCTCTCATCCTCTGAAAAACTCAGATGTTCTTCTGATCATATGTCCTTTTTTTCTCATTGTCTATTATGCATAATATACTGTTTTAAGCTAAAAAAATATTCTCATAACTCTCCCAGTGTTATCAGACACAAAACATCTCCTCTATAGATGGATCCAGGTCTCCTGTAGAAGCAAACACAAAGAAGAATGCAGCAGGAATTCTTTGTCTCTGCTCCCATCTGTCCCATCTCCTCTGGGAGATTTTATTGAAATTAATGAAGATGGAGTTGAAAGCCTATGGGTAAGAATTAGTGGGGAGGCCAACAAAGCTGACATCCTCCTGGGAGTCTGTTATCGTCCACCCAGCCAGGAAGAAGAGGTGGACAACTTATTCTATGGGCAGGTGGAGAATGTTTCAGGACCACTAGCCCTTGTTCTTGGAGGTGACTTTAACCTACCAGCCATCTGCTGGGAACTGAATACAGCAGAAAAGAGGCAGTCCAGGAAGGTTTTGGAGTGTATGGAGGACAACTTTTTGCTGCAGCTGGTGAGTGGGTCCACCTGGGGAGGGCCTATGTTGGACCTGCAGATCCAGGGATGGGGAGGAGATGGAGGGAGGCAGATGAGAGCTGGCTCTCAGGTGGCAAAAGGAACTGAGACTGTCATGGCAACTTTTGTCTGGCAGCTATCCTTGGATGTCTGGAATTACGGAGGCAGATTCCCAGTTGTGGCCATGGACACCTAGATGTGAAAGATGGTTTTTTCCGTAGGAAGAGAATCACAGCCTGCCAGTGTTTTGAAGGCAGATGAGAAGTGGCCCTAAAGAGACCAAGGGCAGCCAGAGCTGTCTGTCCTGCCAGGTTTCATATGGGAACAATCCTTGGATAGAATCAAATTTGGAGGTAGAATCCCAATTTTGGCCATGGGCACCTGGAGGAGAAGGACGGTTCTTTCCCACAGGAAGGGAAGCACGGAACTCCAGGGTTTCAAGGACAGATCAGAAGCAGCCCTCAACATGTCAAGGTAGAGCTGGACAAGTCAGACAGTCTCCAGAGGCCAAGGCAGCCAGACCTGTTCCATGTTTTTGGATCCTTAAGGCCCTGCAGTGTCACAATTGGCCCTTGGTTCCATAAGGCCCCACATGATCACAAGTGATCTTTGTTTCCATGAGGCCCAGCAATATCACAGTGGTCTCCTTGCCTCCACAGTGGCACAATGGCCTTTTGCTTCCATGAGATATGGCAGTGTCACAGTGGTGGCCGTGGTTCTGTGAGGCCTTGTGGTGTCACAATGGCCCCTTGCTTCCCTGGGGACTCAGAGTGCCAGAATGGTCTCATTGCTTCCATGAGGCCCTGCAGTGCCACAATGGCTCCTTGGTTCCACAAGGCCCTGAAGAGCCTCTGGATTCAACAAGGCCTCAAAGTGCCACAGTGGTCTCAAGGATTCCATGAGGCCCCACGTCGCAATACAACAAGAAAGAACGACACTCACACACTGAGATGTCCAAGGCAAAAAGGGGCAGGTTTATTTACAGACCTCAACATTTATAGAATTCCAACAGTGACCATGGATTGGAGGAAGAAAATTGTCCTCTCCAACCACACTGATCAAACTAACAGTACATCAATTCTTTCCTCCTCCAGAAAGGAATGCAAAACAATCATTATTTACATGAAAAGTGCATGAGAAACTCCACCACAAAAGTAAAACATCAGAAGGTTTTAGCAGAACTTTAAAAAAACAGAGCGACAGCCCCACACCATCACAGGGGCACCTTGGTTCCATGAAGCCCTGAAGTATGGAATGGCCCCTTGATTCCATTGGGCCCCTCACTGTTGCATGAGTTCTTAGTTCCACAGAGCCCTGTATTGTACAATGGCCCCTCATTTCTACAAGGTCCCAGAGTGTCACAATGGCCCCTTGCTCCCATGAGGCCATGGGATGTCACAATGGTCTCATTGGTTCCACGAGGCCCTGCAGTTCCACAATGGCCCTTTGGTGTCACAAGGCCTTGAAGTGTCATAATCGTCTCAGTGGGTTCCCCTGTCGGTTCATAATGGCCTCCTTGGTTCCATGATGCCCGATAGTGTAACTATCAGTGTAACTGACTCTGTGGAACTCCAGGTTCCACAAAGTCCAAATGTCCCCGTGGTCTCTTGGACCCCCGCAGTGTCACTATGGCCCCCTTGATTCCATCAGGCCCTGCTGTGCTGCAATGACCCCTTGGTTATACAAGGCCCTGCAGTGTCACAATGGCCCCTTGGTTCCAGTGGGTCCTGAAGTGTCATCATGGTCTCCATGGTTCCATGAGCCCCCACAATGTCACAATGGACTTTTGGTTCCATGAGCTTTCATACAGCAAACAACATTATCCTTGGTTCTGCAGTGTCACAAGGGACCCTTTGTTCCAGGAGGTTCAGTGGTGTAACATGGACACCTTGATCCCATGAGGTTCTGTAGTGTCACCATGGACTCCTTGGTTCTGTGGCCCTGCTGGGGAACAATGGACCCGTAGTTCCATGAGGTTCCGTAGTGTCACCGTGGTCTCTTTGGTTCCTCAAGGCCCTGCTGTGCCACAATGGCCCCTTGGTTCCATGAGGTTCTGTACTGTACACAGATTCTCCTTGGTGTGGGAGGACGGTTTGTAAAGACAACAGAGAAAGCGCTGAAGGCAATCTCGCCCCTGATAAATTGCAGTATTAGAACAGCCTTGCCCTTCATAGATCACAGCTATATCCAAAGAGAATAAGTGTTTCAAATCAGTGGGTTAGCTGGTTGAGAGTCAGTTGGATTCTGCAGGCTGTGCTGTGAGAAGGAAGGGTCAAGCTGGTGTGTGAGGGACAGAGAGGGTCAGGCAGTCATGCAAGGGCCAGGAAAGAGTTTGTTGGTCCTGCAGAAGGAAGAGAGGAGGAGTCAAAAGGGTGCATGGAGCTGTGGGTAGGCAACAGAGAGAAAGGTGTGAGAGCTTTTAGATAATTGGGGACTGATGCCTGTGTCAGTCATGACTCCACTGTCAATTGGTGCCCCCCATGAGGACGGGGCAACAATAAATGGTGACCCCAAAGTGATCCCGGCACACAGCAGTGAGCTGTCCTAAGAGCAGTGAGATGGTGGAGCCCAGCCCAACTGAGCCAGCCAGAGCAAGAGCCTGAAGAGCAGAGCAGACAGACCTGAGAGTCTGAGAGCAAAACAGGCTGACCTGAGAGCTTAAAAATCTGGACAAGTTGCAGCCAGGAGGACCTGAGAGCCTAAAAGCAATGTAGGCAGACCTGAGAGCCCAAGAGTCCGGATGACTTATGAGACACTGACCCCAAGGTCCAGCCGCAGGTTGCGGGGTCCTGGGGTGTCACGTGCCAGTGTTGGTGGCAGCATGGCGTAGCTGGAAGCGGCGGCAGAGTCAGAACTGCACAAAAGGAATGTAAGAAAAGCTTAGAGTGACCAACTAAGGCAAAAAACAACAAAAAAGGAGGTGACCAAACTCGAAGAGAAGAAACGTTACGAAAATGAGTTTAGAACTGTACAGGGGGAAGCATTGAAAAGAACAAGACAAGAGGGAGAGAAACAGCAAGCAGAGATGTTGCTTCAGCCAACAAAAGAACTGAAATTGCAGAAGACAAAAGCAAGAAAAACTGAAAAAGGAACAAGAGAATTTACTAAGGCAGCAGTGGGAGCTAGGGACAGATTAGTTCTATTATTCAATTCAATGTGTTTATTTGCTGGTAAAACGTATGTATTGTATTCAAAAGTTGTTATTCCATAGGCACAAGTTCCATAGGCATAGATATCAATAGGCATAAGTGCAAAAGTTAATATTCCATGTAAGAGAATGATGTTCTATACTGTTAAGAGCAAAACTAAACCAAAACCAAAAAAGACAGGGTTAACAATTATTGAAAACAGGAAGAGAAAAGGTTGTTATGCCACTGTAAACTTTCATTCAGAGTCTACATTTCAAATAATACAGGGACCCCATCTGAAGGAGGATTTTTCCTCAGGAGAAATGTCTTTTTGAAACTTTCCTTGGTTGCCAGGAGCTGCCTCTGTGCCAGATACCTGGCCCAGCTCAGCAGCACAGACACAGCAAAAGGACTTTAATGACGCTCCCGTGGATTTGGTGTTGTTTACATGAGACTCAGTCCCTCAGAGTGTGCTCAAAAGACTTCTCAAGAAGTCAAAGTGAGATTGAAACACTGAAGTTTCTTGAAGTTTTAACAGGTCTTATAGAGAAACATGCCTGACAAAGTATCTCCAGGTTCCAGATAGAGCAGAACACTGCAGGCAGTGAGGACAGGTGGGGACAAACAAGGCAAAGTTGTCTCTGGTGCTGAGCAAACCTGGATGTGTTTCAGGAATGCAAAGGGCCAAGGCCTGAGCCCCAGCCCCTGCCAAGGCACATCCTGTCCCTCCCTCCTTCCTCAGGGCTCTTCCTGGGCCACTGGAATGTGGGGATGTGCAATGCCAAGGGCAGCACCATGGGGCAGCCCCTGCCAGGCTGCTGAGCAGGGACAAGGAGGCTATGAGGCCCCAGGCCTGCAAGGGTCACTTGTCCCCTCCTCCTGGCTCAGGCCCAGGGCAAGCAGCCATGGCCAAAGTGCTGCAGGCCAAAGTTGGCTCTGTCAGGGCCTTGCAGCTGCTGCCCATCCCTGTGCCCTGTGCAGCCCAGGCTGTCCTACGGTGTCCATGCCCTGTGCCTCTGTCCCTGCAGGCTGTTGTCACCCCCGGCTGCCCCACCTGGCTGGGCCCTTCCTTTGCTGACAGCTCTGCGTCCTGCCTGCCTCTGCCTGGGCACACAGAGCCTTGGGCTGGATACCCAAATGTTTAGTTCAATTTTTACAGTTCCTCTGAACTTTTAGCTCAGGAACAAGTCATGCTGGGCCCGCTTTTCCTGTGAGAATGGTTGGAAGAGAAGAAGAAGACATCTGGCTTGACTGCAGTGATAGAAAAAACAAGGACTGAATCCGGGAAGTTTGTGTGGGTTTTATGGTGATGGCGAAAATGTAATACACATGTAGTGACTGTATATAAGTAACACAGTTTTAGAATCACATGTGCATGTAAGGTTATGAGTTACCGCACATTGGACTTCAAGCCTGAATAAGTGATGCCCTCCTAAACACCAAGTTAGTGTTAAGGAGTCTTATTCTGATATTTCGTAGATTTTTTGACAGCAGGGCCTCACAGAATCAAGGAGTCAACTGTGACACCTTGGACCCTCATGGAACCAAAATCCTTTTTGACACTGGAGGGCCACATGGAACCAAAGGTCCATTGTGATACTGCAGATCCAAGGAGACCATCATGACACTATGGTACCTCATGGAATCAAAAGTACATTGTGACAGAGAAAGGCTTCATGGAACCAAGAGTCCATTGTGACACAGCAAGGCCTTGTTTGAGCAAGGGAACCATTGTTGATAGTCCAGTAATTCATGGAACCAAGAGGCCACTGTGACACACCAGGGCTGCAGGGAATGGAAGGTCCGTGGTGACAATGCAGATCCAAGGAGACCATGGTGCCACTGTGGGGCCTTGTGGAACCAAAGGTGCCATTCTGACCCAGCAAGGCCTTGTAGAACCAAGGAGGCCATTGTGACACTGCTGAATCTCACAGAACCAAAGTGACCATGTTATACTGTGGGACCTCCTGGAACCAAGGGTCCACGGTGACACTGCAGAACCAAGGAGACTGTTGTTGTCAGTATGAAAGCTCATGGAACCACAACTCCATTGTGACACAGCAAGGTCTCATAGAGCTAAGGGGCCATTGTGACTGAGGAACCTCATGGAACCAGGAGTCCATTGTTACACTGCTGGCCTTGTGGAACCAAGGGGACCACAGTGACATTGCAGGGCCTCATGGAACAATGGAGAGTATTCTGATGCTTTGGGACCCACTGGAACCAAAGAGCCATTAGAGCATGGCAGGACCTCATGGAATCAAGGGGGCTGCAGTGAACACTGTGGGTGTCCATGAGATGAAGGGTCCATTGTGACACCGTGGAACCGAGGATACCACTGTGACACTATGGGGCATCATGTAACCAAAGGTCCATTGTGACACAGCAGGGCCTCATGAAACCCTGGGGGCCATTTGTACACCTTGAGGCCATGGGAAACCAAAGGGCCATTGTGGCACTTCAGAGCCCTGGGGAGCCAACGGGACCATAGTGACACTGTGGGGTTTAATGGAACCAAGGCACAATTGTGGCACTGTGTGGCACCATTGAACCAAGGGGTTCATTGTGACACTACAGGGCCCCATGGAACTAAGGATTCACGGAACAGCACAAGAACCCATGGAACCAAAGTTCCACTGTGACATTGTGGGGCCTCATGGAATCCTAGAGACCGTGATGAAACTTTAAGGCCTTGTTGAACCAAGAGACTCTGCTGGACCTTGTGGAGCCAAGGAGACCATTGTGACATTGCAGGGCCTCATTGAACCAAGTGTCAGTTGTGATACTGACCTCAGTACCAAGGAGACCCCTGTGACACAGCAAGGCTGCATGGAAGCAAGGGGGGACAATTGTGACACTACGGGGCCCAAGGGAAGCAAGGGGCCAGTGTGACACAGCTGGGCCTCATGCAGCCAAAGGGGCCATTGTGATCCTGAGGAGCCCAATAGAACCAAGGGGCCACTGTGATACTGCAGGACTATCTGGAATCATGGAGACCATTGTGACACTCTGAGGCCTCATGGAAACAAGGGGCCACTGTGTCATTGTGCAGTTGTGCATTGTTCATTGTGCATTGTTCCATTCCATGGAACCAAGGAAACCATTTTGTCACTGCAAGGCCTCATGGAAGCAAGGGACCATTGTGACACTATGGGCCCCCATGGAAACTGTTGCAAGGAAGGAGTCGAGTATCAAACGGACACCAATATGATTAGGTTTGATCTGCTCGTTTATTCTTTATTCCCTATATTTACATGGTTATAGAGTAAAAGCAGGCACAGCTAAACAATTGCTGATTGATTAAAATCTCATGTTCAGACACTTTAAATAATTGCTCATTGGTTCACATCTTTTGGCAGCAACTTCTTTGTTCTGTCTTATGATCAGCATTTCTGTCTTCAGCATCTATGAGAAGGTACGACAAGTTGTTACATGTCTTCAGCTTCCGAGAGGAAGCATCTGTGAGAAGGACCAATGAGTTATTACATTTGCCACTTTTTTGGTAATTCAAGGCAATGTAGGAACAGCAGAGTACACAGCAGGCACAGTAGAAGACCTCATCCTGTTCCCTGATAGCAAGGATTGTTCAAACCTCCCAGCAATAGATTGTGGCCTCCCTCTTCTAAAAATTCCTCTACAATGGGGGTTAACCCCAGAGGGCTTGGAAGCTGCCAAGAGTGGCAGACAGACATCACACATATTCCTAGTTTCGGTCGCCAAAAATATTTGCATGTGAACATTGACACCTATTCAAACGCAGTTCATACCTCTGCTCACACAGGAGAAATGGCTGCACATGCCAAGAAACCTCTTGTGCAAGCCTTTTCAGTACTGGGCATCCCTAAGAAAATCAAAACTGACAATGGCCCAGCATACACAAGCAGGGAATTCCTGCAGTTTGTGCAACAGTGGGGAATGGAACATATAACAGGCATCCCCCACTCCCCCACAGGCCAAGCTGTGGTCGGGCATGCCCACCAGATCTGGGCAAGACAGTTCCACAGCATGGATGTCACCAACACAAAAACTCTGCAAAGCCATGTTTACTATTAACTTTCTGAATTGTTCATTTGAAAACATGAGTCCTCCGGTGGTACGTCACTTTAACAGCAGTAATCAGTTTAAGCTGTCACAGCACCCACCAGTTTTTATTAGGGACCCAGAAACCTGGGAGATCAAAGGTCCCTATGAGCTCGTGACCTGGGGATGTGGCTACACGTACATATCCACCCCCTCGAGCCCATGCTGGATACCCCAAAAGTGGGTGAAGCCTTTTGTTCCCAAAATCCAGCACCAACGGAAGATGATGAGAAACAAGCAGCTGTTGCTTCAAAAAGAAGAACACTGACGAAAAGAGAAGACACAGCCTTCTTAAAAATTGGGTTACTTCCAGCAGATCTCAGATTGTTAATATGCTTTGTGTTTGTGTTTCCTTTTACAATGCTGTTGTTTTGTGTTGTCTTGTTCTTAATTGTGTTGGCGTTCAGAATTCTTCACTGCCTAGTTTTAAAGACCCTCAATGGTTTAATCCCTACCATCTCAGAAGTCAGCCATGCAGAGCTTGAAAGCCAAGAACAGCCAAAACTGCCTGCAAATCAAAAATGGTGGGCAAAAACTATTCTGCCTCAGAATGGGCCCGAAGCGTGTCTTTCAGTTTTATTGTAAGAGAAAAGGGTGAGATGTTGTATTGCACTAAGTAGTCAGTTCACTTTGTTATATTGCAATGGGTGTTTCTGTTATATGTATTCACACAAAGCATTTGCTGTACCTTCCCATCAGCCTCTGCACTGAATCCCCTCTACCTGACACCCCCTATGCCTCACCTCCCCCAGGTCAGCCCCCATCGGCTGGTAGACCCCCTGCCCTCCCCCTCCTTGGCAGAGGGCATAAAACTGCCCTCTGGCAGGGAATCGCCCTCTTAATTCTTCTCTTAATTCCTCTCTTAACTCCCCCAAGCCGCATGGAGTAGGTTCTGCGGTAAACTGTGGGACTGTGTTCCTGAAGGATTAAGAGCGCCTTTTGTCTTTTATCTTCATCCTTGCCTCAGTTTCCCCCCAAGCATACTGCTAGCCAGGGCTGAAGCTCAGGGGCAAGTGGGAACTGAGGCAAAGGAGCACAAAAGGAGCAGCTCAGCAATGCACCCAACCATCACTACCAAAGATTACCAGCAGTGAGTAAGGAAGATCCATCACCAGTGACCCTCAGACTTTCCCATCACCCACACCCACACATCAGCTGGGGGAAGGTGTCACAGCCAAGGACTGCAGAGCCACTCCTGGACACTGGGAATTCCTGCAGGTGCCTCCAGCCACAGGTGAGGCTCCAGCCTCGCTGTGAGAGGGCCCAGCTTTGATAGTGCTGGATAAACAAACTGACAGCACTTCCAGTGCAGGAACATCTGGATTCATTCTCCTCTTGGGTTCCTCCCAAAGCCTGGCCAGGGCTCAAGGAGGAACCAAGGGAGGTGACTTTGACCATACAGCCCCAAACAAGGCAGATATCAGATTTCATGGCCTTGTCCAAATTCTAAACATAGAATGGTCAATCCTTGTTTCACTGATGAGTGGATACATGTATCACAGCATTAATGACCATGCATATTTCAGTAATGAGCAGATACAAAGACAACCTTTGGTTGGAAGGTTCACCCAGAGGTCACCTTTGGCTGAGGGCCTGTTGGGCCCGAGTCTCAGCAAACGGGAGGCAGCGGAGGCGGGATGAGCCCATTAAACCCCTCCAGTCCCTCCCAGTACAGCCCAGTTCACCCCCAGTACAGGCCAGTGCATCCCTGTGTCCCTCCAGTCCCTCCCAGTACAGCTCAGTCCCTCCCAATACACCTGAGTCCATTCCCATTCCCTTCCAGTTTCCCCCAGTGTCATCCATAGTATGCCCCAGTGTCGCCCAGTCCTCCTCACAGTGTCCCCAGTATCACTCCCAGTGTCCCCAGTGTGTCTCAGTATTGCCCAGTATCACTCCCAGTATCCCCAGTATGTCTCAGTGTTGCCCAGTGTCACTCCCAGTATGTCCCAGTATGTTTCAGTGTACCTCCACAGTCCATCCCAGTCCACATAGGTTCCCCCTCCGCATTCCCTGTGTTCCCAGGTTGTCCCAGTCCTCCCCAGCATCACTCCCAGTATGTCCCAGTGTCTCTCACAACATTCCCAGTGTTCTCCAGTATATCTCAGTCCTCCCCACAGTTTCCAAGGAAACTGGAAATGCTCACGGTTGCCGTGGCACCCAAACCCAGCAGTGGGGTCAGTGCAGTGTCCATGGCCACAGACCCTTGCAATGGCCCAGGGCAGGTTGGGATGATGATCCACCCTCACTTCTGGCCCAGGGCAGGGCTGGAGTGGCCATGGTGGCACCTTGGGCTGGCACAGACTTGAGGAGGGTGTCTGTTTTCAGTGGGGAAAATTGGGAGCTTTACATTGCTAAAAAAACTAGGAAGCTCCTGTTTGCCTGAGTGTGGGCAGCTCTTCAAGCAAAGCAGGTCCCAGGTGAGTGAGCACAGACAGGATGGGGTTGGGGAAAGTGGAGCAATGTTGTCCACACTGGGTCAGAGCTCAAGGCACAGCTTCTCTGAGTAGGCCAGACTTCCTGAGTAGAGACCCTGGGTCAACATCAATCACTGAATGATGCAATCACCTCTGCTCTAAACAGAGCAGTAATAAAAGACACCCTGTGTAACAGGAATGTGTATTTCTTAGAAACTCTTTGAAATCTTTCTCCATAATTGTAGCAGGAAACTTTCCGAATGAACTGCACCAGACCAGAGGGAAATCAAGGCACACCCATGGTTTGTCAGGACTTGCTTGATCCTAATGAGCCCCATGGTGCATTTGGTGTTGAGCCCTCAGAGCCTGAGAGGAGATTACACAAACATTTCCAGGAGTCAAAGTCAGAAGAAAAACCCAAAGTGTCTTGAGGGACTTATGGGTTGCACTGAGGTCCATCTACAACACAGGCTCCTCATGAAGTCCTTGGAGGAGAGAACTGGAGGCCAGGATTGCACAAAAACTTCTCAGAGACTCCGTGTGGGAAGGAAAATCCAAAGTACCTTAAACACCTTGAGTATCTCAAAGTAATAATGAGCCCCAATGAGTGTCAGTGCAAAGCTCTCAAGGGACTCATTAAAGCAGATAATTGGTGGCCAGGATCACACAAAAACTTCTCAGAGACTCAGTGTCAAAATTCTTTAAGAAACTTTGAGTACCCTGAAGTATTAATGAGCCCCATTGAGTGTTTTTACTGACTAAGAATCCCAAGGGACTTGTTCAAGTAGATAATTGGGGCCAAGATTGCACAATCTTTCTCACAGAATCAGATTTAAAAGGGAAATACCAAGTACCTTCAAATAACTGAAGTACCTTGAAGCATTAATGAGCCCCACTGAGTGTTGTTACTGACAAAGCCTCTCCAGGGACTCATTAAAGCAGATAATTGCAGGACATGATTGCAGAAACCTGTCTGAAACTCGAAGGCAAAAGCCAAACCCAAAGTCCTTTGAAGAACCTGCAGTGCATGGAAGCAGTAAAGAGGCCCCCGGGCCATTCCTCACCAAGGCTCCCCAGGGACTCCTTCCAGCAGATCCTTGAGGCCACTGGGCTGTCAGGGGGATGCTGAGGGTAGGACAAGGGGCTGAGAGTGCCCAGCCTTGCTGGGGCTGTGCCAGGAGGCCCCGGGGCCTCAGGACAAGGTGTCTCCTGACAGCCCTTGCTGGCACAGACCCTGCTGTGCCCCAGGGCACCAAGACCTGGCTTCTCTTTGTCCCCTCCTGGCATCACTGCCTCCAGTTCTCTGCTCTGCCTGGGGCCTGGGGAAACTTTCTCTGTTGTGTCCCTCACTGGGACCCATTAAAACTTCAGGAAACTTTGGAGTTGGATTCTGACTTGGAGTTCTTGAGAGGTTTCTTCATCTCCCTCTCAGGGAATGATGTTCAGGGCCACAGCACAAGCCCCGAGAGGGTCATTAAAGTCCTTGTGCTGTGTCTGTGCTGATGAGCTGGGCTGGGCTCCATGCACAGAGAGAGCTCCTGCCAACCAAGAAGAGCTTAAAAACACATTTCTCTTGCTGAGCAGCTCTTCTCCCAGCCCAGCAGGGCTGGGGCACAGCCTGCAGCCACCCCAGGCACAGCACACAGGCACAGAGAGCTTCCATCACTCAGGGCTGGGAAGGTGCTGAGAAGGGACTGGGGGAGAATCACTGCCAGCCCTTGGCACAGGAACTTCTGGTTGCAGGACAATGCAGCTTCAGCTCCTGCAGGAATCTCCTCAAGCTGGAACATCCCAATGCCTACAGACTCTGTGAGTACAACTCTCTGAGTACTTCTGGTGCAGGGCAGGTGAAATGCTCATGAAGCACTGACACTGAGAGCTTCTGCCCACTCCCAAAATATTTCCAAGACAAGGATTTATTTTAAAATCAGGACATTTCCTGAGACTTTGTATTCAGTTTGCTAATATTAGGTAATGGGGGAGAGGGATAACAAATGATAAACGTATTATTAATTTTGACAAGTCCCTGGGACATCTGAACTCTCAGTGCTCAGCAGGTGTGCAGGAGATCCCTGATGTGCTTTCAGCCACTCCTCTGCCCATGGACAGCACCAGCATCACCTTGGCTGGGCCCATCAGGCTTAGTCTGAGCTCTCCTTTCTCCAGGCTGCCAACATAACCTGCCCCCAGCCAGTGCCCTGCAAACAGGCAGGGTTCAGTAGGGCCAAGGAGAGTGCCCAGAGATTTGGGGTCTGGGAGTGCTGGCGGGGAGAGCTCAGGCACAGGGAAAGCCCTGCAGGAGGAAAATCTGCAGGAAGCAGAGAGAAGATGAGGCAATGAGAGAAAACAAACCCCAGCAATGTTGTGGCAGGGAGAGTTGAGAGATCTCCACAGGAGCCCCTCCAGTGCAGCCCCTCCCTCTGAACAAGCCCCCTCCCTCCTGTCCCCCAGCCAAGCCTCTGCCCTCAGGGCCGGGGCTCCAAGGCCTGAAGCCCCTCCTGTGCAGGCAGAGCTGCAGCAGAGCCCTGGCGCAGCTCTGCAGCCCCGGGCCCAGTTCCCTCTGCAGAGCACAGGGCTGGGAGCAGCTGCCCGGCCCTGGGGGCTCTGGGAGGGGGCACAGCTGGCTCAGGGTGACGCTGTCCCCAGTGCCCGGCTCTGGGCAATGCTGTCAGTGCAGCCAGGGAAGGAGCTGCATCTCCCTCAGTCCAATGCCAGCACAAGGACACTTGGAAGTCTCACGGAGATTTCAGTCCAAGCTGAGAGCTTCAATCCGGGAGGCAAACCTGTCCTGCAGCATCTTTGTGTTATCTGAAAGACCCCCGGGAAAGGCAGAGGTGTTCTGACACTGAAAATGCTGTTGGGTTGGTGAAATGAGCAACGTGAGTCCTTGGATACAAAAGTGGGTCTGGGCTGTGGTGGATCCATCTGCTCTCAGCAGTACCTGGGGATTTTTTAGGGGAAAGATGGGAAGCTGATCACCCTCCACCTGAGAAAGGCTAAAGCCCATGGAAACTCTGAACAGGTCAGAATGACAGACCATGTCCCTTCACTCTCCACTCATCACTTTGCCTCACAGAAGGTGCTCTGTTCTCCCTGGGGGCAGCAGAAATGCTGAGGGTTTGATATCCAAGAATACCAGGAGGGACATGGGGGGACATTAATAAGAAAACTGCAGAAGTCTTACATGCCAAAGGGTGTCTGTGTATTCCAGGGGAGGGTGTGTGGGAAATGGCTTTGATTTTGGTTCCAGGTATCTCCTCTAACTCGTCACTGTCCATTTCTCCATGAATAGATCCCCATGCCCAGCCAGAGCAAATGTCTAACAGCAGCTCCATCAGCCACTTCCTCCTGCTGGCATTGGCAGACAGGCGGCAGCTGCAGCTCCTGCACTTCTGCCTCTTCCTGGGCATCTCCCTGGCTGCCCTCCTGGGCAACGGCCTCATCATCAGCGCCGTAGCCTGCGGCCACCACCTGCACAGCCCCATGTTCTTCTTCCTGCTCAACCTGGCCCTCACCGACCTGGGCTCCATCTGCACCACTGTCCCCAAAGCCATGCACAATTCCCTCTGGGACACCAGGAACATCTCCTACACAGGATGTGCTACCCAAGTATTTTTTTTAATCTTTTTCATCTCAGCAGAACTTTTCCTGCTGACCATCATGTGCTACGACCGCTACGTGTCCATCTGCAAACCCCTGCACTACGGGACCCTCCTGGGCAGCAGAGCTTGTGCCCACATGGCAGCAGCTGCCTGGGCCAGTGCCTTTCTCAATGCCCTACTGTTCACAGCCAATACATTTTCCCTGCCCCTGTGCCATGGCAATGTCCTGGGCCAATTCTTCTGTGAAATCCCCCAGATCCTCAAGCTCTCCTGCTCAAATTCCAGACTCAGGGAGGTTGGAGTTAGTGTGTTCAGTGCCACTTTATCATTTTTCTGTTTTGTTTTCATTGTTTTCTCCTATGTGCAGATCTTCAGGGCTGTGCTGAGGATCCCCTCTGAGCAGGGACGGCACAAAGCCTTTTCCACCTGCCTCCCTCACCTGGCTGTGGTCTCCCTGTTCCTCAGCACTGGCTTTGTTACCTACTTGAAGCCCCGCTCCATCTCCTCCCCATCCCTGGATCTGGCCCTGTCAGTTCTGTACTCGGTGGTGCCTCAATCCCTGAACCCCCTCATCTACAGCCTGAGGAACCAGGAGCTCAAGGCTGCAGTGTGGACAATGATGACTGGATGGTTTCAGAAACATTAAAGTGCTTGAAAATATCTCCAAATAACTTGTAATAAAAGTCATCTTTGATAGTTCCTGTAGGTTTGGTTAAAGGTGTTTTCTTCCTGTGTTTTGCTTTTTTAATCTTATCCACGAAGAAATGTCATTGTTTGTGCCATTTCTCATTGTGCCACCTTCCCTGTGGCCACAGACTGTCAATGAGGGGCTGCGCCCTTGGTGGCTTTAAATGAACTCGAGGATGTCCCAGCCAAGTTTCCTGCAGAGATGCCCCTTTGGTTCCCTTCTCTGCAGCTGCAGCAGCAATGTCTGTGTGCAGAGCTGGGGGCAGATCAGTGCTGGCACAGCAGCTGTGCCCAGCAGCAGCAGCAGCACTTGGTGCTGCCAGTGCTGCTGCCGTGGCCCTGCCCCGCTGCCCTCCTGGCCCTGGTGTTGCTGTAGGGCCTGAGTGCTCTCGGGGCCGGGCACAGGGCTGGGGGTGGCAGTGCCGGGGCTGCAGCAGGGACAGCCCATGGGCACTGCTGGCACAGCAGCGCTGAGGCCTCAGCCCAGGGCCTGGGGGCTCCAGGCTCCTTGCCCAGGCTCTCTCCACAACACATTGCCCAGGCCAATGCTCAGCAGAGAAAAGCCCCACCAGCAGCCCCAGGCTGGCCGTGGGCAGGCTGGGGGCAAACAGCACGGCTGGGGCTCTGCAAGGGCCCTGGGGCACACGGCAAGGAGCAGCAGAGCAGGGCCTGATCCATCCCCACTGCGCTGGACACCCCAGGGCAGCGTCCCACAGCCTCCTCATGCACCTGCCAACAACATCCCCCCTCTGCAGCCCTGGCCTCTCCCCCAGCTCACACAGCTGCCACAGCCTTGCAGGCACAGACACGGCAGCACTGCCTCAGGAGCCCCTGTTTGCACTGCCCAGAGCAGGCCTGAGCACCCCCATGGGGTTGGTGTGGGGAGATGAACCTGAGGGAGCACAAATGCCAGCAGCCCCTGGGGCCAGGAAGGGCTGGGCCACAGCAGGGAAACCCCTCAGGTTGGTGGTGGCCTCTGAAGTCAGAGCCAGAAAGTTTGTTCCCATGAGCTGGGAGTTTGCTGTGCCACTGCAGATGTTGTTGCTCAGAGCCAGGGCTGCCTGGCAGCCACCCCCAAACTGCCCTGACCATTTCCTGCACTTCACCTTGGCTTTCTTGACTCTTCCCTGGTACAAATTTCTTCCTGTTGCCTGACCCCTGTTCCCTTCCCTGTAAACAGCCCATCCCTAGTTGCCCTTTCCCCTCTGGCCCCACTCCCCATTTCAGTTCCTCACTTGGCACCATGGGAATGTCCCTTGGGGAGCAGGATCATCCTACAAGTGCTTCAGGAATTGTCTGCAGGCTCCTGCAGTGCCTCCTGCTGCTCCCTTGCCAGAGGCACCCCAGGCCAGGGGGACACATCTGGGCTGCTGTCCCTGTTGTGGGCAGTAAGGAGGAGCTGCAGAGGCTCTGCAGGACTGACAGGATGGGCTTTGGGGCTGTGAGGAGAAGCTGAGGCACCTGGGCTGCTGCACCTTCTGAAGAGGAGGCCCAGGGCTCCTCCTGCAACTGCTGCAAGGGTGGTTTCAGACAATCCCAGAATCAGCAAGGTTGGAACAGACCTTGGACATCATCAAGTGCAACCTGTGCCCTGACACTGCCTTGTCTCCCCTGAGCCTCCTCTTCTCCAGGATAAACAACCCCAGCTCCCTCAGCCACTCCTCACAGGACTTGTGTTCCAGACCCCTCACCAACCTTGTTGCCCTTCTCTGGACATGCTCCAGCCCCTCCAGGTCCTGCCTCAATTGGGGGCCCCAGAGCTGGACACAGCACTCGAGGTACTGCCCAACCAGTGCCAAGCACGGGGGAAGAATCCCTGCCCTGCTCCTGCTGACCACACTGTTCCTGATCCAGGCCAGGAGCCTTTGGCCTCCTTGGCCGCCTGGGCACACTGCTGGCTCATGTCCAGCCTGCTGTCCATCAGTCCCTGCAGATCCCTTTCTGCCTGGCTGCTGTCCAGCCACTCTGTCCCCAGCCTGTGGCACTGCAGGGGTTGTTGTGGCCAAAGTGCAGGACCCGGCCCTTGGACTTGTTCAACCTGACATTGTTGGATTTGGGCCCTGGATCCAGCCTGTCCAGGGCCCTGTGCAGAGCCCTCCTGCCCTCCAGCAGATCCACGCTCCCAGCCAACTTGGTGTCACCAGGGTTCCATGAGGCCCTAGAGTGTCACCATGGTCTCCATGATTCCATGAGGCCTCCCAGTGTCATAATGTCCATTCGATTCCATGAGACCCTTTGGTGTCACAAAGTCTCTTGGTCCTTGGGCCCTGCAGTGTCACAATGGATCCTTGGTTCCAGGAGGTCTGGCAGTGCAGCAATGGTCTCCTTGGTTCCACAGGGTCACAGTGGCCTCTTGGTCCCAAGAGGCACCACGGTGTCAAACATGTTTCCTTCATTCCAGGAGTGCCTGAGGAGCAACCCTGGCCCCTTGGTTCCATGGGGCCCTGCAGTGTCACAATGGCCCCATCATGACACGAGGTCCTGCTCTGTCCCAATGCTCTGCATGGTCCCACAAGGCCCTGCAGTGTCACCGTGGCCTCTTGGTTCCATGATGCCTCAGGGTGCCACCATGAATTCCTTGGTGTTGCAGTGTCACAGAGGAGCCCTGGTCACACAAGATCCTGCAGTGTCACCAGGGTCCCTTGGTTCCATGGAGCACCACAGGGTCACAGTTGTTCCCTGAGTTCCAAGAGTCCTTGCAATGGAACAATGGCCCCTTGATTCCATTGGGCCCCAGGCTCTCCCAAGGCTCTCCTTGGTTCTGCAGTGGCACAATGGCCCCTTGGTTCAACAAGGCCCCTCAGTGTCACAGTGGCCTCTGGGCTTCCACCAGCACCCAGACTGTCACCATGGACTCCTTGCTTCCATTCAGCCCCACAGTGTCACAGTGGCCCCTTGGCTCTGTGGTGCCATGTGTCAGTGTCACTCTGGTCCTCTGAGTGCCACCAGGCCCTGCAGTGTCACCATGGCCCCTTGCTTCCCCAGGGTCCTGCAGTGTCCCCATCATCAGAGAATCCAGCAGGCTGCAAAAGACCTTGGAGAGCATCAAGTCCCATCTGTGACCCAACACCACCTTGTCACCCAGACCATGGCACTCAGTGCCACATCCAGTCTGTCCTTAAACACTTCCAGGGAGGGTGACTCACCCACCTCCCTGGGCAGCCCATTCCAATGCCCAATCACCCATTTTGTGAAGAATATTTCCTTGTGTCCAGCCTAAATGTCCCCTGGTGTAGCTTAAGGCCTGCACTCCAGCTCTGCCTGGAACCCGCTGGGTTCGGCCCAAAGCAGGGGAAGCCCCGTGGATCCATTTTTTCCTATGGCTGCGGCTCCCACCCCGGGCAGAGCAGGACCGGGCTCTGGGACTGTGATCCCTGATTCCCAATCACCTTCCCTCGCTCTCTTCTGTTCTCTCCCTTTCCTTCGGGAGATCATCAATCCCAGAGTGGCCAGAGAGCCCCATGCCCAGGTCGGGTTTCCCAGGAAAGGGAGGCCTGGGGCTGAGGTGCCCCGGGCTGGCCAGGAATGGGGCTCCAGGGATCCCCGGGCTGACGGGAACAGGGGATCCAGGGTCTGGGAGAGGAGGATACCCGGGAAAGGGGGTGCAGGGGGTGTCGGTGCAGGATAAAGGGGTGCAGGGGGGTCTCAGAGCTGGCGAAGGAGATGTGGGGGGTTTGCAGTGCCCAGGAATGGGGATCCCAGGGAGTGCCAGGGGGGCTTCCCAAAGCCCCTCCCAGGGGGGAGCAGGAGCTGGGTCAGGAGCTCTGGGAGAGAAAAGGGGGTGACCCCAGCACGGGGGGACATGGGGGAGTCACAGGCGCTCCCAGGGGGGGACACGACCCCCGGGGACCCCCCCTCACCTTCTCCCACAGCGGAGGCCGAGCCCCAGCCCAGGCAGACGGAGCCCAACACGGAGCCCCCGAGCCCCGGCAGCGTCTGGGGGGGGGCGTCCGGCGGCAGCTGCGGGGGCGGGAGGGGCAGGACCGGGAAAGGGACCGGGATGGACCGGGACAGGCTGGGATGGACTGGGACAGGCTGGGATGAATCGGGACAGGCTGGGATACACTGGGATACACCGGCGTACACCGGGCCCAGGGATGGCACCCACTGGGAGCAGGATCAGAGCAGACTGGGACCCAGCAGGACCAGAGCTGGGTAACAGGGATCATCGTGGGACCAACTGGGATTGACTGGGAGTGACTGAGGATGACTGGCATCATACTGCTGGAAACTGGAACCTTACTGGGCCAAGTGGACGTGACTGGGAATGACTGTGAGTATGCTGAGGGCAACTGGGATATACTGGGAGTGTCTGTGACCCTACTGGGGGTGACTGGGAACACACTGAGAGCGACTGGGAGTGACTGGGTCTATACTGGGGGCAACTGGGATTGACTGGGACCATGCTGGAGAGACTGGGATCATCGTGGACTCATACTGGGATCATACTTGGAATGACTGGGTCTATGCTGGGGATACTGAGAGCAACTGGGATCAGATTGGGAGGAACTAGGAGCAACTGAGACTGTACTGGGGGCAACTGGGATCATGACGGCATCAGAACAGGATCATACTGGGAGTGACTGGATCTGTGCAACTGGGATTACACTGGGAGGAAATGGGACCATGCTGGGGACAACTGGGATCATACTGGGAGCAACTGGCACCACATTGAGGGTGACTGAGATCATACTGGGATCATAGTGGAAGTGACTAGGAGCAGGCTGAGGGCAACTGGGACGTACACGGAGGGACTGGAATCATGCTGAAGGTGACTGGGAGTGGCTCGGAGCAGGGAATCATGTTGGAAGCTACTGGAAGTAGCTGGGAGTGAGTGGAAACACACTGGGTGCAACTGGAATATACTGGGAGAGACCGAGAGTGACTGGGATCACAGAGGAACCATAAAGGAAATTACAGGAATGATACTGGGAGTATCTGGGAATGACTGGGATCATACTGGGAGTGACTAGAATCATACTGGTGCAACTGGGACCATGCTGGGAGCAAATGGCACTGTACTGAGAGTGACTGGGTTCATACTGGAAGCATACTGGGAAGGACTGGAGCCATAGTGGGAGTGACTGGGATCATACTGGGGGTAACTGGAACTGTACTGGGAGTGCCTGGAACTATAGTAAGGGCAAACAGGAACACCTGGGACCATGCTGGGATCACAGTGGGATCATACTGGGAGTGACTGGGATGATACTGGGGTCATACTGAGTGTAACTGAAAGTGACTGGGATCATACTGGGGGTGACTGGGAGCCACAGGGCCCATGCTGGGAGTGACCTGGGCCCCCCTGGGGGAACTGGCCCAGCTGGGGCTCAGGGTTGTTCTCCTCCAGGGCTGCCCCCAGGTCCTGCTGCTGCCCCCGGCCCCACCGAGCCGAGGGACAGGGGACAGTGAGGGACAGGGACAGTGAGGGACAGGGGACAGCTGAGGGACATGGGACAGTGAGGGACAGGGACAGTAAGGGACAGGGGACAGTGAGGGACAGGGCACAGCTGAGGGACAGGGCACAGCCAGGGAACACGGCCTGGCCAAGGGACACTGAGCTCCAGCACTCGGGGCTGTTGTGCCCGGGCTGTTGCCCTCAGGCTCCCAGCACAGACCAAGGGGCAGAATCCCCTCCAGAAACTGTTGTTTGCTTTCAGCTCTGCTCTGGAACATTCCCAAGGAGCCGCCTGCAGGGGCTGGAGCCCGGCCGGGTGCCCGGGGCCACCAAAGCCGCTGGGGCAGTGCCCTCCTGCCCCGGGCAGGGCAGGGAACAGCCAAGGAAAGGCTCCTGCTGGGCTCAGGGCAGGGACTGGGCACTCCCCTGGTGCTGCCACGGGCACCACAGAGCCGGCCTAGGGAAAGGACTGGGATTGATGTCCCATGGAATGCCAGCAGGTATTCCTTCTCATCTCACTGCTGTCATTGGATTGGCCATCGATTCAAATCATTGCCCCATGGAATTCCCATGGCAGTGGGCTGGGGGGGAGAGCCATCCATGGAATTCTCACCTGACTGAAATGAGAGTAAGATCCAGCCATGGAAATTCCATGGGAATTCCTGCGTTCCCAAGTCTCCCCTTCCTGAAGCCCACATTCCCATAGGAATTCCCCTTCCCCTTCCCCTCCCACACCCACCTTTGTGCTCCAGAGCCTCCCGACCATATCTGATGTATTTTGGGGACCCTTCCACACAGGTGTGTCCCAGGTAATGCTTCATCTGCTCCACCATGATCCCTTTGGATTCCCAGCACCTCTGGGTGATCCAGGTGGCACCGTGGGACACTGCAAAGTTCCCGGATCCCAGATGGAAGGAGATGAAATCCCACCCCTTGTAGCCACACTGGTGGGATCCATGGATTCTCTGTTGGACAGAAGGTCACAGCTGAAAACCACCTGCACTGTGTGGAGACCTGGGAATGAGGAGAGAAGGGACCCATGGAGTCGTGTCCCAGCCCTGTTGGGAAGCAGAGAGAAATCTCCAGGACCCCGTGCACACAGGCTTGGAGGCAGAAAAGAGTGCAGGGGTTGGTTTAAAACCCTTGGAGAAACTGAGATGCATAAAGTCACACAGACATGAAGTGGGAATGTAAGTTTTAGTTTTAGGTGAGTAAAAATGTGCCTTAAGTGCCTTAAGCAAATACGAGACTGCATTAGTTGATGGAAAAGCCCTAAAGTCCAGTTTAAAGTTCAGCAGCATTACCTTGTACAAAATCAGCCTGCACCTTGGGCTGCCTTTGCCAGCTCTCTTTTTCCAAGTGTTTCACTCCCAGGCTTCTGCCCCAGCCAGGGATATTTGTTATTTCCATTACTCGGCAGTTTGACACCATGAACCATTCTGGTTTTACCTAAGAGGTGAATCACTAAGATTGCGGTGCTTTCTTGCACACAACATCCTGTTAAGACCAAGAACAGGCTGTTCTTACAGCTTGGATTGTGGCTGTTCCTACACCATTTATTCCACACTGCATGACTAAAGAAAATCTCTCCTTTGCCTTACTGAGTTTAAGACACAGCTTAGTGCAAATATGTGTTAAAAGAGAATGAATGCCATAATCCCCTCTTATTTTTTGGTCACTGGTGGATACCTCCCTGAAGGATTCAGAACAACTCAAAAAGGTTGTGCATACAATGAAGAAAACACAACACAAAATCCCCTCTGGATGGCGAGGTTAGAAAACCTGTTTTAATCCGTGTCACTGTTTCTCACCACATCTACTTCATCTGACAATAAATTCAGCTGATTTTCTGCAGGCTGAGGCAGTTTTGCAATGAAGCAGCAGTGTGTCATGATGCTAAATAACAATCTGGCATTTCCTACAATGCTGACTGCTACAGAGTCTGTCAGTACACAGCCAGGCAGACTGGGTTATCACAGTTATCCCTCCCCTCCCCTCCTGTCCATCCCATTTTCTCCTCTGCAGAAGACACAGGCTATTGAAACAAGGCAAGGTTGCTCCCTATTTTTCTTCTCCCACAGCACTTGTTAGGCACCATTTTTTCCAAGGACTGCATGTGCCTCTCCCCCAGCTTGCTTCTTTCTCATTCTACAAAAGCAGAGAGCTGAAGGAGTCTCAGGCATGTGAGTGCCTGATCTCTCTTTCCCTCGAAAGGCTCTGCCTCCCAAAGCCCTGGTTACCTGCTGTGCTTTGGCATGAGAGCCATTCAAGCCCAAAACACAAGGGCAGTGGACTTCAGCTGCCAAGCCTCTCTTGGCAATGGGATTGCTTTTACCCTGCAGCCTCCAAGGGCAAGGGCTCTGTGGGAGCAGGGGCCATCACAGCCTGGGAGCTGCACACAGAGCCAGGAAAAGGAGCAGATCCTGCTGCCTTCTGCTGCTGCTGATCCTGGCAGCAACTGCCCTGGGAGTTCCTCCAGGGAACTTCACACCAAGGGCTTCCATCCTTGGAGTGCCTGTGAGAACTTGTTGCTTCCCAGGTCTCCACCATCCCTCTGGGTTCTGGAGGTCTCAGCACAAGTGTCCATGGCCCTTCCTGCATCCCCAGCCTGCAGCAGTTGCAGTCCTTGTTGCCTCCCCCTTGCTGCAGCTCCTTTGCCCAAGTGCTGCCAAAGGCAGCGGAGCTGGCTCAGGATCCCTGGTGGCTTGGGCTCCAGGATGACCTTCAGAGGGACACTTGGAGCTTCCCAAAGAGCTGCCCGTGGCATGGGGGGTGGATTTGTCCTCCCTGGGGGGCTCTGCTTGGAGCTGTGTGCTCCTGTGGAGTCCCGGAGTTTTCTCAGCAGGCCTTGGCAGCGAGTTCTCAGCCAACGGGTGGCTCTGCTGCCAATCCCAAATCTGCGCTTTCCTTGCCCAGCCTGAGTGCAAGGGGACGTGCTGGGCAGGGATGGAGAATTCCATGACAAAACCTCCCCCATCATCACATTTACATCTGCTCATGCTCTGCCGATAGCACAAATCTACACTTCTTTTAGTGGAAACATTGAATTGATTGCAGATTGTTACATCTGCCAAACTAATGGAGAAATACACACAAATCTACTCAGGTTTAAAAATGAAATTTATTTTAAATTGCTACACCGCACTGCCAGTAAAGAAATATACAAATATCAATTAAAGCTTATAAAACGAGTTTATTGTTACAATGGTGCTATGTAAATATATACAAATATAAACTTGTTAAAAAATTAATTTCTTGCAACCCCTCTACAACCACTCACTACACACAAATATGAATTGAAGTTTAACAATTTCATTCATTACATATTACTACAACCGTACAACCCATATACAAATACAAAAATATCTGCATCCCTCTCTAAAGAATCCAGAGCCAGTACTAAAGAAATAGAATTCTCAAACCATACAGCTCAAGACATATTTCAATCTTTGTAAACACGTAAACCATACAATATACAGATGTAACTATAGAATTCATATTTCATATGATAACTTATATTGGTACATTGATATTTGTATATTTAGAGATAGGTTTGTGATGTGTGTATTTCTAGATGTCCTGCTGCTCCGCCCAGCCCAGCTGCCAGCTCGGACCCAGCACAGGGACAGGGGACACAGGGCACAGGGGGAAAAACAAGAGGTGAAAAAGGCAGCCCAGGGGGAAAGAGGTCAAAATGCAGCCTAGGCCTACACAAACATCATCTATCCATCTGCATGAATTCACAGAGCAGGGCAGAACGTTTCCTTTGTGATGTCAGGGCACGGTTGCCACGTCCTCTGTGCTGACATCACAAGGTTGCCTTGGTGCACGCCCGGCCTCAGTGGTGGCAGAGCAGCTC
>JADMLD010000134.1:0-28107 GCA_017589585.1 Phylloscopus whistleri | reverse complement strand
ATATCCTGGTGGCAGCTTCCACTCAGAGGAAGCTGCTGAGGATACCCCTCAGCTGCTCAATGCCTCGCATTCTCATGGGCTTCAGATGGCTCCAGAAAAGGTTCAACAACAACCTCCTTGGAAATATCTGGGGGTCAAAATTTTGGAATGAACAGTCCGACATCAAGAGGTGCAATTCGTGCGTTCGATCAAGACATTGAATGATGCACAAAAATTGGTGGGTGTCATCATGTGGTTACGTCCATATTTGGGACTGACCAAGACACAATTGTCTCCACTGTTTGATCTGTTAAAGGGAGACCCCGATTTGAGATCACCACGCACCTTGACCCCTGAAGCGCGAAAAGCGCTGGAGGAGGTTCAGCAAGCTGTTTCCGCTTGCCAAGTCCATCGTATTGATTCTTCCGTTGATATCACTGTGTTCATTACCATTCCAGATTTCCATCCCACAGGCATCATTGGCCAATGGAGTGACAAATGGTCTGATTCCTTGCACATTTTGGAATGGGTCTTTTTGCCCCATCAGCCGCGAAAGACGGCAACATCACTATTTGAATTGATCGCGCACCTGATCATCAAATGCCGGCAACGGTGTTTGCAGTTGACGGGAGCAGATCCTGCACAAATAGTGATTCCCGTAGAACGGGGGAATTTTGACTGGAGCCTCGCAAATGATGTGTCCCTACAGAGTGCTCTAGCAAACTTTTCCGGGCAGATCACGTATCATCTGCCCAGCCATGAGCTACTAAAAGTGGCGAAATTGGCTGAACTTTCTCTGCGACCAAAAAATAGTCCAGAGCCAGTGCAAGGACCCACCGTCTTTACTGACGGTTCAGGAAAAACAGGGAAAGCCATTGTCACTTGGCGGGATGGATCTGAATGGCAAGAGCTGAAGGGTCATGAGGCTGGCTCGGCCCAGTTGGCTGAATTGAGAGCTGCTGTCATGGCATTTCAGCGATTTTCCCAGGTTCCTTTCAATCTGGTCACGGACTCCGCCTATGTGGCAGATATAACTGAACGACTGGGCTATTCGGTTTTGAAAGAAGTCAGTAACCCTGCTTTGTTTCAATTACTGAAAGCCTTGTGGTGTGCTATTCAGGCCCGAGTTCATCCCTACTTTGTTCTGCATGTAAGGAGCCCTACCAATTTGCCAGGTTTCATAGCGGAAGACAACGCGAGGGCTGACAAGTTGGCTAACCCCGCGTGGGTAGCACCTCAGCCTGACATACTCGCGCAAGCCAAGGCATCGCATGAGTTCCTTCATCAGAATGCGCATACCTTGGAGAAGCAGTTTCACTTGACACCAACTGAGACTCGTCACATTGTCAATTCTTGTGATGACTGTCACGCACTGGCTGCGCCCTTGCCGGCAGGGGTGAACCCCAGAGGCCTTAAGGCCTTGCAGATTTGGCAGACTGATGTCACCCAAATTGCCGAATTTGGCCAGCTCAAGTATGTGCATGTATCTGTTGAGACCTTCTCCTCTGCTATGTGGGCTTCTGCTCACACTGGAGAAAAGGCTCGCGATGTCATTGCCCACTGGAGGCAGGCTTTTGTCTTTTTAGGCATACCTTCTACTGTGAAGACCGACAATGGTCCTGCTTACGCCTCGCAGAAGGTGCAGCAGTTCCTACGAGCGTGGGGTGTGTCACATAAGTTTGGCATACCACATTCCCTAACCGGTCAAGCTATTGTAGAACGTGCTCATGGTACTCTGAAGCAGGTTCTCCAGAAACAAAAACGGGGAATGCAGGGTGAATCCCCGCAGAGTCGGTTGGCAAAGGCCTTGTACACCATCAATCGCCTTACAGTGCCGCAGAACTCAAACAATCCGGTCATTTTGAATCATGACCTTTCGATGCTGGGTCCGGACGGGACGTGTCAGCCTTGAGCGAAGGTTCGGGTGAGGAACCTGATCACAGGTGGGAGGGCCCATTCGAGCTTGTCGTGTGGGGTCGCGGGTACGCACGTGTAGTCACAGATACTGGGGAACAATGGGTACCTGCAAAGTGTGTTCGTCCTGATCTGCAACCGCAAAGGCAGAACCGGGCCAACGGGCAACCTGGAGACCGTGACCAGAGTGAAAGTCATCAAGCGGAGGAATCTCCGAGTGATGACTCCGATGTAGATGATGCGAGTGATCACTTGGATGGCCCCTCCACAAGTAGGCATTGAAAACTGCGTTTTTCTTTTTTCTTTTTCTTTTTTTTAAAACTAAAAGGATGAAATGTAGCCACAGTTTGTGCCTGCCATGTTTTGACCTCAGAAAATTCTTTTCCCAGAGACACCTGTTGTAAACAAGTGCATGTTATTGTAAACTATCTTGTTTTTCTACATTCTTTCCCAGAGGAGGGAATTTGTTTGATGGTCCCTTGGTGTGACCAATGGGCCCAAGGATCCCACCTCTTAGGTGGGCTCATTGTGAAAAAGTATAAAAGTCAGGTTTTTGATAATAAAGCTAGATTTTGAATCTCTAGCCTTCGGAAAGAGTCTGTGTCCTGATTTCGTGCTCTACAGCGACACTGCACGGCCCTCAGCGTTTATTCCACAGCCCGGGTGCGGCTCCCAGGAGAGGCACACACCATCGGATCCCTCGGGTCAGGCCAGGAAAAGAGGCACAACAGTGAGAAATCTCTGCCCGGCTGCCACAACCCCCCCTGGGCCCTTGGAAACAGCTCCCACCAGCCCGGTGCCAGTGTGGAAATTCCCCCCCCCAGTCCTCTCCTGGCCCGGGGGCCACCGAGACCCCCCCGGGGACCTGTCCTGGCTGGGAATGTCCTGCAAAGCCACAGGGCTGGACTCGGCTCTCCCGGATCCTGGCGAGGAGGGCGCTGCTGTCCCAAGCCACGAGTCCCCGGGCACCCCTGCAAGAGACGGTCCCTGGGTTCCTCATCTGCCTCACAATCATCGCCAAGGATGGAGACTGAAGACTCCAAAAAGGACTGGGACTGGAACCCAAGACCCCAATACAGGAGTTCTGGCCTGGCTGAGGTGGGATGTTTGCTGCCTGCAGGTGCACTGGCTGGACCATTGCATCTCCATGGGAACCCGGTGAAGACAATGGGCACGACACGATAGATGGGTTTCGGCCTGGTTTCGGACTGGTCTGTCCTGCTCTTGCCCTGTACCGTTCCCTGAGTGGACATTTGCTCTGAGCGTCAGAGCACTTCGCCCTGCTCTCAGCGCACCTGCTGATGCTGAACTCACCTCTTGGCCAACTGCCTGTCGCTTCGGAAAGGACTATAAGAGACCCCTCGAGATGGCCCAAATTCTGAGATCTCCCCACGGACAAAGACGTGTCTCTTGGTCATCCTGCACCACGAGGACTCCGTCTCTCCGTTGGTAGCTATACCCCTCTTCTCTCTCTCTCTCTCTCTCCTTATCCCTCTCCCTCTCCCCTTCTCTCTTGTCTCTCCCTCTATCGCGTAGAGTGCTGTGTGCACTTCATAAAGTGTACTGCTGTTGAGCAAATTATACTTGTCCCCTGCTGTGTCTTTAGCGCTCTGAGATCACTCAAACCATCACGGTGCCCGCCTGCATTAGCGGGTCATGAGAACCCCAGATCCAAGCTCCCCCTCTGCTGACCCCTCTGGGGAGGGCAGTTCTTAAAGAAAGGTTGGATTCAAGCGGGCTGGGGCACAATGACAGCACGTTTGACTCAGCTCTTGAAATACGATCAACACCAGCTAATATGGGAGTTAAAGATTTAGGTGATGAGTATGATTTTTTTTTTCTCTTGGATTCCTGCTTTTGTTGTCATTTTCTGGCAATGTCACCATTGGTGTCCCCCATACCTGTAAACCTGGACAAACTCACTTTGCCTTTCATTTCCCCATTCATTAGGGGAGGATAAAAATGCTGCTAATTTTTTCCTAAGTCTATTCTCAATGAAGGAAGAGTGAATGAAAGACAAAGCGGGTGCACGGAATAAACTGTCATTGATGTCACCTGCACAGCTCCCGCCGTGGGCACCATGTGGGTGGGTGGGTGTGGGAGAGGCTGGACATGACCCCCAAGGTGGCCTGGGCTGAGCCCCAGCGTGGGCAGCAGCAGCTCCGGGGGGATCCTGGCCCTGGGCCCCGCTCAGGTGAGACCCCACCTGCAGAGCCGGGAGCCCCCCTGCAGGATGGGGAGCTGCTGGGGCGAGCCCCGAGGAACTGGAGCCCCTGTGGAGCCAGGCTGGGAGAGCTGGCAATGTTCACCTGGGGAAGGAAAGGGTGCAGGGAGAGCTGCGAGCCCCTGGCAGGGCCTGAAGGGGCTCCGGGAGCTGCAGAGGGAGCGGGAGCACCCGGAGCTGCCGCCAAAAGCGCGGGGTGGCCTCGGCCCCGCCCCGCCCCAGCCCGGCCAATCAGATGGCTCTGTGTTGTTGTCTCCGCCTATGGATTGTGACGTCACAAAGGGCGGTGATGCTCCGCCCTGGGCGTCACTGCGCTCCCATTGGCTGTCGCTGAGAGGGCGGGGCTTGTCCCGAGTATAAAAGGTGCGCAGCCGCGGGGCTCTGGCGGCACCTGCGATGGGAGCCCGGCACCGGAGCCCCGGGGCCGCCCCCGCTGCGCCCCTGGCCCGGCGGGAGCTGCGGGTGCCCGGGAGGGAGGGAGGTCCGAGCGGCGCCCGCGCGTCTGCGCCCGATGGTGTCGTGGGCATGTGGGGGGGGAGGGACGGACAGCGGCCGGAGCATCCCCCGGGGTGAAGACGGCGAGGACAGCAAGGCCCCCGGGCAAGGAGGACGGACACCGGCCGGAGCAGCCCCCGCGGGGAAGAGGACGGACACCGACAGAGCATCTCCCCTGGGCGGCGAGGACGGTGCCGGCATCGGGCGCAGACGACAAGCGACACCCGCCGGAGCATCCTCCTGGAGGCGCGGACGACGGACACCGACAGAGCATCTCCCCGGAGCAACGACGATGGACACCAGCCAAAGGTAAGGACAAAATAAAATTGGCAAAAATCCCATCAAATGCTGTCAGCGATCTTTGCTTGCCCAGCGACGCCGACAAATGACAAAGGCCCCGCCCTGGCCATGGCAGAGGAGCACGGAGACCCCCGGGCACTCAGGCGGGGCCGGGAGCACGGAGGGCCCGGGGTTGTCTCCGTCCCCCTCCTCCCGGGGCACTCCGGGGGGGTCTTCAACCCTGTCCGGGCGGGGAACGATCGGGGCTGGGGGCTCTGTGTCCGTGTCACACCGGGGGATTCTCGGGGATTCTCTGGAATTCCCTGGAACTGATGGAATCTGTCTCATCCCGGTGTCCGAGGAGCTCCCAGCCGCAGCCGGGCCAGCGGGTTTCTGCCGGGCTGCTGCCTTTGGCCACGGCCAGGCGGGGCTCGGAGCAGCCCGGGGCAGGGGGAGGTGTCCCTGCCACGGCAGGGCTGGCACTGGATGGGCTGGAAGGTCCCTTCCAACCCAAACCATTCCCGGATTCTCCTCCTGGCATTCTCAACGTGTTTAACTCAGCTCTTGAAATGTGATCAACACCAGCTGATATGGGAGTTAAATATTTAGGTGATGCTTATGAATTTTTTTCTTTGCTCTTGGATTCCTGCTTTTGTTGTCATTTTCTGGCAATGTCACCATTTGTATCACCCACACCTCTAAACCTGGATGAACTCACTTTTCCTTTCACTTCCCCCATTCATATAAGGGAGGATTCAAATGATGCCATATTTTTCCTAAGTCTAATATCAATAAAGGAATTTTTAATGAAAGACCACACATGGCAAGGACTTTCTCAGTTTGCCATCTCTCTTCGGAGCGGCCACAGGTTTTATTGTTTTTTGTTGGTTTTTTTTTTTGGTGTTTTTGTTTGTTTGCTTGTTTGTTTGTTTGTTTTTTGTGCTTGTGGGCGCCTTGTTTGTTAAATAAATAGTTTTTTCTACTTTTCCCCGAGGAAGTTCTTTTTTCCTGGACTAGCTGGGGGGAGGGGCCGTTTGGGTTTTGCTTTCCAGAGGAACCCCTTTGGAGGTTTCCTCCCGAATTTGTCCTAAACCAGGACAGTCCTGCACACACGGGGCTGTTCCAGGAGATGGTTCAGTCCAGCTGTCACTTCATTAAGGGCACCGAGCGGGTGAGGTTCGTGGAGAGGAACATCTCCAACCGGGAGCAGCCCCTGCACTCGGGCAGCGATGTGGGGCTGTACGGGGGGGACACCTCCTCTGGGGAGAAGCTGCCAGGTCCTGGAGCAGAGACCCGGCACGGAGGGAGCACAGACGGGCTGCGCTGGACAGGCACTGCCGGCACAGCTCCGAGTTGTCCACCCCGTTCCTGGCGGAGCGCAGAGCTGAGCGTGGGGCAGAGCGCGTCCCCTCGGGCCCTGCCCGGCAATGACCCTGGAGCCCCTCCAAACCTCCCTGCGAATCCCCTCAGCCCTCCTTGGGCCCATCCCCGGGGCCTCCTGTTCCTCCCAGTGACCCCCGTGGCTCTCCCGGTCCATCCCAGTCCATCCCAGTCCATCCCAGTCCATCCCAGTCCCTTCCCCGTGTCCATCCCGGCCGTGTGTGGAGCGGACGCCTCTCAGCCAATCAGAGCGCGCGCTGCTGATGACTCATCAGTTGCCAGGCAGACCCGCAGCGCCCAGTGCCCCTCTCTGGGCTCGGCCTCCCAGCGCCGCGCGCTTCATTCCCAGTCCCTCCCAGTCCCTCCCAGTCCATTCCCGCTCCCTCTCAAGCCCACACCAGGAGCTCTCGGGGCACGCGGTGGCCACCGCCGTGGTCCCCAGCGGGGACTGGACCCACCAGCTCCTGGTGCTGCTGGAAACCCCCCGAACACGGGGTCACCTCCAGCTCCAGGTGGGGCACGTCAGCCTGGAGCAGCCCCTGAGCGGCACTGGGGCACGGGAGAGGCACTGGGGGGACTGGGAAGGGGATTGGGATGTGCTGGGAGGAACTGGGAGGGATTGGAGTGAGCCTGGAGGGGCTGGAAGGAGATTGGGGATTGGAAAGTGGGACCAGGGATGAGGTTGTTTGTGCTGGGAAGAGACTGGGAGGGGTCTGGGTGAGTCCTGGAGGGGCTGGGAAGGGACTGGGAGAGGGTTTGGGGGTCCTGGGGTGCTGGGGGACAACTGGGAGGGGGTTGTGGGATCCTGAGAGGGACAGGAGGGGCTTGGGTGGGTCCTGGGGAGGCCAGGAAGGGATTGGGAGGAGGTTTCAGGGGGTCCTGGGTTGGCAGGGGGGGGCTTGGGAGGGAGCTTGGGGTGTCTGTGCGAGGTTTTGGGGGTCCTGACCCCTGCAGACCCCCAGAGATGCCGCTGGACGCTGCCCACAGCGAGATGCTGACGGGGATCGGGGGCTTCGTGTTGGGCTTCGTCTTCCTGGTGCTGGGGCTCAGACTTGGGGGGACCCTGCAGGGGGACTGTGAGTGGGGGGGTGGGGGCAGAACGGGCCCTGGGATGGATCGGGAATGGGGACCCCCGTGTGTCCCCCTGTGTCACCCCGCTCTGGGGACTCTGGGGATTTGAACCCCTGTGGGAGTCCAGGGCGTTCCTTTGGATACCCTGGACAAACAGAAACCTGTACAGGGGGGTTTAAAACCTGGACAGGGGGGTCTGGAGTTTGTACAGGGGGGCTGGAGACCCTGGCACAGAGCCCAGACAGGCAAGGGCCTTGACTTCAGTCCATGGGAAAGGTTGCCAACATGAAGAGAGGAATTGCAAGCCTCCAAGGGTGATAAAAGATAATATTATTTTCACATTTGGGGTTTTAGAATAGGGATGACCAGAGGCAAGATGGAGGATACTGGGTGGTGCCCTGAAGTCTTCTCCTTCTTCGTCTCCATCTTTTGCAGTGAGGATGGCACCAAGTAGATTTAGAGGGATTGGATTAGTATAGAAATAACCTGTTTAGTGTAGAGTGTAGATATTGGTTTGTAACTGTAAATAATGTACACACAATTATCTGTATAAAAGATGACGAGCCTTGGTCAGAGGAGGAGTCATCACCTGTTGCCCGTGCTGCTCAGACCTCTGCCAGGCTCAGAGAAAAAGAACTGAGGTAAGATAAAATAAACAAAAGAAACAACCTTGAACAAGAACGTCTGAAGACCTCGTTTGTTCGGGCATTCGGCCTGGGGCTCTTCTGAGGGCAGAAGGGCAAAGACCACCCTGATCTCGGGTGAGCAGAGACCCCGAGAAACCCTCAGTGGCGCCTCCGTTGGTGTTTGGTCAAGTCAGAGCTCTGTGAGAAGCTCTTCCCACACTCAGGACACTCGTAGGGCCTCTCCCCGGTGTGGATGTGCCGGTGGGCAGTGAGGCTGGAGTTGTACTTGAAGCCCTTCCCGCAGTCGGGGCAGCGGAAGGGCCGCTCATCCGTGTGAATCCGCTGATGTTTCAGGCAATCAGAGCTGGTGTGAAACCTCTGCCCACACTGGGGACACTCGTAGGGCCTCTCCCCAGTGTGGATGTGCTGGTGGTATTTCAGGTGGGAGCTGCATCCAAAGCTCTTCCCACATTCCAAGCAGGTATAGGGCCCTTCCCCAGTGTGGATCACCTGGTGCCGGATCAGGTCCCAGCTTACTCTGAAGCTCTTCCCACATTCCCCACACTTGTAGGGCTTTTCCCCTGTGTGGATCCTCTGGTGTCGCCTAAGACTGCCCTTCCGGCTGAAGCTCATCCCACACTCCCCACACTCATAGGGCCGTTCCCCAGTGTGGATCACCTGGTGCCGGATCAGGTGGCACCTGTAGCTGAAACCCTTCCCACATTCCCCACACTTGTGGGGCTTCTCCCCTCCATCAGGCTTCTCCTCCAGCTCTGAGCTCCGGCTGGATCTCCGGCCGCCCTCCCGGCACAGGGGGGGTCTTTCCTCCTCGCAGCTCCCTGGGCTGGGTTTGCAGCCCCTCCTCCTGCCGGATCTCCAGGGCTTTTCCTCCTCCTCCATCCGGACACTCCTTGGGAATGACAAATCCTGGTTTGGGGAAAAAACAAGAGGAGAGCGCCTTAGGCTGGGGGTTCCTCCTTGCCCAAGTTCCTCTCAGGAAATCATTGGGCACCTTGTGTCTGTAAGAACCTCCAAAATACAAAGATTCAGCCCAAAAGTCCTCCAAACATCAAGACACAGATCAAAAACTCACCAAATGTCCAGACTCAGCTAAAACCTCTTCTAAATCATAAGGATGTCCTGCAAACGGGGAACCCCCAGGGAAGGAAGAAGAGGAAAGTGTCTTTACAAACAGATGCTGGGAATCTGCTTGGAGACAGGGCCAGGCACTTGGACAGAAGGAAGGGACAGAAGAAGCCCTCAGTTCCAGAAAATGTTATTAACTGACCACACAGACTGCTGCTCAGCCAAGGTCCTGCTCAATTCATGAACTTCGAGAAGAAGAACAAAGACTGAACAGAGCTGTGAATATCCCTACCTAGACAGAAATGGGGTGCATATTATGGGGGATATGATCAGGAGACAGAACAGGAGCAAGAGATCAGAGGGATCTGTGAAGTCAGCAGGGAGAGAGCACTGAAAATCTTATCAGTGAGATGATGATCCCAAAATATCTCTGAAGGGTCCCTGGGGAGAATATTGAGGCAGTTTGCACATTCTCCCAGAGGTAATTAAGGACATGGACACCCAGGGGGGCAATTAGGGAAATCAAGAAGGGATTTAGACAACAGGGGATGGATGGTGTTGGTGTGCTGGGAAGGGAAAGGGTGAAGGGGAGTGTGCAGGAATATGGTTGAGGCAAGAAGCAGCAGCAGGAATCGCTGTGGTAAGAAAAAGGATGATGGAAAAGAGGAGGAAGAGAAAAATACTGAGGAATGGGACGTTCTTCAGCAGGGTATAATGCTCAGAATTTGCCAGCTGCTCCAGATTCCTTGTGTCCCCGGTTTCCAGGAGAGGAAAACAAGGAGGTCAGCATCCTCATGAGGAGGAAGTCCACCCCTGCAGGGACATGGATTGGGAGGGGTGGCAGAGGTCCCATCACACCAGGGACCCACCGCACTGGAGCCCTTGAGAACATTCAGGGTGGCTCTGCTTCGACAGGAGGCCTTTCCTCACAGACACAGGGGCCTCTCCATCCACTCTCAATCTCAGACCTAAAGGGGGAAAATGCCAAAAATGTCTTTGATTATTCAGGGGGTAAGTGGGAAAGATGAGGGGCTCTGTTTTATTCAGCCACTATTAGCAGACGTGGGGATGGGTTTGAAATGGATGTATTTTTATTTGCTCCTAAATGTGATTGTCATTTCCTGGGAAGAGATTTGATGGCTAAGTTGGGAATGCAAATTAATCTTGTCAAAGGTGATACACAGGCGAGTTCTCCTGTACCTTTGTGACAAATGTCTGGCAAGGCCTGTGCTGAAGTGAACCCAGAAGTGTGGGCAGTCCCAGGGAAATTGGGAAAATCAGATCCCCAGCCTCTCCAGATTCCTCTGAAGCAACCAGGACAAGTGGGGTCTAAAAGCAATACCCCATTCCAAGGGAGGGAAGGAAGGGCTCACAGCCTGGTATTGAGCCCTTGGGAAAGGCAGGGCTTTTGGAGCCAGGGGTCTCTCCCTGTACTGCTCCTATGCTGCCAGGCAAGAAACTGGATGGATGGAGACCAGAAGGAAAGCAGAATTTTTAATTGTTAAATAACTGACTAACTGAGACTCCTGCCCTGGACCGCCCAGAAAGGAAAAAAGAATTTGAATTTTATGTGGATGTTAAACAGAGCCAGGCCAAAGGAATTCATGGGCTAAAATGTTGAACCCAGTGGCCAGAGAGTGGCCTCATTGTCTGCAGAATTGTGCAGCCACAGCTTGAATGGGAACTGAGGCCTGACAACTGATGGCAGGAGAATCTCCTAAAGTCTGGCACCAACTCAAAGCTTTGGGAACCACAAGAGCTTCTAAAGGGGTGAGCAGTGCTCGGTTATTACAGGATGGAACTTGTTCAGTGGCACAGGAGGATTTAGAATTGAGGAGAGGGGAAGGGTTTAACCCAGCCTGCTGCTTGAACAGCCTGGACAGGGGGAATGGGAAGAGACCCATGAGTGCATTCAAGTGACAGAGCTCCAGACCCAGGCTAGGAGAGATTTAGGAGACATTCCCTGGCCTGAGGGAGAAAATGTGTTTAGAGATGGGTCTTCAAGGGCAGGAGAAGGGAAAAGAGTTACAAGACATGCTGTTATTTAGGAAAGGGAATCGGGCAAAGCACAGGTTACCACCCACATGGTCAGCTCAACCAGCAGAGCTGTGTGTGCTTGTGAGAGCCTGGGACTGAAATGCCCTGAGCAGGAAGGCTTAAATATCTTCTGCTAACACCATGTCACCTAACAGGGTGGCCAAAAGCAACTCTGACTGCTTCAGCAATCACTGGATCACTTATTAAAGTATTTTTAAAGCAAATAATTCCAAGAGAAGGGATTGTGGAAGCAATAGTCTCAGATGGGGAACTCATTTTACAGGAAAGATCCTTCAGGGGGTTATGGCAGCTTTAGGAACACAATGGGACTTCCACAACCCCTGGCACCCCCAGAGCTCAGGTCAGGTAGAAAGAATGAATGGGGAAATAAAGAAACACCTTTGCAAGCTGGTGATAGAAACCAAGATGCCATGGGTACAGCTTTTGCCATTGGCTTTGGCAAGAATAAGAGCCAGACTCAAAGCAGATACTCAATTCTCTCCCTTGGAATTGGTGTTTGGAATTCCTTACCCTGGTCATTCTCCACCACATGCAGGGTACAGATAAGGGAAGCATATTCAAAGCAGTCTGTGGCCAGAATCCTGTCTCCTGGGAAATCTCTCCCACAGGAAGCTCGGCTGGCACAGACCCTGCCTTGGGACTTTGCTGCTCACAACATCCAACCAGGACATCGGGTCCTGCCCAAGGAGTGGGAAGAAGCACCACTGGTGGCCAAGTGGCCTGGCCCATCCCAAGTGTCCCTGAGCACAGAAGCAGCCCCAGCACAGCTGAACACGGGGGGACCCCTCACCCTGGGCTCAGGGTCTCTGAAGCCCCCGAGATTTGGACTTCCCGGCTGCAGGAGGAGGATGGGAGGCTGCGACTGCCCCTGCACTGAAGGCAAGGGAGCAGCAGCCAGGGCTCCACAGCCCCGGGGGAAGCCCCTGTGTCTGCCCACAGATCCTCTGCTGGAATGCTCTGCCTGGGCACCCTCCCTGGGCATCTCCAGGCACTGCGGGCCAATCCTTGCTGCCACTGCTGCAGCTTCAGTGCTTTCTGTGCCTGCACTCGCCACAGGGGCTGGGGAGACAACGGGACAATTCCACTCTGGGGCTCAGGCAGACTCACACTGAAATGGCTGGGACTAGATTAGACCATTAGAGTGGTTTTTCCTTAATAATTCTACTTTTATCTTGTCAGTTAGGTTTGGGCTAGTGGTGTGAGAATCAGTTTTTAGTCTTAGGAGAAGCAGTAGCAAAATATCTTTATGGCTTGGGATGTTTTTTCTGTATGTATGTGTGTGGCTGTTAGTGATGGCAAAATTTTGGTGTGTATTTTTCAATGTTCACCTTTTGGTTGCATTTTGCAAAACTAGAAGAGCTTTAAGGGTGACCCTTTAAGTCCTAAACAGTTAAAAGATGATTAAAAAAATTTAAAAGCGGCTTTTGGAGGGGGCCACATTAATGTCAGGGGATGACTGCCCTGGAAGAGAAGCTTCAGTTCCAGGCAGCTCAGAAAGGAGCTTTAGAAATGCAAATTAACACTGCTGGGTGTATTGGTTTAGGATAAATTAAGGGGAGAATCTCTAAAAGGGAGTCCCCTCAAACAAACCTCCACCACCCCTCCCCCCCAGCCCGGGGTTGGGAAGGAAATTTTTTGGAGGAGGAAAAAGTGGAAAAAACCGGTTTTATTGACAAATGAACAAAAATCTCCCCACCCCGAGTGGAATGAAAGGCGCAGGATTACTCAGGGGGAGGGCTCCAAGCTTCTTTGGCGGGCTCCGGGTCTTCTCAGACGTCTCGGGTCAGATCAGTTCCAGAGCCGGTCCGGTCTTGGGAGCGGGGGGGGGGCGGGAAAAAGAGGGGGAAAGAAAGAAAACGGAGAGCAGGCAGCGGCAGCGGCAGCGGCAGCAGCAGCAGCAGAGACAGCGGAAGCCAAGCAGCAGAAAAGCTGAAGCAGCCAAAGCCAAGCAGCAGCACAAGCAGCAGCTGAAGCAGCGGCAGCCAGAAGCAGCTCTGCCCGGGCAGCAAAAGCCCCGCGAGCAAAACAGCGCTGCTAAGACATAATAAAAACAGTCCACTGATATGGGATAGAGGCACTGTCAACCCAGAACATTCCACCCCTTATCCCATATAGTGGACGCACAATAAAACTTTCATCTCACTTACTCAAACCTTAGACACTTACACATTTCCATCCGTTTTACTTGCTCAGACCTTTGACACTTATACGTTTCCTTCTGACATATGAGTCTTACTCCACATTCAGATCTCCCTGAGGTACACATCGTGTTGTTCCATCTTTCTGCATTATCCACCAGGTATAACCCGGTCCTTGAGCAGAGACAACTCCACGGATGGGTTTGCCTGTACTCGAGGTAGGGTTGATCCATACTCTTTCCCAACAAACCTCTAACATGGGCCACTGGGACTTTATCTCCATCTACTACATTACGGAGCTGAGACTGAGCAGGACCCACTCGGTTGATAGAACCTCGGGTGTTGACTAACCAGGTGGCCTTTGCTAAATGCTGCTCCCAGTTTTTTAAGGACCCCCCACCCAATGCTTTCAGGGTGGTTTTTAACAACCCATTGTACCTCTCCACTTTACCTGCAGCTGGTGCATGGTAGGGGATATGGTACATCCACTCAATGCCATGCTCCCTAGCCCAGGTTTTAATAAGATTATTTTTAAAATGAGTCCCATTGTCTGACTCAATTCTCTCAGGCATACCGTGCCTCCAAAGGACTTGCTTTTCAAGGCTCAGGATGGTGTTGCGGGCTGTAGCATGAGACACAGGGTAGGTTTCCAACCATCCCGTGGTGGCTTCTACCATGGTCAGCACATGGCGCTTGCCTTGGCGGGTTTGACACAGTGTGATGTAATCAATCTGCCAGGCCTCGCCATACTTGTACTTAGACCAGCGCCCTCCATACCAGAGGGGCTTCATCCGCTTGGCTTGCTTAATGGCAGCGCACGTCTCGCAGTCTCGGATAACTTGAGAAATGCTGTCCATGGTTAGATCCACCCCTCGGTCTTGTGCCCACTTATAGGTGGCATCTCTACCTTGGTGACCTGAGGCATCATGGGCCCACCCTGCTAGGAACAACTCTCCCTTGTGCTCCCAGTCAAGATCTATCTTCAACTCCCCTATCTTTGCAGCTTGATCTACCTGCTGATTGTTTTGCTGGTCCTCATTAGCTCTACTTCTAGGGACATGGGCATCTACATGGCAAATCTTCACAGGTAGTTTCTCTAACCGGGCAGCAATATCTTTCCACTCTTCAGCAGCCCAAATTGGTTTTCCTCTACGCTGCCAGTTCGCCTCTTTCCATTTCTTCAGCCATCCCCACAGAGCGTTGGCTACCATCCAAGAATCAGTATACAGATAGAGCCTTGGCCAATTCTCTCTCTCTGCAATATCTAGGGCCAGTTGAATGGCTTTGAGTTCAGCAAATTGACTGGATCCACCCTCTCCTTCAGTGGCCTCTGTGACCTGTCATGTGGGGCTCCATACAGCTGCTTTCCACCTCCGACCCATCCCTATGACGCAGCAGGAACCGTTGGTGAATAAAGCGCAACGTGCTTCCTCTGCCGGCAGCTGGTTGTATGGTGGAGCTTCCTCAACCTGGGTCACTGGTTCTTGTTCTTCATCTGCGACACTGAAACTTTCACCTTCGGGCCAGTTTGTAATTACTTCTAAAATTCCAGGGTGATTCAGTTTCCCAACTCGGGCACGTTGTGTAATGAGGGCAATCCACTTGCTCCAGGTAGCACTGGTGGCATGGTGGGTGGAGGGAACCTTTCCTCTAAACATCCACCCTAGCACCGGTAGTTGGGGTGCCAGGAGGAGTTGTGCTTCTGTACCAATAACCTCCGAAGCAGATTGGATTCCCTCGTAGGCGGCCAAGATTTCCTTTTCCGTTGGGGTGTAGTTATCTTCAGACCCCCTGTAGCTCCGACTCCAGAATCCCAGTGGTCGGCCTCGGGTCTCACCAGTTATCTTTTGCCAAAGGCTCCAGGACAGACCATGACTCCCAGCTGCAGAGTAGAGCACGTTCTTCACATCTGGTCCCGTCCTGACTGGGCCGAGGGCTACAGCATGAGCAATCTCCTGCTTGATCTGGGTGAAAGCTTGTTGCTGCTCAGGGCCCCAGTGGAAATCGTTCTTTTTGCGGGTAACCAGATAAAGGGGGCTCACAATCTGACTGTACTCCGGAACGTGCATCCTCCAGAAACCTATGGCACCTAGGAAAGCTTGTGTTTCCTTTTTATCAGTTGGGGGGGGACATAGCTGTGATTTTGTTAATGACATCAGTAGGAATCTGACGCCATCCATCTTGCCACTTCACTCCTAGAAACTGGATCTCCCGAGCAGGTCCCTTAACTTCACTTTTCTTAACAGCAAGGCTGGCATCCAGGAGAATTTGGATGATTTTCTCTCCTTTCTCGAACACTTCTGCTGCTGTGTTTCCCCACACAATGATATCATCAATATATTGTAAATGTTCTGGAGCCTTATCCTTTTCTAGTGTGGCTTGAATCAGTCCATGACATATGGTAGGACTGTGTTTCCACCCCTGGGGCAGTCGGTTCCAGGTGTACTGCACTCCCCTCCATGTAAAGGCAAACTGAGGCCGGCATTCTGCTGCCAGAGGGACAGAGAAAAATGCATTGGCTATGTTGATAGTGGCATACCACTTTGCTGCCTTGGACTCCAGCTTGTACTGCAGTTCCAGCATGTCTGGTACGGCCACGCTCAGAGGTGGAGTCACTTCATTCAAGGCACGATAATCCACAGTCAACCTCCATTCTCCATCAGATTTTCGCACCGGCCAGATGGGGCTGTTGAAGGGTGAGTGGGTTTTGCTGACCACCCCTTGGCTCTCCAGCTCTCAAATCATCTTGTGGATGGGAATCACGGCATCTCGAGTGGTTCTACATTGTCGACGATGCACTATTGAAGTGGCAATTGGAACCATTTGTTCTTCTCCCTTCAAAAGTCCTACTGTGATCGGGTTCTTGGACAGTCCAGGCAAGGTGTTCAATTGTCGAATGCTTTCTGCCATCACAGTTGCTATTCCAAAGGCCCACCTGAACCCTTTCAGGTCTTTAAAATACCCACTTCAGAGGTAATCTATGCCCAAAAGGTTGGGGCCTGTGGGCCAGTCACAATAGGGTGTTTCTTCCACTCATTCCTAGTCAGGCTCACATCTGCCTCCACCAACGTATAGTCTTGTGATCCCCCAGTCACACCAGCGATAGAAACCAATTCTGCCCCTACATATCTCGATGGGATCAATGTACACTGCGAGCCAGTATCAACCAAAGCCTTATAGTCTTGTGGCTTCAATGTGCCAGGCCAATGAACCCACACAGTCCAAAAAACACGATTTTCCCTAACCTCTACCTGGCTAGAGGCAGGGCCCCTCTCAGCCTGATTATTCTTCTTTCCTTGGGTATATGTCTTAGAGGTTCCCTCAAGGGGATCGGACATGTCATCATCGACATCATACTTGACATCCTGGCTGCGAACAACTGGAGCTGCTCTCTGCTTGGTGAGACTTCCTCTTTGAATCCTACCTTCCTTCAAATTGCGCACCCGTTGTGCCAGAGCAGCAGTGGGTTTTCCATCCCATCTCCTCATGTTTTCTCCAGATTCACACAGGAAGAACCACAACTCAGCTCGTGGGGTGTACTTTCTCTCCCCATCCAAGGGGCGCCTGCATTGGATACCAGGGCCTCTAATTTGCACAGCCGAGATTTGGAGGAAGTCCTCCTTAATCTCTTCCCTGAGTTTCTTATGATTCTCCTTTATTTTGTCTTCTAATTTTTGCAGTCGTGTTTCCACAGCTGCAATTCTGGCGTGAGTTGGGCCATGTACAGCATCAGCATATGCTCGAAGCTTTTTCGCCATATTGAGCACAGTCTCATATGTCTCCTCTTGCTTCATTATTGCTAGAGCAGAAGCGTATTCAGGTGGCTCAAGTCCCACAAGTTTCCTCCACATTACAGGTGTACATGGTAACAGGTCTGGATTCCTAGTTGTTATATCATCTGAAAAAATGAGCTCTGCTACCGCCATCTCTCTCAGACGTTGAATCCCCTGTTCTATGGTCCTCCACTGTGTCTGCTGCAAATAGAGGTCATCTGCACACAGATATCTTTGTGCTACACCGTCCAGAATCCGTTCCCCGAGGCTGTGAGGACCAGCCTCCCTCATCATGCCCTGGTCGATAACAGGATCAAGTGACAGGGATCCCAAATGCCTTGCTTCAGTGCCATCCAGAACTGTAGCCTCCCCTGCAGCATCCCAGAGGCGGACTAACCAACTAATTATAGACTCATCGGGTTGTCACCTGTAATCCTTTCTTAGGCCTCGAAGGTTCTTTAGAGAAAAGGAATCAATATTGGCTCCAGAACCTCCACCCCTCAATGTGGTTTCTGATTTTGGTGAAGGTCCTTCTCCTGGATTATCATCATCATCATCATCCACCTTGCGATCGGTCTTTCTTGTACACTTTCCGCCCCTTATATTAGCAGCAACAGCTCTTGGTTGAGGCCTATTTTCTGATTCAACTACTGGCCTGGAGCTTGGAATATTAGCTGCAGCCTGAGTGACTGGGATGGTAACTAGTTTATCTTTTTGTTCCTTGTCTTCTATCTGCTGTTCTTCAGTATCTAGTAGAGTACGACAAACATATGCTAAGGCTCAGTTTACTGCAATAATCTTTTTTTCCTTAGTATTACCTTGGCACTTCTCTTTCAAGTACTTTGCCACCTCAGCTGGGTTCTGAATTTGTTCAGATGGGAAGTCTTAGATTATAAGATCAGAGAATTCTTTTAAAATTTGGCTTATATCTTCTTACTTCTCACTCTAATCAAGATTTCTCTTACTTGGCTTTGTCTTCAAATCAGAAGTTTCATTAGCTCCTTTGGAAATTTCAGCTTTTAATTTATATAAACTGCAGATAGTATAGAGGAAACTTACTAGATTAAATGCCAGAAAGATGGTCTCTTTAACACTCAGGGGAAACTGAATATTTTTTAATAGAGATATAAACAATTTAAAGGAGAAGAGGGAAAACAGAGGCTGAAAAAATTTTGTTTCTGCTTTTTTTTTTAACAAACTGAGTGTTTAACTATAACAACGAACTATCAAGCATATTTACAGTCTTCTTGTAAATCATCACAAACAAGCCCAGCCCAATGAATATTCTGACTAGTGCCCCATGGCTACACGAACTACGTATTAGGAGCAATACCAGAGCTATCTCTGGGTAAGGAAATAGCCCTAGGTACCACAAAGATAGTAAAACCTGAAAAAACCCTAGGGACCAGAAATATTGGCAAGCTTTCACCCCGAGTCACATTATGAGTCCAGAAAAAACCATCCCGATACACCCACAAAACAATTAGAACCACCAATATTATTATTAAGGTTTTTTCCACTTTCTTTGGTTCGTTTCCCAGCCAACGCACCAAAAAGTCCCTTTCTAACTCTGTCCCTACCTGAACTGAAGGTTAACGACAGGCAACAGAACTCTAAACCGCAACTGACGCACTCTGCCTCCATGCCTTGCCCAACGCTTGGACTCCTGACGTCAAGAGACTTGGATTGTGGGGGCCTACCAGGCCCCCCTCTTTGTGTTTAGTTTAGAGTTCACCTGACCCTTCTCCATAAGTAAGGTCCCAACGGGGCTTGCAACTCCGCTTGCCCCTCCCTACACCCCTGTCCAATTGTGGGAGGCCTACCCTTGCGTGCCACTCACTCACTAAGATTCCTCCACACGCCCAGAGGCGGGGTTCTCTCTATCCCTAGAGGTGCCTCAATCTTTCATCCCCCACGCTCTTCCCCGTTTCTGGCTGGCCCCCTCGCGGGAGTCCGGAACCGCGGTACTGAGGGGTCCACACTCGCTTCGGGGGTCCGAGCTGCCGGCCCCCGTCTCACTCACTTGCCCACTCACTCGCCTCTACTCCCACCACCGGATTTTCTCACCAATCCGGTGCTCCTCCGTGTCACTGATCCCCTGCTGATTCCCAGGGTCTGGGGGTCACCAGCAATTCCCAAGGGTCCCTCAAAGCAGGCAGCCATCCTATCCAGAGGTCTCCTGTGGGCGTGGTGATCCTGGTTGAGTCCCCAGCTGATAATAACAGGGCAGGAGATATTGCTCCTTTTTAAAGCCTTTATTAGAATCAGCTTAAGGTGGGGGCCCAACGGGTTGCACACACACCTCCACTGCTCCCAGAAGCGACTCAGAGGAGGAGGTGTGCAGCTCTTCCTGACACAATGCCGGTGTTCTTCAGCCCAGCCAGCTCCCAGCACCGGTGCCAGGAGTGGGCTGCCCCCAAAAAGCCAGGCAATCCGGGGTGCAGCTGTAGGGCACAGTTGCTCTATAGCACAGGTGGCATGCGTCAAGGGCAGGGACAAGGAACAGGGAGGGGCCTTCTGTGTGATTTCCAAAGGTGTTTATTGCCCGGAGGGTCAGGGACAGAAAAAGGCACAGAACCTGGGCTTGCAGGGGCTTACAAAGGGGGGAGGTCTTGGGAGAGGATACAATTTCCAACCAATAAGGGTGAGATGGGGGAGGAACATAAGGTGGGGAGTACAATGCACAGACCAATGAAAGAACACAAGGGGAGGGAACAGTTTTAACCAACCACTGGGGCGTCAAAGGTTGGGGGATTGACAGGGAAGGATCTGGAAAAAGGGGCAGAGTTAGGGAAGGATTGACAATTCTGTAGGAGGAGGGAAGGACAGGTCTAGGGAAGATAGACAACCAGGGCAAAACCAACAATACAGGGGGAAAGGAATAATCCATTAGGGCTAAAAGATACTATAACAATAAAAAATATGGGTGGTGTATAAAACTGACCATTAAAACCGAGCTGCAATTGGAAACACAATAAAAACACACCACAACATCTCCCCCTTTTTTGTTTAGAAAGGAGAGAGTGGGAGTTCTGGAGTTCAAATAAATTAATGAAGGGCTTAGGTTCAATTACAAAGGGAATGGGGGTAGAATAAAATAATACAACCAATGGTTTGGGAACATAGGGGTAGTACTTGTGCAGGATAAAGGGTAATCACTATTAAGGAATACCTGGATGGATAGGTGGGGAAGTTTCTCTAGAAAGGGGAGCTCCCAATGCAGGAGCGATACCCGATGCAGAGGTAGGGCACGTCGCAGGGAAGGAGCCCAACAAAGGAGTGGGAGTGGGGAAGGGTGGAGAAGGGGGTAGTTCAGGAAAACAAACTTAAGAGAAAACAACTGACAAAACTGGAGCAACTTATAGAGGAACTCTAACAGAACTTAAGATAGCAGACAACTTCAGTCAAAAGGCTTTCTGCTTCAGAAAGTCCTTTTGATTTGTTCTTGTCTTCTGTTCTGCGCGATGTTCAGGAACAGTGTTTTGGCTGGCGTGATGGCATCCTTAACTTGGACGCCCACTCGGCACAGCACACGGCAGCCCAGAACTTCTGGGGCTCAAGTGATCTGTCGAGCTCAGCCTTCCTGGCAGCTGGGACTACAGGCCACTGCCACCATGCCTGGGCACCAATTTGACTGGGGTTGTTCCTGCCTTTAAAAAGACATACCTCATATGACAGATAAGATTATTTAAAATTTACAGATGATAAATACCTTAACTTTAAACTAATTGACTTACAGAAACAAACTCCAACAGAGTAACATAGAGTAAAACAAAAATATTAACTGATTACAAGGAAAGCACATAGGATCAAACAAACATGCTCTTAATACAAACTAAAGGGAAATTGAATGCAATAAATAATACTTTCAACCAGAAAGGGGAACAAACAACTTTGGAAGGCATCTTGGGGATTATTAACTGGGAAAGAGGGAGCAGACTGAGGGATCAGGGAAGGGTCCCTGACAGCCAGCGCCTTGCTGCCAAGGCAAAGGTGCTGAGGGGGCTGCAGGGAGCCAGGGAGACCAAGGCATTGCCGGCTGCCCTGCGCTTCACGGGTTGTTCCAGGTAGTCCTCCCAGCCTAGGGGGAAAGGGTTTAGGACTGAGGGATGTGGAATAAGGGACTTGGGTATCAACTGGGGAAAACCAATTTGACTGTTCCTCCACTTTCCATTGTTTTCAGGAGACATTTGGGGGAAATGGAGAAGCAGCCATTTAACAAATCCCTTTCACAATCCCTTTGAAAACTAACTTTTTCTCCCCACCCTCAAGGATACCCACAACTTGGAAAAAAGATCTCCCTTTTTTGTGTTGACAGATCAGCACCCATCCCACCAACACAACAATAATCCGCCCTACCATGTGGTAAAATGAGACACTTAAAAGAAAAGGGTCCCGAGACCACCCTCAACTCTCTCTACCTGGGCCAGAGACCATTGCCCACTTTCCTCCCTTCCACACTTGGGGTTAAAACTCTGTACTATAGCTTGAAACTTAACTCAAAACCCGTCCTTAGGGGACTCAAACCCTTTGACATTAAATATCAACCCCCTCTTCTCATTTGTGAGCCCCTGACCCGGTCAGTCCCAGTCCGACGGGGCACTCACCACTCTGTTGGTCTCAGGAAACAGAAAGCCACAGGGAAGGTCCCCTGCCCAGAAGCGATCCTCTTAGGTGCAAGAGGGTTGCTGCCTCCCCCCCTGGGAGCACCACCAACCAAAAAGTGGAGTAATCACCCAGGGGCACTGGTGCACCAAAGGACTCACACAGCCTCTGAGAGGGGTCCCCAGGGCCCCACATTGGGCGCCAGCTGACGTGATGCCGGTGTTCTTCAGCCCAGCCAGCTCCCGGCACCGGCGCCAGGAGTGGGCTGCCCCCAGAAAGCCAGGCAATCCGGGGTGCAGCTGTAGGGCACAGTTGCTCTACAGCACAGGTGGCATGCGTCGAGGGCAGGGACAAGGAACAGGGAGATGCCTTCTGTGTGATTTCCAAAGGTGTTTATTGCCCGGAGGGTCAGGGACAGAAAAAGGCACAGAACCTGGGCTTGCAGGGGCTTACAAAGGGGGGAGGTCTTGGGAGAGGATACAATTTCCAACCAGTAAGGGTGACATGGGGGAGGAACATAAGGTGGGGAGTACAATACACAGACCAATGAAAGAACACAAGGGGAGGGAACAGTTTAAACCAACCACTGGGGCGTCGAAGGTTGGGGGATTGACAGGGAAGGGTCTGGAAGAAGGGGCAGGGTTAGGGAAGGATTGACAATTGTGTAGGAGGAGGGAAGGGTAGGTCTAGGGAAGATAAGACAACCAGGGCAAAACCAACAATACAGGGGGAAAGGAACAATCCATTAGGGATAAAATATACTGTAACAACACAAAATATGGGTGGTGTATAAAACTGACCATTAAAACTGAGTTGCAATTGGAAACACAATAAAAACACACCACAACAGAAAGGGATTACTGGAACCCTGTAGAGGAGACCACACTCACTCCAGTGCCCTCTTTAAAATCGTCTCTCCAACTGAGACACCCTACGAGTGTGGGCAGTGTGGGAAGAGCTTCAGCTGGATCTCCCACCTCATCCCCCGCCAGCACATCCACACTGGGGAGAGGCCCTACGAGTGTCCCCAGTGTGAGAAGAGATTCACTCAGAGCTCTCACTTGCCCAAACACCAACGGGGGCACCACTAAGGGAAGCACTGGGAGTGCCCTGAGAGCAGGAAGAGCTTCGTGCGCTGGTCCAGCTCCATCCCCATGGGAGGATCGGCGTTGGATGATCCCCCAGTGACCTCCGTTGGGCAGAGCCCTGGTGATCCGTGGTCCTGGTGATCCGTGTTGGGTGTGGGGAAGGTGTTGGAGAGATTTCTTCCCTTCTCCTTGTGCTGCTGTGGTTTGGTCGGTAATAAATTCCCTCCCTGTGCCCAGGCTGGGTCTGCTGTGCCCGCGCCCGTGCTCGGGGCGGGATCTCTCCCGATCCTTCTCCCAGCTCCCGGGCCTCTCCTCAGCCAATCAGAGAGGGCACTAGAATAATTGAGCCAATCAGAGCGCAGGACGCTGATGACTCATCATTTGCCAGCCAGGCCCACAGCGCCCACAGCTCCTCACCCGGACTGCACCCGGCCCCGCCCCCAGCGCCCCCCGGCAGGGGAATTTGGGGAGGGGGGAGGTGTCAGAACCTGCCCGGCCATGGGGCCTGCGGGGCAGCTGGGGCCCTGCTGGGGGCACTGGGAGCCCCCCTGGCTGGGGGCGCGGAGCTCTCGGCTGAGCGGGAAGGGAAGGAAGGGAAAGGAAGTGGTGAGACGGTGGGAACGGTGGGGAGAGAAAGGGAAATGGGGAGGTGGGACCCCCAAACAGATGTTGGGGGGCGCTGACGACTGGGGAGTTGTGGGAAAGGGGCAGGAAAATACGGAGAACGGTGGAATAGAGGAACAGGGACCGCGGGAAGAAGAATCCCATGGCGGCCGTGGGGCTCTGGGGCTGCGGAGTCGGGGTTGCCCCGCAGTTCTTGGCTACTGTGGGAGCACCCCGGGGACGTGTGTCCTGCACACACAGGGCTGTTCCAGGAGATGGTTCGGTCCGGCACCGAGCGGGTGAGATTCGTGGAGAGGAACATCTCCAACCGGGAGCAGCTCCTGCACTCGGGCAGCGATGTGGGGCTGTACGGGGGGGACACCTCCTCTGGGGAGAAGTTGCCAGGTCCTGGAGCAGCGACCTGGGATGGAGGGAGCACAGACGGGATGCGCTGGACAGGCACTGCCGGCACAACTCCGAGTTGTCCACCCCGTTCCTGGCGGAGCGCAGAGCTGAGCGTGGGGCAGAGCGCGTCCCCTCGGGCCCTGCCCTGGCAATGACCCTGGAGCCCCTCCAAACCTCCCTGCGAATCCCCTCAGCCCTCCTTGGGCCCATCCCCGGGGCCTTCTGTTCCTCCCAGTGACACCCGTGGCTCTCCCATTCCATCCCATTCCATCCCAGTCCATCCCAGTCTCTCCCAGTCCCCTCCCCGTGTTCATCCCGGCCGTGTGTGGAGCTGATACCTCTCAGCCAATCAGAGCGCGCGTTGCTGATGACTCATCAGTTGCCAGGCAGACCCGCAGCGCCCAGAGCTCCTCTCTGCGATGTGCAGGGAGTGACTGGAATCGTGCTGGAGGTGACTGGGAGCGGCTCTGAGCAGGGAATCATGTTAAAAGTTACTGGGAGCAACTGGGAGTGAGTGGAAACTCCCTGCCGCCGGCCAGCTCCTCTGCCTGCAGTCCCTTCCCGTGCTGGCAGCACCAGCTCCCTCTTGCCTCCAGCCAAATGCCTGCCTGCACCTTGGGCTGCCTTGGCCAGCTCTCTTTTGCCAAGCCTTGGACTCCCAGGCTTCTGCCCCAGCCCAGGGACATTTGTTATTTCCATCTCTTGCTGGTTTTACACCAGGAACCATTCTGCTTTTACCTAAGAGGTGAATCTTTGGGATTGTGGTGCTTTCTTGTACACCATGTCCTGTCAGGACCAAGAACAGGCTGTTCTTACAGCTTGGATTGTGGCTGTTCCTGCACCATTTATTCCACACTGCTTGACTAAAGAAAATCTCTCCTTTGCCTTACTGAGTTTAAGCCACAGCTTAGTGCAAATATGTGTTAAAAGAGAAGGAATGCCATATCCCCCCTTTTATTTTTTGGTCACTGGTGGATACCTCCCTGAAGGATACAGAACAACTCAAAAAGGTTGTGCATACAATGAAGAAAATGCAACACAAAATTCCCTCTGGATGACGAGGTTAGAAAACCTGTTTTAATCCGTGTCCCTGTTTCTCACCACATCTACTTCAACTGACAATAAATTCAGCTGATTTTCTGCAGGCTGAGGCAGTTTTGCAATGAAGCAGCAGTGTGTCATGATGCTAAATAACAATCTGGCATTACCTACAATGCTGACTGCTACAGAGTCTGTCAGTACACAGCCAGGCAGACTGAGTTATCACAGTTATCCCTCCCCTCCTGTCCATCCCATTGTCTCCTCTGCAGAAGATGCAGGCTATGGAAACAAGGCAAGGTTGCTCCCTATTTTTCTTCTCCCACAGCACTTGTTAGACACCATGTTTTTTCCGAGGACTACATGTGCTTCTCTCTGCCCAGCTTGCTTCTTTCTCATTCTACAAAAGCAGCTGAAGCAGTTTCAGGCATGTGAGTGCCTGATCTCTCTTTCCCTCAAAAGACTCTGCCTCCCAAAGCCCTGGTTTCCTGCTGTGCTTTGGCATGAGAGCCATTCAAGCCCAAAACACAAGGGCAGTGGACTTCAGCTGCCAAGCCTCTCTTGGCAATGGGATTGCTTTTACCCTGCAGCCTCCAAGGGCAAGGGCTCTGTGGGAGCAGGGGCCATCACAGCCTGGGAGCTGCACACAGAGCCAGGAAAAGGAGCAGATCCTGCTGGCTTCTGCTCCTGCTGATCCTGGCAGCAACTGCCCTGGGAGTTCCTCCAGGGAACTTCACACCAAGGGCTTCCATCCTTGGAGTGGCTGTGAGAACTTGTTGCTTCCCAGGTCTCCACCATCCCTCTGGATTCTGGAGCGTCTCAGCACAAGTGTCCATGGCCCTTCCTGCATCCCCAGCCTGCAGCAGTTGCAGTCCTTGTTGCCTCCCCCTTGCTGCAGCTCCTTTGCCCAAGTGCTGCCAAAGGCAGTGGAGCTGGCTCAGGATCCCTGTTGGCTTCTGGGCTCCAGGATGACCTTCAGAGGGACACTTGGAGCGCTTCCTAAAGAGCTGCCCGTGGCATGGGGGGTGGATTTGTCCTCCCTGGGGGGCTCTGCTTGGAGCTGTGCGCTCCGTGGAGTCCCAGAGTTTTCTCAGCAGGCCTTGGCAGCGAGTTCTCAGCCAACGGGTGGCTCTGCTGCCATCCCAAATCTGCGCTTTCCTTGCCCAGCCGGAGTGCAAGTGGATGATGTGCTGGGCATGGATGGAGAATCCCATGGACAAAATCCTCCCCCATCATCACATTTACATCTGCCCATTGCTCCCGAGAGCACAAATCTACACCTCTTTGTGATGGTTTCATCACGTTCTATATCTCATTTGACTGGAAGAATATAAAGCAAAACAGGCCCATCTTTAAATTACAAAGATAGTTTATTAATATACACAAAAACAACAAAAAAAGGGAAAACAACAACAACAACAACAAATGAAACTTCTAAAACATCTTTCTTTCTCTTTCTAAGTTTTTTACCTTTCTTCACTCAACATAAAAAGACATGACCTGCAACTTCAGCCAGTTTTACCATTTTAAAAATAACCTTTTATCAGTTCTTTAAGGAAAGGAGTCTCTCTGAGTTCTATATAGACATCCCATGCTCTACATCTGCGAGGATTTTAAAGGAACTCCTGCAAACTGCGAAATCCTACCCATTAGCAGCTCTCTCAACACTGCACATAGGCCATATTTGCTTATTGGGGTACTGTTTAAAGATGCCTCCTCTAGTATGACACAAAGATTCTCTTCTTCTATTTCCAAAATCATCTCAAGACCCAAAAACAAATCTCCTCTTTCTTTAGGAGCAAAAAGCTTCATATCACTTTTAACTAGAACCTTACATCCCCCCAAAAGCATTTATATGTTACAGGAAAAAAACTAGTTCAGTCTCTATAGTTTACCAGAAATGTCCAGCCAAAATTAGGCCACTCCTTTGTCCTTTGCCTTAAAGTCCTTTTCACTCTCCCTTTACCGACTGTAGCTCCATGCTGTGTCTTTCTATTCGCTATATTTGTTCTTCTTCCGGAGAAAGATGATGTTTAGGAAAGTCCATCTGCTAGCAACAAAGGGTTAAACTTTTCGGGCTGCCGGGCTGCCCACGTGGCTCTGCGGCGGGAAACTGAGTCGTTTAGAAGCCGTGCGCTGGTTTCTTCGGCTTGAAAAGAAGAGCAAGGGCGAAGGGGCACTCCGTCCGAGCTCTCCCCTCTCTCCATGCTGCCCGCCTCTCCGCGAGACAGCGGCTCCTAAAGCTCCGGCCCGGCCTGCCCCGGCTCCAGCAGCATCGGGGCCCGGCCCGGCCCGCCGCAGCCGCCCGGGGTGGGGGGGGCACCGAGGCCGGCCTGGCCCCGGCGGCTCCCTGTCTCCAGCCTGCCACCCTGGAAGACAAAGAGAGTCGCTCCTCCCCCCACCCAGCCTTTTTAAGCATTTCGCCAAAAGTCGCAGCTTGTCTTCTACTGGATAAATTGCTTGTCAATCAAAAAAACTGACCCCGATTGGAACAAAATCAGGCTTTTCCTAGCCTATGACACTCTTGTAGTGGAAACATTGAATTGATTGCAGATTGTTACATCTGCCAAACTAATGTACAAATACACACAAATCTACTTAGGTTTAAACATGAAATTTATTTTAAATTGCTACACCAGCATTGCCAGTAAAGAAATATACAAATATCAATTAAAGCTTATAAAAGTAGTTTATTGTTACAATTGTGCTATGTAAATATATTCAAATATAAACTTGTTAAAAAATTAATTTCTTGCAACCCTCTACAACCACTCACTATACACAAATAGGAATTGAAGTTTAACCATTTCATTCATTACATATTACTACAACCATACAACCCGTAAAAAATACAAAAATATCGGCATCCCTCTCTAAAGAATCCCAGACCCGGTACTGAAGAAATAGAATTCTCAAACCATACAGCTCAAGACATATTTCAATCTTTGTAAACACATAACATATGTGATGTAACATATGTGATGTAACCATACAGATGTAACTATAGAATTCATGTTTCATATGACAACTTATATTGGTACATTGATATTTGTATATTTAGAGATAGGTTTGTGATGTGTGTATTTCTAGATGTCCTGTTGCTCTGCCCAACCCGGCCACCAGCTTGGACCCAGCACAGGGACAGGGACACAGGGGCACGGGGGGAAAAACAAGGGTTGAAAAAGGCAGCCGAGGGGGAAAGAGGTCAAAATGCAGCCTAGGTCTACACAAACATCAATCTCTCCATCTGCATGAATTCACAGGCAGGCAAACATTTCCTTTGTGATGTCAGGGCACGTTGCCACGTTCTCGTGCTGACATCACAAGGTTGCCTTGGTGCACGCC
>JADMLD010001438.1:0-158370 GCA_017589585.1 Phylloscopus whistleri | reverse complement strand
CCTCTCCTAATGGACCCACCTCAAAGTTTGCCAAGGGCTCTGTCAGATGTTTTCATGGGATTCTCCATTATGTAAAGCCCTCAACACCCCTAATCATCTCCTTTTAAAATCTTCCCCAGGAGGTCTTGCTCCCTTGCGATGGCCTCATCAAACTCCAGCTTTTTGCAGTTCCTTTTTAAAATGCCCTCCCTCACCACAGTAAGAACAATGTCCAGCTCCTGGCCTTCTTGGTTTTTCCAGATACTTCTTCTAAGGTTTCACTGGTCCTGGCTTCTCCTGACTGGATGGTGCCAACTTCCCTTTTTCTGACCTTACACTTGCTTTAGCAACCGCCACCATTATCCTAGCCTTTGTCTTGGCTTTTTCTTCTTCTCTCTGCAAATACACCTTGAGGGCCTCTCTTAGAAGTTCATTAATCCCTTTCTCCTGCCAATCTTCCATTTCCTCCAGCTTCCTGCTAACATCCGGCCAAGCCTTGGTCACAAACTCACCTTTAGCAGCATCTGGCCTTCTGGGCCATCTGGATCAATGTTAGAATGCAACTGGAAATTTCGCTTTAACCAGTTCAGCCATGCTGCTGGAGTTTCATCTTTCTCCTGTGTGCCATCAACCGCTAACTTGGTGTTACTCCCTCTGGGAACTGACTCCTTTATGCCCCTAACCATCAGAGACCTATATTCCCTCATACTCCGCCTTCCCTCTTCCTCGTTGGGGTCCCAGTTAGGGTCTGTCAGGGGTATTTTCTGATCTCCTGGAGGTCCCGGTCGGTTCTCCCGTTCCCAAATCTTTATTCCCACAGTCCTTATTAGCCAGACCTGCTCTGGGGAGAATAATATGTTAAAAATAGAGTTAAGTTCTCCCCATGTATATGTGTTGGGTCTTAGGAATTGGTCAACCTGATTAGCTATTCCCACAGGGTCCTCTGTCAAACTCCCTATTTCTTTCTTGAAACTTCTGACCTCTGAAGCAGTCAAGGGAACATTCCCAAACCCAATTCCACCAGCTACCCCACCCATAGGAACCTCTCTAAGAGGGAACAGTTTCTCTACCTTGCAGGTTCTTGACCGAGTATTACAATACGGTCCATCGTCTGTCTTAGAATCATTCATTTGAGAGGTAAGGCCTTGCTGAAGGTTAGTGGTAGCATCAGACAGCAGGGGGACACTATGTGAGGAATCACAAGGGGGTTGTGGAAGTGGTGAGGGTTTACTTGAATCCAAATTAGGAGGGGGTAAGGGAATAGCAGTTGGGGAAGGATAGAAGACTGGGGTCAAAGGAGGGACTGGGAGCACAGTTGGGTTGGGAGGTGGGGAAGAAGTGGTCGTTGGAAAAGGTGGGGGCGGTAAAAGGAAGGATGGCTGGGGGAGGAGTCGGGCCTGACGCAGAGGGGCTAGAGAAGGTACTGGGGGTGCAGCAGGAGGGATAGCCGGAGGGGTTGGAGGAGGCAAGTAATCGAGGGGGTCCCACTTCTTGTTAATCCCTTCCTCTTTTTCAACTTCTTCCCTTTTACTTTGCAGCTTACAAATCTTTGTTTCCTTATCCTTTGCCGCATTTTCTATCCAGCAAGCAGCGTATCTTAGTTCCTCTAAATCAAACTCCTCATGTGCTTTCAGGTATTCATTTAACTGTCTGCACATCCATCGGTCCTGAGTTCCGACCCACGGCCATTCTCCTGGTAAATCTATTTGGGGCCATACGTCCACACAGAAGTGGATCATTCTTATCAAGTTCCCTCACTTCCCAATCCTCCCATCCATCCAATAACTTCCCCAAGGGACTATTAGGAGGAATACTCTTGATTTTCTTCTTCCCACCTTTAGGAGTACTTGCTCTCTTGATTACACACCCTCCCATACTTATAGGCCTCAAACGAAACTGTTAAGGTGCCCCTAACCAAACTGAAAACTAACGACAGGCAACACAAATATGAACCGCAACCAAAACTTCCTTGGCCTTGAAAAAAAAAAAAATCTTTCTCTAACATAAAAGTCCCTTTCTAACTCTGCCACTACCCAAACTGAAAGTTAACGACAGGCAACAGAACTCTAAACCGCAACTGATACACTCTACTGCCTCCATGCCTTGCCCAACGCTTGGACTCCTGACGTCAAGAGACTTGGATTGTGGGGGCCTACTGGGCCCCCTTTTTGTGTTTAGTTTAGAGTCCACCTGACCCTTCCCCAGAAGTAAGGTACCTAATGGGGGTTGCAATTCTGCTTGCCCCTCCCTACACCCCTGTCCATTTGGGTTCCCCTGACCCCTTTCCTGAGGCAAAGTCCTAATGGGGCTTGAACTCCGCTTGCCCCTCCCTACACCCCGGTCCAATTTTGGGAGGCCTACCCTTGCGTGCCACTCACTCACTAAGACTCCTCCTCACGCCCAGAGGGGGGGTTCTCTCTCTCCCTAGAGGTGCCTCAATCTTTCATCTCCCACTTGCTTCCCCCTGTTTCCGGCCGGCCCCCTTGCAGGAGTCCAGAACCGCGGTACTGAGGGGTCCACACTCGCTTCGGGGCTCCGAGCTGCCGGCCCCCGTCTCACTCACTTGCCCACTCACTCACCTCTACTCCCACCTCTGGATTTTCTCACCAATCCGGCGCTCCTCCGCGTCGCTGATCCCTGCTGATTCCCAAGGGTCCCTCGAAGCAGGCGGCCATCCTGTCCAGAGGTCTCCTTTGGGCGTGGTAATCCCGGACGAATCCCCAAGCTGATAAAAACAGGGCAGGAGATATTGCTCCTTTTTAAAGCCTTTATTGGAATCAGCTTAGGGTGGGGGCCCGACGGGTCGCACGCACACCGCCACTGCTCCCAGAAGTGACTCGGAGGAGGAGGTGTGCAGCTCTTCCTGACACGATGCCGGTGTTCTTCAGCCCAGCCAGCTCCCGGCACCGGCGCCAGGAGTGGGCTGCCCCCAGAAAGCCAGGCAATCCGGGGTGCAGCACAGTTGCTCTATAGCACAGGTGGCACGCGTCGAGGGCAGGGACAAGGAACAGGGAGAGGCCTTCTGTGTGATTTCCAAAGGTGTTTATTGCCCAGAGAGTCAGGGACAGAAAAAGGCACAGAACCTGGGCTTGCAGGGGCTTATAAGTGGGGGAGGTCTTGGGAGAGGATACAATTTCCAACCAATAAGGGTGACATGGGGGAGGAACATAAGGCGGGGAGTGCAATGCACAGACCAATGAAAGAACACAAGGGGAGGGAACAGTTTAAACAAACCACTGGGGCGTCGAAGGTTGGGGGATTGACAGGGAAGGGTCTGGAAGAAGGGGCAGGGTTGGGGAAGAATTGACAATTCTGTAGGAGGAGGGAAGGGCAGGTCTAGGGAAGACAGACAACCAGGGCAAAACCAACAATACAGGGGAAAAGGAACAATCCATTAGGGATAAAATATACAATAACAATACAAAATATGGGTGGTGTATAAAACTGACCATTGAACTGAGCTGCAATTGGAAACACAATAAAAATACACCACAACAGATCTCCCCAGCTGCTTTCAACAGATGAAAGAGAATACACATTTTTGGTTGTATAGCGCAAAAGACCCATGCTTGGGTTTGGGGATTCCAGGCCCCTCGTTTTCAGTCTGAGGGTCCCCTCCCCCTTTTCCCTTAATTCAGGCACCTCCTGGCAGCTTTTTCCTGCAAAGAATCCATGAGTTTGGGATTTTGGGGGGGCAGTTTTGGAGAGGGACAGCTCTGTCTGGCTTTCCCCTCCCTCTTGTGGCCTCTCAGCTGCCCCCAACACCCTGGGGCTGCTGGGATTTCCCTCCTGGGGACAAGGACGTTCATTCTCTTCCAGGAGTCCAACGCGCGACTGGGACTCCTGGTCAGGGGCTCCTTGAGCAGCTGCCCCAGAACCTCCACCAGGGTCTCCCAGCGCTGCGGGAGCTACTCGGCCTGGGGTCCCTAAAGCCCTCAGCAAGCCCCAAGTCCCTCCCAGGAACCCTCAACTCCCTCACACCCAGCATCCCCCACTCCCCCTGCAAGTTCCCCCCATGGCACCGGCCATGGCCATGTCCCCACATGTCACTGGCCATATCCCACCAGGGCCTCACCCATGGCTGTCTCCCCACCATGTTTCCATCCCTGTCATTGTCCCCCACATCTCCATCTGCGCCCATGTCCCCCTGTGTCCCCAGGAATGGCCACGTCCCCCTCCATGTCCATGTGTCCCCATGTCACACTCCATGTCTATGTTCCCCCATGTCCTCACCCAGGTCTTAATTCAATGTCCTTATTTTTACCCCAGTGTCGGATTTTTTTAAAGGGATGAAAAGAATTGAAAAGCAAATCAAGGCCAAAAGAAAAGGATTTCTGTGTCCATGCCAGCTGAGGATCCACATGCTTGGGTGGGAGGAAAGAACCTTTTTTGCAGGGGTTTCTGCCCCACTGTCTCCAAAACCTTGATTTGCCTTTGATTGGGCTGCAGAAGATGCCCTTGGGGAATAGGAAATCAAAACTGCGGAATCCCTGAAGTTGGAAAATACCTCCAAGACCATCCAGTATTCCTTGAGGCCCCAGAATATAGGATTGAACACAGAAGATTTTCTGGGGTTGAAAGTCAACAAATTCACTCTCCCCAAGGAATTCCCAGTGTCCGTCTGTGTCCTGATCGATGTTCCTGTCCCTGCGTTCATCCAGGTGCCCATGGGGAGGCAGGAAGATGTGGAGCCCCCCCAGCCAGGTGTCTTCCAACATGGATCACCAGGACCACGGATCACCAGGACTCTGCACAACAGGAGTCACTGGGGATCATCCAACGCCGATCCTCCCATGGGGGATGGAGCTGGAGCAGCGCACGAAGCTCTTCCCGCTCTCAGAGCATTCCCAGGGCTTCCTTTAGTGGCGCCTCTGCAGGTGTCTGCTCAAGTGAGACCTCTGTGAGAAGCTCTTCCCACACTCAGGACACTCGTAGGGCCTCTCCCCGGTGTGGATGCGCCGGTGGACAGTGAGGGTGGAGTTGCGGTTGAAGCCCTTCCCGCAGCCGGGGCAGCGGAAGGGTCTCTCGTCCGTGTGAATCCGCTGATGTAGGAGCAGATGGGAGCTGGTCTTAAACCTCTTCCCACACTTGGGACACTCGCAGGGCCTCTCCCCAGTGTGGATGTGCTAGTGGTATTTCAGGCTGGAGCTCCGTCTAAAGCCCTTCCCACATTCCAAGCAGGTGTAGAGCTCTTCCCCAGTGTGGATCACCTGATGCTGGATCAGGTCCCAGCTTATTCTGAAGCTCTTCCCACATTTCCCACACTTGTAGGGCTTTTCCCCAGTGTGGATCATCTGGTGTCGCCGAAGACCTTGCTTCAGGCTGAAGCTCATCCCACACTCCCCACACTCATAGGGCCGTTTCCCAGTGTGGATCATCTGGAGCTCGATCAGGTGGCCCTTCTGGGTGAAGCTCTTCCCACATTCCCCGCACTCATAGGGCTTTTCCCCAGTGTGGATCACCTGGTGCTGGAGCAGGCGGCACCTGTACCTGAAACCCTTCCCACATTCCAAGCACTTGTGGGGCTTCCCCTCTCCATCAGGCTTCTCCTCCAGCTCTGAGCTGCAGCTGGATCTCCGACCACCCTCCTGGCACAGGGGGGGTCTTTCCTCCTCGCAGCTCTCTGGGCTGGGTTTGCAGCCCCTCCTCCTGTGGGATCTCTGGGGCTTTTCCTCCTCCTCCATCCAGACACTCCTTGGGAATGAAAAATCCTGGTTTGGGGGAAAAACAAGAGGAGAGAGCCTTAGGCTTGTGGTTCCCCTTTGCCCAAGCTCCTCTCAGGAAATCATTGGGCACCTTGTGTCTGTGAGAACCTCCAAAACACCAAGATTCAGCCCAAAAGTCCTCCAAACATCAAGATACAAAACAAAAGCTCCCCAAACATCAAGACTCAGACAAAACCTCTTCTAAAATATAAAGATTCAACCCCTTGCAAAAAACCAAAGCACCAACGTTTAGCCCAATAAAGCTCAGAAACACCAAGATTCACTCCCATGGAAATCCTGGATCCCCCTCCCCGCTCACCTACTGCATGTGGGGGGGCAACGCTCCTGGGGCTGGGGGAGGCTGCAGATCCAAGGAGGGGTGGAACCTTGTGGTGCCTCCTGTTCCTGCTCCTCCACCTTTTGTGTCCCTACTCCTCCTCACACTCTTCTTCCTTCTACTATTCATCTTTCTCCTGCGTAATCCCACCTTCTTCACCCACGTGCTTCCTTTGAACATTTTGTTTTTCATCCCTGCCTTTCTTCCCTTCTCCTCCTGCCCCCAGGATTGACTGGGGACCCGAGAGTGTCCAGGAGACAGACAAGTGACAGATCAGGGAGGGCTGTGAAGAGTCAGCAGGGAGAGAGCACTGAAAATCTCATCAGGGAGGACACTGGGATCTTCAGGGAGTAACCATGGCAGAGCACCCATGCAGGGTGGAAAAGGGAAAGCCAGCAAGGGGTCCCAGCAAAAGGGATGATGATCCCAAAATATCTCTGAAGGGTCCCTTGGGAGAATGTTCAGGCAGTCTGCACATTCTCCCAGAGGGAACTAAAGACATGGACACCCACGGGGGCAATGAGGGAAGTCAAGAAGGGATTTAGACAACAGGGGATGAATGGTGTGGGTGTGCTGGGAAGGGAAAGGGTGAAGGGGAGTGTGCAGGAATATGGTTAAGGCAAGAAGCAGCAGCAGGAATCACTGTGATAAGAAAATGGATGATGGAAAAGAGGAGGAAGATGGGAAATGGGGTTTCCACCTACAAGGATCGAGATTATCCTGGAATGACTTTGTTTGGGGCACTGCAGAAATGAATGGTTTTGCAGAAAGCTCAGCAGCTGTCAGAGGATGAGCACCCACAGGCACTCAGGGGGGCTGCAGCAGGGGCAGAAGAAGCCCCTGGAGCACTTGGCCACAAAGGCACAGCAGGGGAAGGCAAGAAGGGAGGAGGAAAAGGCCAAGGGGAAGGCAAAGGCCATGGCAGAGTTTCTACAGCCCCTGAGGGATCAACCCCAGGGCCCAACGGGGCCCCAGCACCCAGGGCACCGGCTCTGCCACAAGGACCTGGCAGAGGCATTGCCCTCCTGGGCAGGGGAGAGCCGACCCAAACAGCCCCTGGGAAGGAATCAGGCTTCCATCTGCAGGGCACAAGGACACTGCAAGCAATAATTACATTATAAGCTGTCCTGGAAATAAGAACCAACTAGAGAGATCCAGCTCCTGAGTTTGGCCCACCAATCCACTCCAACCAAGAACACAACATTTCACCATGGGATGGGATCAGATTATCCATGAGCAGAAGAAGGAGCACAGTGTGGAAAATTAAATGACTCAAGATGCTGTTGGCAAAGAGATGACAACGGAAAAGTGGTGAAACAGAGAACAAAGGAAATAAGAAAGCAGCTCATGTTCTACCCCAAACGTGGAAAGGATGGGAATGGGACACGGTTTCGGGGTTCCCTGGCACACCACGGGTTAAACGAATGCTCTTCCTCCTCTTCTGTGCTACAGCAACTCTCATCTTTGGGCCATGCAGGACACCTTGCTGAGTGCAGCTCATTCAGCAGCTGAGCAAGGGGATGCAGGTGGCAGCCAGGCCTCCTGAGCCACAAACGGCTACAAAAGGACAGGGAATTGGTGAAAAAGACCCGATAATATTGGCTTTCACATTTGTGTGTTGGTCTTTCTCTGTGGTTATTGATTGTAAGAATAGTGCAGTTTATAATCCCTTTGAGCTGCTTGCTAATTTAACCTCATTTCTCATTTGAAGTGTGCACCGTGTAACTCATGGAAGCTGTAGTGTGATGAGTATATTATGTTGATGTAGACACCTTACAGCTGATAGAACTAATAATGGGATGAATGTATTGTACTGTAGGCCTTAGCAAAATAGAAAATGGTCAAATACTTCTGTGTAACCCAGAGAACTGTATAAAGCAATCAGGTTGTTTCCCACAGCTGCTGACTGACCTCCCCAAGGGATGAGATAAGGGCAACACCAACCAGAGCACCAGAGAAGAATGAGAGAAGAGTTTGTGAATTGTTTGCTCTGGGGAAGTGTGAAACAACAGGATGAGGCCACAAGAAGAAATAAAATAGATTGACCTGATCTGCAGGATGTTATGCAGATAAGCCAGAGCAGAAAACCAAAATAAAGAAAAGTTTCTAAACCATCAAAAGCTGCCAGGAATGTTTGAATAGTGAATGAAACTCATGAATATGTATGTACCTGAGTAAAGGAACAGCACAGAGATAAGGCTGCCTTAATGACCAGGGTGTTCCTTGGCTGATGGCCAGGAATGCGCCAGCGCTGGACATTGTCCTGTTTGTTTCCCTTATTGGACTTTTGGAACATATTCTAAGATTCAATTTTCGTTTTTCTCAGAATTGAGGTCACTGACAATAATCCCAAAAGCAAAGAGGACCCAAGAAGAAAATTCAGAGTCAATGAGTGAATCTGCTTGGAGATCGGGCCGGGGACTTGGAGATAAGGAAGGAATGGGAGAAACCATCAGTTTCAGAAAATGTTACTCAGTGACACGGACTGCTGCTCAGCCGAGATCCTGCTGAATTCCTGAACATGGAGAAGAAGAACAAAGCCTGAACAGAGCCAGGAATATCGGATGTTATACAAAAAGGGGGTGCACATTAACGAGGACATGCAGCAGGCGGATTGGGAAGGCTGAACTTTCCAAGGATCTTCGGCACTGGGCAAAGGGAGAGGGAGATGCAGAAGGGAAAATCAGGATAAAAAAGAGGCTGCGTACTACAACAATTGGAGAGACCGCATGGCAAATGCCGCACGGCCTCACCCTTTGTTCATCAATAAAATCACTTTGACAGGACTCCTCTGTCTCCTTCGGGCACAGAAACCTCTGGCCATGCGAACTTTCCCGCTCAGGCCCGGGGACAGCGCAGCCGCCTCCGTCCTACCCACAGGAACCGGGACGAGCCAGCGCTGCTCCGGCACCGGCTCCTGCCCAGGCACCCGCGGGAAGGAGACCGCGGGCAGCCGCTCCCGCAGCGCCCTCAGGGCACGGGGAACACGGCGCGGACACGGCACAACCGAGCCACAGCCAGAGCCCCCTGCCGCCCCCTCCGCCCGCAGCCAGCCCCGAGCCCCGGCACAACCCAGCGCGGCTCCCACCTGCGCCGGGGCCGCCTCCGAGCTCCGCCGCCGCCTCCCCGGGCTCCGGCCGCTGCCGCCGCTCCAGGGCCCGGGCACAGACGCTGCAACTATGGCCGCTGCACTGCGCCGGCGGGGAGGGGCGGAGGGGACGCGGGCTTTTTTCCGCTTTGGTCTGCCCAATCGGCGCGCAGAGAGAGCCAAGAGTGACGGCAGAACCAGCCAATTACGGCGAGTGGCGGGCTCTGCACACGGCACAGCCTCTCAGGTCCCGCCCCCGGGCTGTCTGAGGGCAAAGCCGCACATCAGGAACCGCCCTGGGACCGGCCCGGGCCCCAGCCGGGATTGAGCTCAAAACACAAACAAAGTTCTCCGCACCTCCCGGGCCGCCTGGCCCAGCCCTGCGTGCTGGGTGCCTCCCACTCAGCGGGAAGCTCTGAAGCCTCACTTCTCCTACCCCCTAACTAGGAGTATCAGTTCAACACTTTGATTTCCCCGAAAAAGGGAAAACTGCCCCAAACCCTGCCGATGAGTGGAAGAGGGGAGAGATTTCTGGCAGAAAACTTCAAAAATTCCAAGAACGATTATAAGAAGTTAATGAGATCCTTAAAATCAGCCTCCCCCTGAAGCCTCCCTCCTTCCAGCTCCACCTCCTACCCCTGCAGAGCAGGGAGACAGGGAATGGGGCCGTGGTCAGTTCGTGCCCCGGGGCTTTTCCGGCTGCTCAGGGACAGGAGCTGTTCCCCTGCTGCACCCTGGGCTCCCTCCCACAGCAGAGTTCTCCAGGAACTCCTTCAAGCTCAGCCCATCCCGTGGGGAACAGCCCCCCTCAAGCTGCTGCAGCGTGGGTCACTCTGCCACAGGCTCAGCCCCTCAAGGACAGGCTGCTCCAGCGGGGGCCCCTCTGCCCGCAGGTGTCCCCCGGGATCACAGCCTCCTGTCAGGCATTGCCCTGCTCTGCCATGGGCTCCTCCAGGGGCTCTGGGGGGATCTCTGCATCCCCGTGGATCTCAGCATGCGGCACCTCAGTCTTTGGAGGCACCACGGGTTGGCTCTGCTGGACACGGAGGAAGCTTCTGGCAGCTTCTCTCAAAAGCCAGCCCTGAACACCCCCTGCTACCAAAACCAGGCCCTGCAATCCCAATACAGCTCCAAAAATGGGGTCCCAGATAGACAGGAGCTCAGGTTGACCCAAAATTGGGATGGAGATTTCCAGGGGCTCAGGGGTGCACAAAAAACGAGGCCCCAGCTGAGGGTGTTCTCTGCTTGGCTGAGCGCTGCCCAAGGGCTGGGGCTGCCCCACGGGGGGACACCCTCCTCCAGTGGGGATGTCCCGCACATGGGGGATGCCCACAAGACCCTCAGAGACCCCGGGGCTGGGCTGGCCCTGCCTGGGTGCCAGGAGCCACTGATAAATATGAGGACCCAATAATTGATTGCCAATTAGATAAACTTTATTAAACTTGACAGGCAATGAGTTATTAGATCTGGGATAGCTTATCTAAAATCCGGTCTCTCTTAACCATCCTCTGAGTTTTAACTGATTTCAGCAAAGCTTATTTTTTTCCAGCTAAATCAGCAATATATTGTTGTCTACAACCTTAGTTTTTTAAAGTCTTCAAAATTAGTGTCTCAATAATAGCAATAACAAGAGTTCATAGTGGTAATAAAAACCCTGCCAGACTTATACCAGATTTGCATGGCCTGGTGTTGGCAAGGAGGGCTCGAGGAGCACCTTCTGTGAGAGGCTGCTGGAAGCAGCTGCTCCTCCCTGTCCCGCAGAGGCAACGCCAGCCGGCTCCAGGACGGACCGGCCACAGGCCAAGGCTGGGCCAGGCAGAAATGGTGGGAACACCTTTGGGATAACAGATTTAAGAAAATCGTTTATGGTGTAGTTGTGACTGTGACCAGGGAAGAGCAGGGGGAGAACATGGGAGAGGAACAACTCTGCACCCAGCCAGGGCAGGGCAGGAGGAGGGGCAGGAGCTGCTGCAGCTGCTGGAGCTGATTGCCCTGAGATTCCGTGGTGCAGTCCCTGCTGAGGCAGCTGGGCCCCTGCAGCCCATGGAGGGCACGGAGTGCACAGATGCACCTGCAGCGCCTGCAGGAGCCCGTGCCAGAGCAGGGGGATGCCTGAGTGGAGGCTGTGACCCCATGAGAAACCTGTGCTGGAGCAGGGACCTGGCAGGGACCTGCAAAGCCATGGAGAGAGGAGCCCACGCTGGAGCAGGGTCCTGGTAGGATTTGTGAGCCCATGGAAGAGTGACCCACGTTGCAGCAGTTTGTGAAGAACTGCTGTCCAGGAGATGAACTCATGTTGGAGAAGTTCGTGGAGAAGTGTCCCTGGGAGGGACCCCTGGCACAGCAGGGGAACGACTCCTCTCCCTGAGCAGCAGGAGAAAAGATGTGATGAACTGACCAGAAGCCCCATTCCCTGTCTCCCTGCACCCACTGGGGGAGCAGGGAGAGCTGGGAAGGAGGGAGAGAGGGGCAGAAGGTGTTTTTAAAGCTTTGTTTTACTTCTCATTATCCTGCTCTGATTTTGATAGCAATAAATTCAATTAATGTCTCTAATTTCAAACCTGGTTTGCCCATGATGGCATGTGCTGAGTGATCTGTCCCAGTCCTTATCTCAAGCCATGAAAGCTTCATTCTGTTTTCTCTCTCCTGTCCATCTCTGCAGGGGAGTGAGAGAGCAGCTTTGGTGGGTGCCTGGCATCCAGCCAGGGTACACTGACTGCACTTCCTCTCCTTCATTCTGTCTTTCTTTCCAGAGGTCCCAGTGCAGAGGTTGAGTGGGGCTTTGATGGAGGGAGTGAAGGTGGCGGGGAGTAGCGGGGACAGGAGGCACAGGGATGTGGGACAGGCATCAGAGGGGCGCAGGCAGCTGGCAGGGGGCAAGGCCTGTCCCCCTGGCCCTGCAGCAGCCCCGTGCCCTGCCCAAGGCGCTCCCAGCAGGGGCTGGGCCCCAGAGGCAGGGGCAGAGCCCAGTCCCGGGGGCGGCGTTTCTGCCCCGACCCCCGTCCAGCCCAGCCTCCCCCGTGTGCGCAGTGACCGCTGGCACGGGCTGCACTGGGCAGCGTGACCTGCTGGGGACATTGAGAGCTGCCCCCACGGTGACACTGCCCTTGGGATTTCACAGGCACCAAACAAATCACAGCCAGCCCTGCCCCTTGTCATGTCCCAGGCACTAGAGAGCATCACAGCCAGCCCTGCTCCTTGTGGTGTCAAAGGCCCTACGAGTGTATCAAATTTGGGAAGAGCTTTTCCAGGAACTCTTACTTGACCCAACACCAACGGAGGCACCACTAAGGGAAGCCCTGCAAGTGCCCTGAGTGTGGGAAGAGCTTCGTGCTCTGCTTCAGCTCCATCCTCCATAGGAGGATCCGCGCTGGATGATCCCCAGTGACCCCAGGTGGGCAGAGCCCCAGTGATCCGTGGTGCCGGTGATCCATCTTGGGAAGACACCTGGCTGGGGACTCCACTGCCTAATGGCTCCCCCAGACCTTGATTTTCTTTTAATTTCTCTTTATCCTTTCAAAACACCCAAAACCAGGATAAAAATAAAGATGTTGGACTAAAAGACTGATGGGGACATGGTGTGTACATGGCCATGGACGGGGACATGGGGGGATCCTGCAGGGGCTCTGGGGGATGCTGGGTGTGAGGGAGCTGAGGGTTCCTGGCAGGGACTTGGGGGTTGCTCAGGGCTTTGGGCTTCCCAGGCTGAGCGGCTCCAGCTCTGCTGGGAGACCCTGGCAGAGGTTTTGGGGCAGCTGATCAAGGACCCCCTGCCCTGGAAATGTCCATGTCCCACCATCTTCGTTCCCGGTGTCCCCTGTCCAGGATCCCCCTCTCCCCACTGTGACTCCCCTTTGCCCGCAGCCTGTTCCCATGTCACCCCACTCCCGGTCCTGTCCTGCTCCCATCCCAGTCTGGATCCCATTCCCGGACTCATTCCCTGTCCCTGTTCCGTATTCTCTGTCTGGTTGCAATTCTCATATTCCCAGTCCAATATTTCCCGTCCTGTTCCCATTTTCATATTCCTGGTCCTTTTATTTTGCTGGGCCTCCTGCCACGCCTGCATTTCCATTGCTATATTCCCTGTCCTGTTCCCATATTCCCAGTCCTGTTCCTGTATTCCCGTTTCTGATCCCGGTCCCACCTTCTTAATTCCCATCCCACATTCTGTCTATGCTTGCTGCTTCCATATTCCCTGTCCCGTTCCTATATTCCCATTCGGGCCCCATTCCAGGTCCGTGTCCGTATTCCCGGTCACTATCCTCATTCCCAATTCTTTCCCACGTCCCTTTCTCGTATTTTGAATCCCACTCCCGGTCTTGGTCCCCGTTCTCGGTCTCTGTCCCTGGTCCCATTCCCTGTTCTCGGTCCCTGTCCCTATTCCTGGTACGATTCTCAGTCCCTGTCCGCAATTTCTGGTGCCACACCTCGTCGTTGTCCCCATTCCGGGCTCCGGGCCCGTATTTCCGGTCCCATTGTTGGTCTCGGCCCCGTAGTACCGCTCCCCGTCCCCATTCCCGCTCCCTGTCCCCATTCCCGCTCCCCGTCCCCATTCCCTGTCCTATTCCCCATTCCTGGTCCCTGTCCCCATTCCCGCTCCCATTCCCATTCCCTTTCCCTGTCCCCATTCCCGCTCCCTGTCCCCTCTCACCGGACGCCGCCGCCATCACTCCTGCCTCCCCCGCTCCTCACCTCACCGGGGAAACCCCGCGCTGCTCCCGCCCACCAATCACAGCGCGCGATCGCTCCTCTATTTGCATAACCACGCCCTCTGGTTTGGCCCCGCCCAGCGCCGGCTGCAGCCGCGTCCGGGCGCTGTTTCCTCCCAGTTCCCTCCCAGCGCTCCCAGTAAGAGCCAGACTGGGAGGGAAAGCGCTCCCAATTCCTTCCCGCTGCTCCCAGGATCGCTCCCGCTGATCCCAGGATGGCTCCCAGTGCCGCGCGGCTGCTTTTGGGTGTCGGCACCGCCCGGACTGGGCTGGGAGCGGAGGAGGAGCGGGAGGAAGAGGAGGGACAGAGGAGGAGGAGAAGGAAAGAGAAAGAGAAAGAAGCGGCAGGAAGAGGAGGAGCAGGAACAGGAGGGAGAGAGGAGGAGGAAGAGAAAGAGAAGGAATAGGAGGAAGAGCAGCAGCAGGAACAGCACGTGGTTCTCCGCTCGCCCGCTCCGGCCGCATCTCCCCCGGCTCCGGCAGCATCGCCCCCTCCGGAACCCGCAGGTGAGCGGGGAGGGGGAGCTCGCCCCAAATCCATCGGGGGGACTCCGGGTGGGTTTTTTTTCGTGGCAGGGGATGTTTGGATCTTGCAGGACTCCAAAGCCGAGCCGGATATGGCCCTGGAGGGATCCTGGAGGGTCCCACGTGGCGGTGGCCCGGTCCCGGCGGGCAGAGGGGCGATATCGGGTTTGGGGATCTCCGGGAGAGCCGGGGGGGAACGCGGGAGCCCCGGAGCGGGGAGAGCGCAGAGGGGCGATCCCGGAGCTGCGGTAGCCCCGGCAGCCTGGAGGGGTGGGGGAGCCTGGAGATGAGCGGGGTCCGGGGCCCCCGAGGCTGAAAGGGGCGCTGACTTCTGCAGCTGCACTTGGGCAGTGGGACCATCAAACCCAACGTGCTCAGCCCTTGTTTTCTCCCTCAAACCAGGATTACTCATTCCCAAACCTTGGCCAGATGGAGGAGGAGGAGGCCGTGAGGAAGAGGAAGATGGCCCAGAAGCCCCAGGCAGGTGAGGAGGAAGTCACTGCCCCTTTCCCCCTCTCTCCTGCTCCATCTCCCAGCCCAGCCTGGCCCCCGGCTGTAGGACAACCCCGCTGCCAACGCCGTCCTGCCGGGGATGCACTGGGGGGATCTCCTTCCCCTTCCCTGTGGCACGGAGGCAAATTCCCATCCTCTCCTTGTCCTTCCTCCCCAGACAAGGAGCTGAGCACGGAGAGCAGGGAGGACAAATCCCCACAGCAGAACCTCGTGGAAGAGGCCGATTTGAGCGGCGCCACAGCGCAGGAATCCAACGGGGAGGAAAAGCCCCGGAGATCCCGCATGTGGAGGGGCTGCAAACGCAGATCACGGGGATCCCAGGAGGAAAGGTCCACCCTGCGCCAGGGAGGCAGCTGGAGCTCAGAGCCAGGGGAGCCTGAGCAGCTTCACAACACGGAAAAGCCCCACAAGTGCTCAAAATGTGAGAAGAGCTCCAGCCACAGATCCTACCTGATCTGCCACTGGAGAATCCACACTGGGGAGAGGCCCTATAAGTGTGAGGAGTGTGGGAAGAGGTTCAGACACAGCTCCAACCTGATTGTCCACCAGAGGAGCCACACTGGGCAGAGGCCCTACGAGTGTGACGAGTGCAGGAAGACCTATCTGACCAGCTCCAATCTCCTTGTGCACCAGCGGATTCACACAGATGAGAGGCCCTTCCGCTGCCCTGACTGCGGGAAGGGCTTCAATTGAAACTCCGCCCTCATCACCCACCGGCGCATCCACACCGGGGAGAGGCCCTACGAGTGTCCTGAGTGTGGGAAGAGCTTCTCCAGGAGCTCTCACTTGACCCAACACCAACAGAGGCTCCACTAATGGAAGCCTTGTGAGAGCCCCGAGTGCAGGAAGAGCTTCGTGCGCTGCTCCAGCTCCATCCCCCATGGAAGGATCCACACTGGATGATTCCCCAGTGACCCCCAGTAGGGAGAGCCCCAGTGATCCATGGTGCTCTTGATCCGTGTTGGGAAGACACCTGGCTGGGAGCTCCACATCCTCCTGGCTCCCTGTGGGCACCTGAATTTTCATTTCTCTTTATCCTTTCAAAACACTTAAAATTGAGGTAAAAATAAAGATTTTGAACAAAGATGTGGATGGGGACCTAGGGGGATCTTGCAGGGGATGTGAGCAATGCTGGGTGGGAGGGAGTTGATGATTCCTGGCAGGGACTTGGAGCTTGCTCAGAGCTTTGGGCTCCTGAGGCCGAACAGCTCCAGCTGTGCTTGGAGACCCTGGCAGAGGTTCTGGGGATGCTGATCAAGGACCCCCTGCTCCAGAACTGTCTCCATGCCCCCCATCCCTGTTCCCAATGTCCCCTGTCCAGCATTCCCCTCCCCTACTGTCACTCCCCTTTGCCCCCAGCCCGTTCCCGTGTCACCCCGCTCCCGGTCCCGTCCTGCTCCCATCCCAGCCTGGATCCCATTCCCAGTCTCATTCCATGTCCCTTTCCGCTGTTCTCTGTCTGGTTGCAATTCCCATATTTCCTGTCCTGTTCCCATTCTCGTATTCCTGGTCTCTTTGCTGGGCCCACTGCCAGTCCCACATTTCCATTCCTATATTCCCTGTCCTGTTCCTATATTCCCGTTTCTGATCCCGGCTTCACCTTCCTAATCCCCATCCCATATTCTCTCTACTCTTGCTGTTTTCATATTCCCTGTGCCATTCCCATATTCCTATTCCCGGTGCCATTCCAGGTTCCTGTTCCGTATTCCTGGTCCCATTCCCAGTCCCAGTCTGGTATTCCTGGTCTCATTCTTGGTCCCTATCCCCATTCCCAGTCCTAGTCTGGTATTTCCAGTCCCATTCCTGGTCCCTGTCCCCATTCCCAGTCCCATTCCCTGTTCCCTGTCCAATTCTTGGTCCCTGTCCCCATTCTCAGTATTATTCCCAGTCCCTGTCTCATATTTCCAGTCCTATTCCCGGTCCTCATCCCCATTACCAATCCTTGTCCCCATTTGCAGTTCCATTTCCAGTCCCATTCCTCATCCCAGTTCTGTATTCCCTGTTGCATTCTCAGTCCCTGTCTTGTATTCCCTGCCCCATTCCCAGTAACAGTCCAGTATTTTTGGTCCCATTCTTGGTCCCTGTCCTCATTTCCATTAACATTCCCAGTCCCTGTCTCATATTTATTTCCAATCCTGTATTCCCCATCCCTGTCCCCATTCCTGGTCCCTGTACCCATGCGCAGTCCCCAGTGCCTGTCCCCTTTCCCAGTTTCATTCCTGGTCCCTTCCGGATTCCCTGTCCCTGTTGCCATTCCTGGTACCATTCCCAGTCCCAGACCACATTCCCTCTCCCCATTCCCTTTCCCTGTCCCCATTCCCTGTCCCATTCCCCAGGGCCGCCTCTCGCATGGGGCTCTGAGGGCTCCCCAGCTCGGGCTGGCTGTGGCACACGAACCCTTCAGCCCTGCTGCTCTCCTGGGCCAGCTGCAGAGAGCACAAGGCTTTGGGCATTTCTCAGAGGCCCCCAGCTGGCCAGAGCAGCCCCTCCTGCCAGCACCCCCTGTGCCTCAGAGCCCTCCCTCCTGCCGGGGACATGGAGGGGACACGGGCCTGCAGGAGGCTCCTGTTCCTGAGACAGGAGCAAGGCTGCAGCTCCAGCCTTTGGGCCCTGGGCCGCAGCAGCCCAGGGGAGGCCCAGCTGCAGAGCTCGCAGCCCCCAATGTGTTTCACTGGAACCCTTTGGAACACTGATCCCCATCCCATATTCTCTCTGCGGTCGCTGTTTCCATATTCCCTGTCCCGTTCCCATATTCAGATTCCTGATCCCTGTCCCCATTCCCGCTCCCATTCCCGCTCCCTGTCCCCTCTCACCGGACGCCGCCGCCATCGCTCCGGCCCCACCCCCCGCCCCTCACCTCATCGGGGAAACCCCGCGCTTCTCCCGCCCACCAATCACAGCGCGCGATCGCTCCTCTATTTGCATAACCACGCCCTCTGGTTTGGCCCCGCCCAGCGCCGGCTGCAGCCGCGTCCGGGCGCTGTTTCCTCCCAGTTACCTCCCAGTGCTCCCAGTAAGAGCGATACTGGGAGGGAAAGCGCTCCCAGTTCCTTCCCGCTGCTCCCAGGATCACTCCCGCTGCTCCCAGGATCGCTCCCAGTGCCCCGCGGCTTCTTTTGGGTGTCGGCACCGCCCGGGCCTGGGCTGGGAGCGGAGGAGGAGCGGGAGGAAGAGGAGGGACAGTGGAGGAGGAGGAGAAGGAAAGAGAAAGAGAAAGAAGCGGCAGGAAGAGGAGGAGCAGGAACAGGAGGGACAGAGGAGCAGGAAGAGAAAGAGAAGGAATCGGAGGAAGAGCAGCAGCAGGAACAGCACGTGGTTCTCCGCTCGCCCGCTCCGGCCGCATCTCCCCCGGCTCCGGCATCATCGCCCCCTCCGGAACCCGCAGGTGAGCGGGGAGGGGGAGCTCGCCCCAAATCCATCGGGGGGGGTCTCCGGGTGGGGTTTTTTCTCACGGTAGGGGATGTTTGGGTCTTGCAGGACCCCAAAGTCGAGCCGGAAATGGCCCTGGAGGGATCTTGGGGGGGGTCTCACGCGGCGATGGCCCGGTCCCGGCGGGCAGAGGGGCGATATCGGGTTTGGGGATCTCCGGGAGAGCCGGGGGGGAACGCGGGAGCCCCGGAGCGGGGAGAGCACAGAGGGGCGATCCGGGGCCGGGGAACCCTCAACAGCCTAGAGGGATGGGGGAGCCTGGAAATGAGCGGGGTCCGGGCCCCCCGATGCTGAAAGTGGCGCTGACTTCTGCAGCTGCAGGACCATCAAACCCAACGTGCTCAGTCCGTGTTTCCCCCCCCAAGCCAGGATTTCCCATTCCCAAACCTTGGCCCGTTGCAGAACGAGGAGGCCACGAGGAAGAGGAAGATGTCCCGGGAGCCCCAGGCAGGTGAGGAGAAGTCACTGCCCCTTTCCCCTTCTCTCCTGCTCCATCTCCCAGCCCAGCCTGGCCCCCAGCTGCAGGACAACCCTGCTGCTGATACCGTCCTGCCAGGGATCTCCTTCCCCTTCTCTCTGGCGCGGAGGCAAATCCCATCCTTTCCATGTCCTTCCTCCCCCAGACAAGGAGCTGAGCACGGAGAGCAGGGAGGACAAATCCCCACAGCAGAACCTCGTGGAAGAGGCCGATTTGAGCGGCTCCACGGCGCAGGAATCCAACGGGGAGGAAAAGCCCCGGAGATCCCACACGAGGAGGGGCTGCAAACGCAGATCATGGGGATCCCAGGAGGAAAGGTCCACCCTGCGCCAGGGAGGCGGCCGGAGCTCGGAGCTGGGGGTCCCTGAGCAGCTTCACGATAGGGAGAAGCCCAACAAGTGCTCAAAATGTGAGAAGAGCTACAGGTGGAGATCCTCACTGATCAGCCACTGGAGAATCCACACAGGGGAACAGCCCTACGAGTGTGGGGAGTGTGGGAAGAGCTTCAGGTCAAGCTCCCACCTGATCCGCCACCAGATGGTCCACACTGGGGAGAGGCCCTACGAGTGTGACCAGTGCAGGAAGAGGTTTCAGACCAGCTCCAATCTCCTTGTGCACCAGTGGATTCACACGGAGGAGAGGCCCTTCCGCTGCCCTGCATGCGGGAAGGGCTTCAAGCACAACTCCCACCTCATCACCCACCGGTGCATCCACACCGGGGAGAGGATCTACGAGTGTCCTGAGTGTGGCAAGAGCTTCAGTGATAGCTCCACCCTGACTGCCCACCAGAGGAGCCACATGGGGGAGAGGCCCTACGAGTGTGGGGAGTGTGGGAAGAGCTTTACCCGGAGCTCCCACCTGCTCTTCCACCAGAGGAGCCACACTGGGGAGAGGCCCTACGAGTGTGACGAGTGCAGGAAGAGGTTTCAGGCCAGCTCCTGTCTCCTTAAGCACCAGCGGATTCACACGGATGAGAAGCCCTTCCGCTGCCCCGACTGCAGGATGGGCTTCAAGCACAACTCCACCCTCATCAGGCACCGGTGCATCCACACCGGGGAGAGGCCCTATGAGTGTCCTGATTTGGGGAAGAGCTTCTCCAGGAGCTCTCATTTGACCAACGGAGGCTCCACTAAGGGAAGCCCTGGGAGTGCCCTGAGAGCAGGAAGAGCTTCGTGCGCTGCTCCAGCTCCATCCCCCGTGGGAGGATCTGCACTGGATGATCCCCAGTGACCCCTGGTGGGCAGAGCCCTGGTGATCCATGGTGCTGGTGATCTGTGTTGGGAAGACACCTGGCTGGGGGCTCCACATCCTCCTGGCTCCCTGTGGACACCTGGACACACCCACAGACCAACATCAGAAATCCATTGTGGACAGCGGATTTTTCCACTTCTCACCTCAGAAAAATCTCACTTTTTGCATCTTCTGGTGCCATCAAGCAACTCTGCATGGCCTTGAAGGTCTTCTCCAACATAAATCCATCGTTTCAATTCTCTCAGGCACACGGGCATCTTGCACAGAAAACAGGGACAGACTGGGTCAAACCCGACAATTGTGGAGACAGTGGGGTGGAAACCCCTCCAAAAAAGTTTCTTCCCACCCACCCATGCACGTGGATGCTCTGCCAGCAGGAACACGTAAATCCTTTTGGTTTGGCCTTGAAATGAAAAGGTTTCTGTTCATCCCTTTGAAAGCCCTGAAATTGGGCTAAAAATAAAGATGTTGAACTAAGGCATGGATGGGGACATGTTGGGGACAATGCCATGGGTGGGGCCATGAGGGAACATGGGCATGGGTGGGGACATTGGGGACATGAACTGGAGCAGCATCAATGCCACCACCTGTGCTACCACAGTGCCACCAGCACCTTCATCTCAGCCATGGCAAAGCCCTGCCTGATGCAGTTCCTGCCACCACGTCCCCACTGTCACCACCGTGGTGTCCCACGGAAAGTCAGCCCCACCAGGGTGGGACAGGGAACTTGTTCAGCTGGGGACAAGTGGCCTGGAAGCGAGTGACAGCCACCAGTGTGTCTCAGTGCCACTGCACTCAAGGGACCCCAAACACTCCTGGGGCTGGGCTGGGAACATGGCAAGGGTCAGTGTCACCTGTGGGGTCACATGGCCCTGCAGTGGGTGTCACTGAAGGTGTCCTGGTGGCAGCATCCCAACAGCTGTGGTGACATTGTCCCCTGATGAGCATCCTGGTGACATCGTGTCCCCTCCCTCCGTGTGTCTCCAGCCCCTGCCGTGGCTCCATCACCCCTCTGTGTGTCTCTGTCCCCTGTGTCCCTGTCCCTCACCCCCAGTGAGGCCACAGTTCCTGAGGTCCCAGGCCCTGTACCACAAGGTGTCCCCCTGTCCCTCAGGATGTTCCCATGGCTGCTCCTGACTCTGAGCATCTTCACCCATCCTCTCACAAGTAGGGACATCCCACGACACCCTGTGACACTCCATGACATCCCATGACACCCTTTGTCCTCTGATTTTGGGTCCTTCTCCCCCCATTTTGGGTCCTTTCCCCTTTTTAGGTCCCTTTGCCCTATTTTGGATCCTTTGCCTCATTTCCCATCCTTTCCCCCAATTTTGGGTGCCCTCCCCTTGACTTTGACACATTTTTGGGTGCATCCCTCCTCCTCCAACCCTCACTCCTCACCCCCTGTCCCCTCAGGCGTGTCCCCAGCTGTGCCCCCAACTGTCCCCATGTACCACATGGACTCAGTGCTTGCCATCCTGGATGCCCTCAAGTCCTCAGCCCAGGACTGTGGATCTCCTCTTACAGGAAATCCAGAGCTGGCCTGGCTTCCTGGGGACATTGGTGGCAGCAGGGGTGGGTGGCCTGGTGAGATTGGTGGGAGGGGGCTTGGGGTCATCTTGGGACTGACCATGGGTCTTGTCCACTCTGCAGTGAGGAGCAGCCCCAGCTGGGGAGCCTGGGATGGAGGGGGGCAAGGAGAGGTTGGATTCTGATCCAGATGGACACCAAAGCCAAGGATCCCACTCTGGATGGACACTGGTCTGGATGGACTCCAGAGCCACAGATTCCAGCTGGACTGTGGTCTGGACAGCCCCTGGCCCTGCAGCCCCCCAGCCTGGCCAGCCCCCAGCCCAGATGGCCACCAACCTGGCCACACCTGGCCCACCCCACTGGCCCACCAGCCCATCCCAGTAGACCCAACCCCAAAACCCCCAAAAAAACCCAATTCCAGAACAGCGGCTCCAGGGTGGTCCCTGCAGAACAAGGGGGAAACTGAGGCAGGGGCTGGGGGACTTTATGGCCCTCCCTGGAGGCCCCCAAACGAGCACCCACTCCCCAAATTGTCACCGCAGCATCCTGGGACCCTCAGCTGTCACATCCAGGGGACTCCAGGAGCCACCGTGACCCCGCAGTCCCTTCGAGGGGTCACCCGCGGTGTCCCCCTGGTGTCGGCAGTGTGTCCCCAGCGGGAGAAGTGACATCACCTCCCGGGGAGGAAGAGGAAGAGGACGAGGAGAAGGAGGAGGAGGAGGAGGAGGAGGAGAAGAGGTGAGGGTGTGACTCAAACTCCTGCCTGCTCACATTGGGAATCCCCTACAGGAACCGGGGCCGAGTGCGGGCGCAGCAGCGGAGGTACCTTGGGGGACTGGGGGTGGGGACACAGGGACAGTCCCCAAAGTCCCCAAGTTCCCCTCGGGGGATGCAGCGTGCAGGGAGTGCAAGGTAGCAGAGCATCCTCAGTGGGATGTGGGGGGGTGGAAGTCGCGGGGGTGACCCCAAAAATGTTGTGACTCCCCCACTTTGGGGCGCTGGTGACAAGTTGGGTTAGTGCAGACACAACCTCCACATTCAGCGTGGGAACACTTACAGGGTCTCCCACCTCTTAATTTGACTGATCCTGAAATAACTTGGGAATATGGGAACAGCGAGTGGAGAGAGTATATAGGGTGGGGATTTGTAGTAAAGCACCCCACACCTGAGGAAGTGTTTTCCATATAGGGAAAGGTTTGACTCACATCTTGTATTTCTTATAAGGTAAAGGACTGAGAAATTTCTCTGCTGTCCTGACAGTAATTGGCTCAATGCCAAGAGAAGCACCTGTTGGACTTTGTTGCTGTTCTTCAAATCCTGTACCTCTTCCTATTAGCAGTTTGCCGGTGGAACACTCTTGGATCGTGAAGTAGATAAGAGAGAGAACAAAGGGGTTTGGGGTGTTTTCGAGGTGTTGTAGCAGGAGTATGGGACCTGTCCCTATACTGAGCTTGGCTCTGTTCTTTGTTTTGTATTATTTTCTTTCTTTTATTAAACCTTTTTGATTTTTCAAGACATACTCGACCATGCTGTCTCGCTAATTGATTTAAACCATTTCTCTGCAAGGGCCGGACCCTCAGAGGTACTGGGAACCCCAACAGGGATCAGTGTTGCAAAGGGTTCCAGTGAAACACATTGGGGGCTGCGAGCTCTGCAGCTGGGCCTCCCCTGGGCTGCTGCGGCCCAGGGCCCAAAGGCTGGAGCTGCAGCCTTGCTCCTGTCTCAGGAACAGGAGCCTCCTGCAGGCCCGTGTCCCCTCCATGTCCCCGGCAGGAGGGAGGGCTCTGAGGCACAGGGGGTGCTGGCAGGAGGGGCTGCTCTGGCCAGCTGGGGGCCTCTGAGAAATGCCCAAAGCCTGTGCTCTCTGCAGCTGGCCCAGGAGAGCAGCAGGGCTGAAGGGTTCGTGTGCCACAGCCAGCCCGAGCTGGGGAGCCCTCAGGGCCCCATGCCAGAGGCGGCCCTGGGGAATGGCACCGGGAATGGGGACAAGGAAAGGGAATAATACTGGGAATGGGGACAGGGAATGGGTACAGGGACCAAGAACTGAACCAGTAATACTGGACTGGGACTAGGAATGGAGAGAGGGACCGGCAATGAGGACAGGGATTGGGAATGGGGACGGGGTCCAGGAATGGGATGGGGAATATTAACAAGGACCGGGAATGGGACCGCAAATGGGGCAGGGATTGGGAATGTGGACAGGAACCGAGAATGGGACTGGAAATATGAGACAGGGACTTGGAATGATACACGGAATGGGGACAGGGACCAAGGTTGGGCCCAGGGGTACGGGACTGGGAATGGGAAAGGGAATACGGACAGGGACTGGAGACAGGGACCAGGAATAGGACTGGGAATTCAGGAGTATTCCTGGGAATATGGTAATAGAGGAATATGGGATCAGGGATGGGAAAATGGAAACAGGAGAGAGAACATGGAAACAGAAACCGGGAAGAGAATATGGGATATGGATTAGGAAGATGGGACCAGGATTGGAAAAAGGAATATGGGAACGGGACGGGGAATACAGCAATGGAAATGTGGGAGCTGCAGCAGGACCAGGAATATGAGAATGGGAACAGGGCAAGGAATATGGGACTGGGAATATGGGAACAGCAACCAGAGAATACTGGACAGGCACAGGGAATGAGACTGGGAATGGGACCCGGACTGGGATGGGAGCAGGAGAGGACCATGAGTGGAATGACACAGGAACGGGTGGGGGACAGGGGTAGTGACAGTGGGGAGCGCAGGATCCTAGACAGTGGACACTGGGAGTCACGACGGGGGGACATGGGGACAGTTGTGAGGCAGGAGGTCCTTGATCAGCTGCCCCAGAACCTCTGCCAGGGTCTCCCAGTGCAGCCGGAGCTGCTCAGCCTGGGGAGCCCAGAGCCCTGAGCAACCCCCAAGTCCCTGCCAGGAACCCTCAACTCCCTCACACCCAGCATCCCCCACATCCCCTGCAAGATGCCCCCATGTCCCCATCCATGTCTTTGATCAAAATCTCTATTTTTACCCTGGTTTTGGGTGTTTGAGAGAAATGAAAGGAAAATCCAGGCAAGTGGAACCAAGAGGCTGTGGAGTCCCCAGCCAGGTGTCTTCCCAACATGGATCACCGGCACCACGGATCACTGGGGCTCTCCCTACTGGGGGTCACTGGGGATCGTCCAGCGTGGATCCTCCCATGGGGGATGGAGCTGGAGCAGCGCACGAAGCTCTTCCTGCACTTGGGGCACTCACAGGGCTTCCCTTAGTGGTGCCTCCGTTGGTGTCTGGTCAAGGCTGAGCTGTGTGAGAAGCTCTTCCCACACTCAGGACACTCGTAGGGCCTCTCCCCAGTGTGGACGCGCCAGGTGGCTGTCAAGTTGGGAGTTTCGCTTGAAGCCCATCCCGCAGTCAGGGCAGCGGAAAGGCTTCTCATCCGTGTGAATCCGCTGGTGCACGAGGAGATAGGAGCTGGTATGAAACCTCTTCCTGCACTGGTCACACTCATAGGGCCTCTCCCCAGTGTGGCTCCTCTGGTGGACAACCAGGGTGGAGCTATGGCTGAAGCTCTTCCCACACTCAGGACACTCGTAGGGCCTCTCCCCAGTGTGGATGCGCCGGTGCCTGACGAGGGTGGAGTTTTGTTTGAAGCCCATCCCGCAGTCGGGGCAGCGGAAGGGCCTCTCATCCGTGTGAATCCGCTGGTGCCGGAGGAGACTGGAGCTGGTCTGAAACCTCTTCCTGCACTGGTCACACACGTAGGGCCGTTCCCCCGTGTGGATTCTCCAGTGGCGGATCAGGTAGGATCTGTGGCTGAAGCTCTTCTAACATTTTGAGCACTTGTGGGGATTCTCCACATTGTGAAGCTGCTCAAGCACCCCCGGCTCCGAGCTCTGTCCGCCTCCCTGGCCCAGGGTGGGTCTTTCCTCCTGGGATCCCCGAGATCTGCGTTTGCAGCCCCTCCTCGTACGGGATCTCCGGGGCTTTTCCTCCCCGTTGGATTCCTGCGCTGTGGAGCCGCTCAAAATGGTGTCTTCCATGAGGTTCTGCTGCGGACTGGACTCCATCCTCAGCTCCTTGTCTGGGGGAGGGAGAACAAGAAGAGGATGGAATTTGCCTCTGTGCCACAGGGAAGGGGAAGGAGATCCCCCAAAATGCATCCCTGGCAAGACGGCATTGGCAGAGGGGTTGTCCTGCAGCCGGGTGCCAGACTGGGCTGGGAGATGGAGCAGGAGACAGGGGGAAAGGGGCAGTAACTTCCTCCTCACCTGCCTGGGGCTCCCAGGACATCTTCCTCTTCCTCGCGGCCTCCTCCTCCTCCATCTGGCCAAGATTTGGGAATGAGTAATCCTGGTTTGAGGGAGAAAACAAGGGCTGAGCACGTTGGGTTTGATGGTCACGCTGCCCAAGAGCAGCTGCAGAAGTCAGCGCCCCTTTCAGCCTCGGGGGGCCCGGACCCCGCTCATTTCCAGGCTCCTCCACCCCTCCAGGCTGCTGGGGTCCCCCAGCTCCGGGATCGCCCCTCTGCGCTCTCCCCGCTCGGGGCTCCCGCGTTCCCCCCCGGCTCTCCCGGAGATCCCCAAACCCGATATCGCCCCTCTGCCCGCCGGGACCGGGCCATCGCCACGTGGGATCCCACAAGATCCCTCCAGGGCCATTTCCGGCTCGGCTTTGGAGTCGTGCAAGACCCAAACATCCCCTGCCACGAAAAAAAACCCACCCGGAGACCCCCCGATGGATTTGGGGCGAGCTCCCCCTCCCCGCTCACCTGCGGGTTCCGGAGGGGGCGATGCTGCCGGAGCCGGGGGAGATGCGGCCGGAGCGGGCGAGCGGAGAACCACGTGCTGTTCCTGCTGCTGCTCTTCCTCCTATTCCTTCTCTTTCTCTTCCTGCTCCTCTGTCCCTCCTGTTCCTGCTCCTCCTCTTCCTGCCGCTTCTTTCTCTTTCTCTTTCCTTCTCCTCCTCCTCCTCTGTCCCTCCTCTTCCTCCCGCTCCTCCTCCGCTCCCAGCCCGGCCCGGGCGGTGCCGACACCCAAAAGCAGCCGCGCTCTGCCCTGGGGGGTTCCAAAGCGGCCCCACCCCGCGGGGCACCGGGAGCGATCCTGGGAGCAGCGGGAAGGAATTGGGAGCGCTTTCCCTCCCAGTCTGGCTCTTACTGGGAGCGCTGGGAGGGAACTGGGAGGAAACAGCGCCCGGACGCGGCTGCAGCCGGCGCTGGGCGGGGCCAAACCAGAGGGCGTGGTTATGCAAATAGAGGAGCGATCGCGCGCTGTGATTGGTGGGCGGGAGCAGCGCGGGGTTTCCCCGGTGAGGTGAGGGGCGGGGGGGGCCGGAGCGATGGCGGCGGCGTCCGGTGAGAGGGGACAGGGAGCGGGAATGGGGACAGGGAGCGGGAATGGGAACGGGAATGGGGACAGGGACCGGGAATGGGGACCCGTGATGTGAACATGGGAACGGGACAGGGAATGGAACTGGAAATAAGACTGGGGTGGGGATTGGGACAAGGAATTGGACCAGAAATACGCGACTGGGACCAGGAATAAGACTGGGATTAGGAACGGAGGACAGGAACCGAGAATGGGATCGGGAATGGGGACAGGGATCGGGAATGGGGACAAGGATCGGGAATACGGACAGGGACCCAGAATAGGAGTGGAAACACGAGGCAGGGACTGGGAATGATACTGGGAATGGGGACAGGGAGCAAGAATGGGACAAGGAATACCAGACAGGGACCCGGATGGGTACAGGGACTGGGAATGGTACTGGAAATACGGGAACCGGGAATGGGACTGGGAATGTGGGAACGTGACAGGGAACATGGAATCAGCAACCGGAGACAGGACATGGGATGGGGATTAGGAAGGCAGGACCCGGATCGGAAATAGGAATACAGGAACGGGACTGGGAACGGGAATATGGGAATGGGACAGGGAATATAGAAATGGAAATGCGGGACCTGCAGCGGGACCGTGAATATGAAAATAGGAACAGGGCAGGGAATATGGGGCTGGGAATATGGGAATGGCAGCCAGACTGAGTATGAGACAGGGACTGGGAAGGGGGACAGGGAGCAGGAATGGGACCATAAATGGGGACTTGGACCAGAAATGGGGACAGAGATCAGGAATGGGATGGGGAATATGAACAGGGACCAGGAATGGGGACAGGGTGTCCTGGTTTAGGGCAAATTTGGGGGGAATCTCCAAATGGGATCCCTCTGGAAAGGATACCCAAGCAGCCCTTCCCCCATCTGGCTGGGAAAAAAAATTTCTTTCGGGAAAAGCGGAGAAAACTTTTTACTCAACAAACAAAGTGCCCACAACCACAAAAACACTGAACAATATCAAACAGCAGAACCTCTCACCATTCTGAAGAGAGATGGCAAAATTGAGAAAGTCCTTGCCGTGGGTTGTAACTCAGCTGGCTCAGTCTCTTTATCAGTCCCTCTGGTGCTGGAAAATGCCATCCTGGGCCCCAGTGGGCTGCAGGTGTGAGCTCTGGGTGTTCTTCTGGGTTTTCAGCCCACAACAGGTTGAAACAATTCCAAGAAAAAAAAACAAAAAACCACAGTCCAGGGAAATTCTCTGCCTCAGCTTGCTAAAAACTAATTAAAAAGCAAAGGAGAGCTCTCTCTCGCTGTCCATCCGCAGACAGCACAGTCCAGGAGCAGAAAGCAGAGGGGTGAGTGCAGTTTCTGCAAACAAACCCCACGCTGCTTCTTTCCTCCTCTTCGCTGTCGGAACCAGACTCAAAGGTGTAGAACTTTGCTACAAATATCCAGCAAAACCAGAACAGACAATTGGGGATACAAGCATCACAAAGTCACCCCAGAACAACCGGGAATGGGATGGGGAATATGAACAGAGACCAGGAATAGGGACTGGGAATGTTGACAGGGATCAGGTATGGGGACTGAGAAAGGGGACAGGGACTGGGACTAGGGACTGGAGCCGGGAATATGGGACAAGGACCAGGAATGGGACCAGGAATACAGGAGATGGACCTGGAATGGGACTGGGGATGGGAATATGGAAACCCGACATGGAAACAACAAGGGGAGAGAAAATATGGGATGAGGATTAGAAAGGCAGGATTGGGATTGGAAACAGGAATACGGGAAGGGGACTGGAAACTGGAATATGGGAACAGAACAGGGAATGTAGAAATGGAAATGTGGGACCTGCAGCAGGACTGGGAATATGAGAACTGAAACAGAGCAGGGAATATGGGGCTGGGAATATGGGAACAGCAACCAGAGAATACGGGACAGGGACAGGGAATGAGACTGGGAATGGGATCCAGACTGGGATGGGAGCTGGATGGGACTGGGAGTGGGGTGACATGAGACCAGGCAGGGGACAACGGCAGTGACAGCAGGGAGAAGAGGATGCTGGACAGGGGACACCTGGAACCAGGATGGGGGTACATGGGGACAGTTCCAGGGCAGGGGGTCCTTGATCAGCTGCCCCAGAACCTCTGCCAGGGTCTCCCAGCACAGCCGGAGCTGCTCGGCCTGGGGAGCCCAGAGCCCTGAGCAGCCCCCAAGTCCCTGCCAGGAACCCTCACCTCCCTCACACCCAGCATCCCCCACATCCCCTGGAAGATCCCCCCATGTCCCCATCCACATCTTAGTTTAAAATCTTTATTTATACCCTGGTTTTGGATGTTTTGAAGGAACAAAGAGAAATGAAAAGAAAATCCAGGCCACAGGGAGTCAGGAGGATGTGGAGTTCCCAGCCAGGTGTCTTCCCAACACAGATCATTGGGGCTTCGCCTGCTGGGCATCCATGGGGATCATCCAGTGCGGATCTTCCCATGGGGGATGGAGCTGGAGCTGTGCACAAAGCTCTTCCTGCACTCGGGGCACTCCCAGGGCTTCCCTCAGTGGTGGGTCCGTTAGTGTTGGGTCACTTGGGAGCTCTTGGAAAAGCTCTTCCCAAATTTGATACACTCGTAGGGCCATTGACACCACAAGGAGCAGGGCTGGCTGTGATGCTCTCTAGTGCCTGGGACATGACAAGGGGCAGGGCTGGCTGTGATTTGTTTGGTGCCTGTGAAATCCCAAGGGCAGTGTCACCGTGGGGGCAGCTCTCAATGTCCCCAGCAGGTCACGCTGCCCAGTGCAGCCCGTGCCAGCGGTCACTGCGCACATGGGGGAGGCTGGGCTGGACGGGGGTCGGGGCAGAAACGCCGCCCCCGGGACTGGGCTCTGCCCCTGCCTCTGGGGCCCAGCCCCTGCTGGGAGCGCCTTGGGCAGGGCACGGGGCTGCTGCAGGGCCAGGGGGACAGGCCTTGCCCCCTGCCAGCTGCCTGCGCCCCTCTGATGCCTGTCCCACATCCCTGTGCCTCCTGTCCCCGCTACTCCCCGCCACCTTCACTCCCTCCATCAAAGCCCCACTCAACCTCTGCACTGGGACCTCTGGAAAGAAAGACAGAATGAAGGAGAGGAAGTGCAGTCAGTGTACCCTGGCTGGATGCCAGGCACCCACCAAAGCTGCTCTCTCACTCCCCTGCAGAGATGGACAGGAGAGAGAAAACAGAATGAAGCCTTCATGGCTTGAGATGAGGACTGGGACAGATCACTCAGCACATGCCATCATGGGCAAACCAGGTTTGAAATTAGAGACATTAATTGAATTTATTGCTATCAAAATCAGAGCAGGATAATGAGAAGTAAAACAAAGCTTTAAAAACACCTTCTGCCCCTCCCTCCCTCCTTCCCAGCTCTATCTCCTCCCCCAGCGAGTGCAGGGAGACAAGGAATGGGGCTTCTGGTCAGTTCATCACATCTTTTCTGCTGCTGCTCAGGGAGAGGAGTCGTTCCCCTGCTGTGCCAGGGGTCCCTCCCAGGGATACTTCTCCACGAACTTCTCCAACATGAGTTCATCTCCTGGACAGCAGTTCTTCACAAACTGCTGCAACGTGTGTCACTCTTCCATGGGCTCACAAGTCCTACCAGGACCCTGCTCCAGCGTGGGCTCCTCTCTCCATGGGTTTGCAGGTCCCTGCCAGGTCCCTGCTCCAGCACAGGTTTCTCATGGGGTCACAGCCTCCACTCAGGCATCCCCCTGCTCTGGCACGGGCTCCTGCAGGCGCTGCAGGTGCATCTGTGCACTCAGTGCCCTCCATGGGCTGCAGGGGCCCAGCTGCCTCAGCAAGGACTGCACCACGGAATCTCAGGGCAATCAGCTCCAGCAGCTGCAGCAGCTCCTGCCCCTCCTCCTGCCCTGCCCTGGCTGGGTGCAGAGTTGTTCCTCTCCCATGTTCTCCCCCTGCTCTTCCCTGGTCACAGTCACAACTACACCATAAATGATTTTCTTAAATCTGTTATGTCAAAGGTGTTCCCACCATTTCTGCCTGGCCCAGCCTTGGCCTGTGGCCGGTCCGTCCTGGAGCCGGCTGGCGTTGCCTCTGTGGGACATGGAGGAGCAGCTGCTTCCAGCAGCCTCTCACAGAAGGTGCTCCTCGAGCCCTCCTTGCCAACACCTGGCCATGCAAACCTGGTATAAGTCTGGCAGGTTTTTTATTACCACTATGAATTCTTGTTATTGCTATTTTTGAGACACTACTTTTGAAGACTTTAAAAAGCTAAGGTTATCGACAACAATATATTGCTGATTTAGCTGGAAAAAATAAGCTTTGCTGAAATCAGTTAAAACTCAGAGGATGGTTAAAAGAGACCGGATTTTAGATAAGCTATCCTGGATCTAATAACTTATTGTCTGTCAACTTTAATAAAGTTTATCTAATTGGCAATCAATTTTTGGGTCCTCACATTTATCAGTGGCTCCTGGCACCCAGGCAGGGCCAGCCCAGCCCCGGGGTTTCTGAGGGTCTTGTGGGCATCCCCCGTGTGCGGGACATCCCCGCTGGAGGAGGGTGTCCCCCCGTGGGGCAGCCCCAGCCCTCGGGCAGCGCTCAGCCAAGCAGAGAACACCCTCAGCTGGGGCCTCGTTTTTGTGCACCCCTGAGCCCCTGGAAATCTCCATCCCAATTTTGGGTCAACCTGAGCTCCTGTCTATCTGGGACCCCATTTTTGGAGCTGTATTGGGATTGCAGCACCTGGTTTTGGTAGCAGGGGGTGTTCAGGGCTGGCTTTTGAGAGAAGCCGCCAGAAACTTCCTCCGTGTCCAGCAGAGCCAATCTGTGGTGCCTCCAAAGACTGAGGTGCCGCATGCTGAGATCCACGGGGATGCAGAGATCCCCCCCGAGCCCCTGGAGGAGCCCATGGCAGAGCAGGGCAATGCCTGACAGGAGGCTGTGACCCCGGGAGACACCTGCGGGCAGAGGGGCCCCCGCTGGAGCAGCCTGTCCTTGAAGGGCTGAGCCTGTGGCAGAGTGACCCACGCTGCAGCAGCTTGAGGGGGGCTGTTCCCCACGGGATGGGCTGAGCTTGAAGGAGTTCCTGGAGAACTCTGCTGTGGGAGGGAGCCCAGGGTGCAGCAGGGGAACAGCTCCTGTCCCTGAGCAGCCGGAAAAGCCCCGGGGCACGAACTGACCATGGCCCCATTCCCTGTCTCCCTGCTCTGCCGGGGTAGGAGGTGGAGCTGGAAGGAGGGAGGCGTGAGAGGAGACTGATTTGAAGGGTCTCATTTACTTCTCATTAGCGTGCTCTGAATTTTTGGGGTTTTCTGCCAGAAATCTCTCCCCTCTTCCACTCATCGACAGGGGTTTGGGGCAGTTTTCCCTTTTTCGGGGAAATCAAAGTGACGAACTGACGCTCCGAGTTAGGGGATAGGAGAAGTGAGGCTTCAGGGCTTCCCGCTGAGTGGGAGGCACCCAGCACGCAGGGCTGGGCCAGGCGGTCCGGGAGGTGCGGAGAACTTTGTTTGTGTTTTGAGCTCAATCCCGGCTGGGGCCCGGGCCGGTCCCAGGGCGGTTCCTGATCTGCGGCTTTGCCCTCAGACAGCCCGGGGGCGGGGCCTGAGAGGCTGTGCCGTGTGCAGAGCCCGCCACTCGTCGCGATTGGCTGGCTCTGCCGTCACTCCTGGCTCTCTCTGCGCGCTGATTGGGCAGAGCAGAGAGGAAAAAAGCCCGCGTCCCGGCCCCCTGCGCCATTTTGCGAAGCGTGTGTGCGGGCTCAGGAGCGGCGGCAGCGGCCGGAGCCCGGGGAGGCGGCGGCGGAGCTCGGAGGCGGCCCCGGCGCAGGTGGGAGCCGCGCTGGGTTGTGCCGGGGCTCGGGGCTGGCTGCGGGCGGAGGGGGCGGCTGGGGGCTCTGGCTGTGGCTGGGTTGTGCCGTGTCCGCGCCGTGTTCCCCGTGCCCTGAGGGCGCTGCGGGAGCGGCTGCCCGCGGTCTCCTTCCCGCGGGTGCCCGGGCTAATAGATAATGTGACACCATCATAAATGTGAAATGTCGCGTTCTTCGTTTGAGTGGATTGAGTGGTTATTATTTCGAGGACAGCTTGTAATCTAATTATGCAATTCGAATTATAAATGCCTTCTCTGGCTCCTGATATGAATTCGTTCGGGTTCCCAGGAGCTCGTCCGTGGTGTTGTAGGATTTGTTCTGGTGGCCGTTTCATCTTTTCCCCGTTTTTGAGGAGCTCCCTCCTGCGTGGGGTGTGTCAATTCAACGCTTTTCTCAGATTAAACGGTATATTTTGATTTCCAGCTGATTTCAGTGAACTTGCGGTAGCTAAAAACACCCAGAGGTCTGATAAACCCTGTATAACATAGAAAATGCCAGCACATGTTAGAGTGGGTAGAAGGATGATACTCCCACACACACACTTTTTTAAGTGAAGCTTTCCCAACATTCTCCATTTCCTGTTTCCCTTTGCAGCTGAACCAATTTCTGTTGCAGAGTCAGAGATTCTCACTCTGGGCTCTGCCTTTAGCTATGCAAATTCTGTCTTTGTAAGCAGGCAGAGCTTGGGTTGAGGGACAGAGGGAATCAGCCCAATTCCTGCCCCAGGCAAGAAGCCCCTGGTGCATTGTGCACACTTTTCCCCAGCAGTGTTAATTTGCATTTCTAAAGCTCCTGTCCTGGCTGCCTGGAACTGGAGCTTCTCTTCCAGGGCAGTCATCCCCTGACTAATTAATGTGGCCCCCTCCAAAAGCCGCTTTTAAATTTTTTTTAATCATCTTTTAACTGTTTAGGACTTAAAGGGTCACCCTTAAAGCTCTTCCAGTTTTGCAAAATGCAACCAAAAGGTGAACATCGAAAAACACACACCAAAATTTTGCCATCACTAACAGCCACACACATACATACAGAAAAAACATCCCAAGCCATAAAGATATTTTGCTACTGCTTCTCCTAAGACTAAAAATTGATTCTCACACCACTAGCACAAACCTACCTGACAAGATAAAAGTAGAATTATTAAGAAAAACCACTCTAATGGTCTAATCTAGTCCCAGCCATTTCAGTGTGTGAGTCTGCCTGAGCCCCAGAGTGGAATTGTCCCGTTGTCTCCCCAGCCCCTGTGGCGAGTGCAGGCACAGAAAGCACTGAAGCTGCAGCAGTGGCAGCAAGGATTGGCCCGCAGTGCCTGGAGATGCCCAGGGAGGGTGCCCAGGCAGAGCATTCCAGCAGAGGATCTGTGGGCAGGCACAGGGGCTTCCCCCGGGGCTGTGGAGCCCTGGCTGCTGCTCCCTTGCCTTCAGTGCAGGGGCAGTCGCAGCCTCCCATCCTCTTCCTGCAGCCGGGAAGTCCAAATCTCGGGGGCTTCAGAGACCCTGAGCCCAGGGTGAGGGGTCCCCCCGTGTTCAGCTGTGCTGGGGCTGCTTCTGTGCTCAGGGACACTTGGGATGGGCCAGGCCACTTGGCCACCAGTGGTGCTTCTTCCCACTCCTTGGGCAGGACCCGATGTCCTGGTTGGATGTTGTGAGCAGCAAAGTCCCAAGGCAGGGTCTGTGCCAGCCGAGCTTCCTGTGGGAGAGATTTCACAGGAGACAGGATTCTGGCCACAGACTGCTTGAAATATGCATCCCTTATCTGCACCATGCACGTGGTGGAGAAATACCAGGGTAAGGAATTCAGAACACCAATTCCAAGGGAGAGAATTGAGTATCTGCTTTGAGTCTGGCTCTTATTCTTGCCAAGGCCAATGGCAAAAGCTGTGCCCATGGCATCTTGGTTTCTATCACCAGCTTCCAAAGGTGTTTCTTTATTTCCCCACTCATTCTTTCTACCTGACCTGAGCTCTGGGGTGCCAGGGGTTGTGGAGGTCCCATTGTGTTCCTAAAGCTGCCATAACCCCCTGAAGGATCTTTCCTGTGAAATGAGTTCCCCATCTGAGACTATTTTTTCCTTGGAATCCCTTCTCTTGGAATTATTTGTTTTAGAAATACCTTTATAAATTATTCAGTGATTGCTGAAGCAGTCAGTATTGGTTTTACCACCCTGTTAGGGGACATGGTGTTAGCAGAAGATATTTAAGCCTTCCTGCTCAGGGCATTTCAGTCCCAGGCTCTCACAAGCACACACAGCTCTGCCAGTTGAGCTGACCATGTGGGTGGTAACCTGTGCTTTGCCTGATTCCCTTTCCTAAATAACAGCATGTCTTGTAACTCTTTTCCCTTCTGCTACCCTTGAAGGCCCATCCCTAAACACATTTTCTGCTGACTCTTCACAGCCCCCCCAATCTGTCACTCGTCTGTCTCCTGGACACTCTCGGGTCCCCAGTCAATCCCCGGTGCCGCCGCCACCCAAGGGAGCCGATCACCCAAACTGGGTGAGGCACCTTCAGCTCCACTCACTGCCCGCCGCCCCGGGCGCTGGAAGGAATTCCAGACCAGCCCCAGGGTGTGTGGAAAAATTCCCATCACCAGAGGTTTGTGTCCACAGAGAAGGCAGAGGAGTCCTGTAAAAGTCATTTCATTCATAAAAAGAGGGAGAGGCCATGGGATGTTTCCCATGGGGTCTCTCCAGTTGTTGGAGGATGCAGCCTCCTTTTCATCCTAATTTTCCTGGCTGCATCTCCCTTTCCCCATTGGCTGAAGTACTTGAGAGGTACAGACTTCACAATGCACCTACCACATACCCCCCTTTAATATGCACCCCACTTCTCTCTGGGTAGGGACATTCACAGCTCTGTTAGTCTTTGTTCTTCTTCTCCAAGTCCATGAATTGAGCAGGACCTTGGCTGAGCAGCAGTCTGTGTGGTCAGTTAATAACATTTTCTGGAACTGAGGGCTTCTTCTGTGCTTTCCTTATGTCCAAGTGCCTGGCCCTATCTCCAAGCAGATTCCCAGCATCTGTTTGTCAAGACACTTTCCTCTTCTTCCTTCCTTGGGGTCCCCTGTTTGCAGGACATCCTTATGGTTTAGAAGAGGTTTTGGCTGAGTCTGGATATTTGTTGAGTTTTTGTTCTGTGTCTTGATGTTTGGAGCACTTTTGGTCTGAATCTTGGTGTTTTGGAGGTTCTTACAGACACAAGGTGCCCAATGATCTCCTGAGATGAGCTTGGGCAAGGAGGAACCCCCAGCCTAAGGTGCTCTCCTCTTGTTTTCTCCCCAAACCAGGATTTGTCATTCCCAAGGAATGTCCGGATGGAGAAGGAGGAAAAGCCCCGGAGATCCCGTAGGAGGAGGGGCTGCAAACCCAGCCCAGGGAGCTGCGAGGAGCAAAGACCCCCCCTGTGCCATGAGGGCGGCCGGAGATCCAGCCAGAGCTCAGAGCTGGAGGAGAAGCCTGATGGAGGGGAGAAGCCCCACAAGTGCTTGGAATGTGGGAAGGGTTTCAGCCGGAGCTTCCACCTTCTTGAGCACCAGCTGATCCACACTGGGGAACGGCCCTACGAGTGTGGGGAATGTGGGATGAGCTTCAGGTGGAAGGGCTACCTGCTCAAGCACCAGGTGATCCACACAGGGGAAAAGCCCTACCAGTGTGGGGAGTGTGGGATGAGCTTCAGCCTGAAGCAAGGTCTTCGGCGACACCAGATGATCCACACTGGAGAAAAGCCCTACAAGTGTGGGGAATGTGGGAAGAGCTTCAGAGTAAGCTCGGCCCTGATCTGGCACCAGGTGATTCACACTGGGGAAGGGGCCCACACCTGCTTGGAATGTGGGAAGAGCTTTGGACGCAGCTCCCACCTGAAACACCACCAGAGCATCCACACTGGGGAGAGGCCCTACGAGTGTCCCGAGTGTGGGAAGAGGTTTCAGACCAGCTCCAATCTCCTCGTCCATCAGCGGATTCACACGGAGGAGAGGCCCTTCCGCTGCCCCGACTGCGGGAAGGGCTTCAAGCAGAACTCACACCTCACTGTCCACCGGCGCTTCCACACTGGGGAGAGGCCCTACGAGTGTCCTGAGTGTGGGAAGAGCTTCTCACAGAACTCTCATTTGACCAAACACCAACAAAGGCGCCACTAAGGGAAGCCCTGGGAGTGCCCTGAGAGCAGGAAGAGCTTCGTGCGCTGCTCCAGCTCCATCCCCCATGGGAGGATCGGCGTTGGATGATCCCCACTGACCCCCGTTGGGCAGAGCCCTGGTGATCCGTGGTCCTTGTGATCCCTGTTGGGAAGACACCTGGCTGGGGGGCTCCACATCTTCCTGGCACCTGGATGAACGCAGGGGCAGGAACATCCATCGGGACACAGACAGACACTGGGAATTCCTTGGGGAGAGTGAATTTGTTGACTTTCAACCCCAGAAAATCTTTTGTGTTCAATCCTATCTTCTGGGGCCTCAAGGAATACTGGATGGTCTTGGAGGTGTTTTCCAACCTCAGGGATTCCACGATTTTGATTTTCTATTGCCCAAGGGCATCTTCCACACTCAAATGGGGCAAAGACCAAGATTTTGGAGACACTGGGGCAGAAACCCCTCCAATAAAGGTTCTTCCCTCCCACCCAAGCACGTGGATCCTCAGCTGGCACGGACACAGAAATCCTTTCCTTTTGGCCTTGATTTGCTTGTCATTTCTCTTCACCCCTCTAAAAAAATCCGACAGTGGGGTAAAAATAAGGAGAACTAAGACCTGGACATGGGGGGACATAGGCGTGGAGAGTGACATGGGGACACATGGACATGGAGGGGGGGATGTGGCCATTCCTGGGGACACAGGGGGCATGGGCTCACATGGAGATGTGGGGGACAATGACAGGGATGGAAACATGGTGGGGAGACAGCCATGGGTGAGGCCATGGTGGGACATGGCCAGTGACATGTGGGGACGTGGCCATGGCCGGTGCCATGGGGGGAACTTGCAGGGGCTGTGGGGGATGCTGGGTGTGAGGGAGTTGAGGGTTCCTGGGAGGGACTTGGGGCTTGCTGAGGGCTTTGGGGACCCCAGGCCCAGCGGCTCTGGATGTGCTGGGAGACCCTGGCGGAGGTTCTGGGGCAGCTGCTCAAGGCGCCCCTGACCTGAAGCCCCAGCCAGGCATTGGGCTCCTGGAAGGGAATGAACGTCCTTGTCCCCAGGAGGGAAATCCCAGCAGCCACAGGGTGTTGGGGGCAGCTGAGAGGCCACAAGAGGGAGGGGAAAGCCAGACAGAGCTATCCCTCTCCAAAACTGCCCCCCAAAAATCCCAAACTCCTGGATTCTTTGCAGGAAAAAGCTTCCAGGAGGTGCCTGAATTAAGGGAAAGGAGGGATGAGACCCCCTGACTGAGCAGGAGGGGCCTGGAACCCCCAAACCCACGCATGGGTGCCTTGGGTTATGCAACCAAAAATGTGTATTCCGTTTCATGTTTTGAAAGCAGCTGGGGAGATGTTTATCTGTTGTTGTGGTGTATTTTTATTGTGGTTCCAATTGCAGCTCAGGTTTAATAGTCAGTTTTATACACCACCCGTATTTTGTATTGTTATATTTTATCCCTAATGGATTGTTCCTTTCCCCCTGTATTGTTGGTTTTGCCCTGGTTGTCTGTCTTCCCTAGACCTGCCCTTCCCTCCTCCTACACAATTGTCAATCCTTCCCTAACCCTGCCCCTTCTTCCAGACCCTTCCCTGTCAATCCCCCAACCTTCGACGCCCCAGTGGTTGGTTTAAACTGTTCCCTCCCCCTGTGTTCTTTCATTGGTCTGTGCATTGTACTCCCCGCCTTATGTTCCTCCCCCATGTCACCCTTATTGGTTGGAAATTGTATCCTCTCCCAAGACCTCCCCCACATAGAAGCCCTTGCAAGCCCAGGTTCTGTGCCTTTTTCTGTCCCTGACCCTCTGGGCAATAAACACCTTTGGAAATCACACAGAAGGCCTCTCCCTGTTCCTTGTCCCTGCCCTTGACACGTGCCACCTGTGCTATAGAGCAACTGTGCCCTACAGCTGCACCCCGGATTGCCTGGCTTTCTGGGGGCAGCCCACTCCTGGCGCCGGTGCCGGGAGCTGGCTGGGCTGAACAACACCGGCATGGCGTCAGCTGGAGCCCAATGTGGGGCCCTGGGCACCCCTTGCAGAGGCTGTGTGAGTCCTTCGGTGCACCAGTGCTCCTGCGTGATTACTCCACTTTTTGGTTGGTTGTACTCGCAGGGGGGAGGCAGCAACCCTCTTGCACCTTAGAGGATCACTTCTGGGCAGGGGACCTTCCCTGTGGCTTTCTGTTTCCCGAGACCCACAGAGTGGTGAGTACCCCGTTGGACTGGGGCTGACCGGGTCAGGGGCTCACAAATGAGAAGAGGGGGTTGATATTTAAGTGTCAAAGGGTTTGAGTCCCCTATGGACGGGTTTTGAGGTAAGTTTCAAGCTATAGTACGGGTTTTAACCCCAGGTGTGGAAGGGAGGAAAGTGGGCAATGGTCTCTGGCCCAGGTAGAGAGTGGGTTGAGGGTGGTCTCGGGACCCTTTTCTTTTAGGTTTCTTATTTTGCCACAAGGGAGGGCGGATTATTGTTGTGTTGGTGGGATGGGTGCTGATCTGTCAACACAACAAAGGGAGATCTTATTCCAAGTTGTGGGTAGGTACCCTTGGGGGTGGGGGGAAAAAGTTAAAGTTTTCAAAGGGATTGTTGAAGGGATTTGTTAAATGGCTGCTTCTCCATTTTTCCCAAATGTCTCCTGATTTTAAAACAAGGGAAAGTGGAAGAACAGTCAAATTGGCTTTCCCCAGTTGATACCCAAGTCCCTCATTCCCCATCCCTCAGTCCTAAACCCTTTCCCCCTAGGCTGGGAGGACTGCGTGGAACAACCCGCGAAGCGCAGGGCAGCCGGCAATGCCTTGGTCTCCCTGGCTCCCCACAGCCCCCTCGGCACCTTAGCCCTGGCAGCAAGGCGCCGGCTGTCAGGGACCATTCCCTGATCCCTCAATCCGCTCCCTCTTTCCCAGTTAATAATCCCCAAGATGCCTTCCAAAGTTGTTTGTTCCCCTTTCTGGTTGAAAGCATTATTTTCAAATTCCCTTAAGTTTGTATTAAGAGCATGTTTTTCTGATCACATATGCTTTCCTTGTAATCAGTTAACATTTTTGTTTTACTCTACATTACTCTGAGTTTGTTTCTGAAAGTCAATTAGTTTAAGGTTAAGGTATTTATCATCTGTAAATTTTAAGTAATCTTATCTGTTGTATGAGTTATGTCTTTTTAAAGGCAGGAACAACCCCAGTCAAACTGATGCCAGGTGCAGTGGCAGTGGCCTGTAGTCCCAGCTGCCAAGGAGGCTGAGCTCGACAGATCACTTGAGCCCAGGAGTTCTGGGCTGCCGTGTGCTGTGCGGAGTGGACATCCAAGTTAAGGACACTGTCACACCAGCCAAAACACTGCTTCTGGACATTGGGCAGAACAGAAGAGAAGAACAAATCAAAAGGACTTTCTGAAGCTTTTGGCTTTTGGCTGAAGTTGTCTGCTATCTTAAGTGCTGTTAGAGTTCCTCTATAAGTTGTTTCAGTTTTGTCAGCTGTTTTCCCTTAAGTTTGTTTTCCTGAACTACCCCCTTCTTCACCCTTTCCCACTCCCACTCCTTTGTCAGGCTCCTTCCCTGTGATGTGCCCCACCTCTGCATAGGGTATTGGTCCTGCATCAGGACCTCCCCTTTCTAGAGAAACTTCCCCACCTATCCACCCAGGTATTCCTTAATAGTGATTACCCTTTATCCCGCACAAGTACTACCCCTATGCTCCCAAACCATTGGTTGTATTACTTTATTCCCCCCCCATTCCCTCTGTAATTGAACCTAAGCCCTTCATGAATTTATTTGAACTCCATAACTCCCACTCTCTCTTTTCTAAACAAAAAAGGGGGAGATATTGTGGTGTATTTTATTGTGTTTCTAATTTCAGCTCGGTTTTAATGGTCAGTTTTATACATCATCCATATTTTGTACTGTTATAGTATATTTTATCCCGAATGGGTCGTTCCTTCCCCCCTGTATTGTTGGCTTTGCCCTGTCTAGACCTGCCCTTCTCTCCTCCTACAGAATTGTCAATCCTTCCCTAACCCTGCCCCTTCTTCCAGACCCTTCCCTGTCAATCCCCCAACCTTTGACGCCCCAGTGGTTAAACTGTTCCCTCCCCTTGTGTTCTTTCATTGGTCTGTGCATTGTACTCCCTGCCTTATGTTCCTCCCCCATGTCACCCTTATTGGTTGGAAATTGTATCCTCTCCCAAGACCTCCACCACTTCTAAGCCCCTGCAAGCCCAGGTTCTGTGCCTTTTTCTGTCCCTGACCCTCTGGGCAATGAACACCTTTGGAAATCACACAGAAGGCTGTAAGAGATGGTCCCTAAGTTCCTCATTCTGCCTCACGATCGCCACAAAAGATGGAGACTGAAGCCTCCAAAGGGACTGGGACTAAAGTCTGAGACCCCCAGTACAGGAGTTCTGGCCTAGCTGAGATGGGCTGCCTGCAGGTGCAGTCACTGGACCATTGCATTTCCATGGGAACCCGGTGAAGACAATGGGCACTGCTTTCGAACTAGTTTCGGACTGGTCTGTCCTGTACTCGTCTTGTACCGTTCCTTGAATGAATATTTGCTCTAGCATCAGAGCACTTCGCCCTGCTTCACTGTACCTGCTGATGCCGAGCCCACTTCTTGGCAACTGCCTGTCGCTTCGAAAAGGACTATAAAAGACTCCTCGGAATGGCCCGAATTCTGAGATCTCCCCACGGAAGAAGACGCGTCTATTGGTCACCTGCATCACGAGGACTTCGTCTCTCCGTTGGTAGCTATACTCCTCTCTTCTCTCTCTCTCTATCTCTTTTCTTTATCTCTCTCTCCTTTCCTCTCTTCCTACTTCCTCTATCGCATATAGTGCTGTGTGTACTTAATAAAGTGCACTGCTGTTGAGCAAATTGTTGTCCCCTACTGTGTCTTTTGCGCTCTGAGATCACACGAACCATCACGATTCTCACTTGCATTAGCAGGTCATGACATAAATTGGCGTAGTCGGCAGGATCTTGATAGACAGAAGGGTTGCAGGTTGTGTATAGTCTGTAACAGGGGAAGGACGTTTCGCTTCAGCTGCACCTAGCCCGCCACCTCAAAAGGGTGAGTGGTGTCTAGAAAGCAAGGGGGGCGATTCGAATTTCCCACAAACTGTACACGCCTAAGTGAAAAGCATCCCCATACTCGAATTGAGGGCTCTGTCTTTCAGGATTTCACAAAAGATCTCTGCGTGCAAATGATGGGACGGTTTTAGTTTGTAAATTAGTCTGGACTGCTTGGTGTAGCGAAGAGACAACCATAAGTAACTTAAGAAGAGTACCTCCCAAGCAGATTTGGTCTCTTCACCCACATAGGGAAGCAAAGGGGAACAGCAGAGTTCTGTGTGTGTGTGTGTGTGTGTGTGTGTATGGTTTTTAGCCCCTTCACAAGATGAGTGAGAGTCCTGGTGCAAAAGGTAAAGCTGCATTTTATGCTCTGTTAGTAAAACACAATGCCAAGCCCTCTCTTGAAGGAGAAGAATGGGCTCAAAATAACTGGTTTAATTTAGAGAATGTAGTAGATAGAATATGTTCTTTACAACATGAGGCAAAATTTAAACTGGCCAAGAATAAAACCATACTCTGCTCAGTTTTGGGAGCTTGTCTTGCAGCAGCTATAGAAACTCGTTTTAAATGGGCAAGTGAAGAAAATGCAATAATAGACTCCCTTCAAAACTTAGTGGGAATTTTGCAGAAACAATTAGATGAAGAAAGAAATAAAAATCATTTGTTGAGAGATGAAAATCATTTGCTACAGGCTGTCTTGAGGGAGGAATATCTTAAGAATTCAAAGAATGACGACTCCCCAGAGGTGGCAGAGGAAAAAGAAGCTCCCCACATTAATCAAATATACCCCCAAAAAGAATTGGAATCAGTGAAAAATTGTGGGGAGGACTGTTGTCCACAGTTGAGACCTCTGATAAAAACAGAATACACATGGTCCCTGACACAGTGTGCAGCTTTCTGGGCTGGGGGAATAAATCCTCTGGAAAGAGGAGACCCTTTAGCCATACTCTGTACCCCTGACCAACTCCTAGAAAGTGTGCACAAAGCTGCCTGTCTACAAATGATAAATGAAAGGAGGTTAACTCCTGGATTTGAATCCCTGATACAATTATCTGTACAGCCTGAAATGATGACCCCTTTAATTTGGGGGCTCCCAAAATCACTTAAACCCACTGCAATCACCTTACAAAAAAACATAACGGCTTTATACATTGGAGTTCCTCACAAAGAAAACTCAGAAAAAGGAAAGCAAACATCTCAACCCAGTGCACCCCCTCCTCCACAGGTGCGGGGCACTGAGCCAAAGCAACCCTTCTCACCTGCTCTGGGAAATAAGCCAAACCCCCCTTCTTCTCAAAGAACAATACCTAAACCTGAAAATGTAGCTGTTTATCAGTATATTAATGACATTCTGGTAGGAGAAGATGAAATAGAAGTAGTAGGGGATACTCAACAGAAAATTATTTCCCATTTAGAAAGTCTTGGTTTGCAGATTCCCCCAGAGAAAATTCAAAAACCTTCCCAAGATGCTGTGTTTAAAGGATGTACTGAGTGGCTGCCTTTCTGGCAACAGAATGATTGGGAAATTAATAGGATTCCAGTGTGGCAAAAGGAAAAGTGGCAAGAAATTTTAGGAGTGGAGGTTATATCTGGATTGGTTCAAACAGAAGCTTTTAAAAGAGCTACAGGTGATAATAGTGTTAAAGTATTGCAGGAATGGTTTGGAACTTTTTCAAAACCACAAGAAATCCAATCTGATAACGGGTCCCACCTTACTGACAAAGTTGTACAGGATTGGGCAAAAGGTGAAGTAATTAAATGGACTTTTCACACCCCTTGCTACCCTCAAGCTAACAGGATAGATGGGGGGGTAAATGGGTGCCCTATAACCACTGCTTTTTGCCCAACAGCTCCAAGCATAATTCCCTCACTACAGAGACCAAATGATTCCAAGAATCCAGCACATTACCCTGGACTACCTGTTTCAGTGGAGCCTTTGATGCTCTGGGGAAAGAGCATCGGATAAGTACACTCTAACTTGTAATCTTCTGCCTCTTGCTGGCAGACTCTGTTGTGTTTACTTTCCACAGGAGAACTCCGAGGGACATGCAAGATTAGTATTGATTATCATAAATTATTAATTATTATTATTGATTATTGATTAAACTGGTTACCACAACTAGAGATACGACCAAACTACAACAAGTACAGTTGTCCTTATTGGCCTTGAGAATCCACCAGTGGCTGTTATCAAACATATTACCAAATTGAGAAAGGATAAATGTGAATTATCACAAATTGGTAATTGATGCACTCAGGGCTACACAAAACTATGTGGTTTTTTGGTTCTCAGCTGCATCCAAGCTCAACTGTGGATGCAGTCAGTTGTTGTTTTAATCACAAATTCGGAAAATAATTTGGGATAGTGCTACTGATTTTGAAAGAGAATTCCAGTCCTGGTGAAAATTGGTAAATTTTACTTATAACCCTATTACAAACACAGCCATAGCTTTTGTGTTGAATGCTTCAGTGCATTTGATATCATTGTCTTAGGATTGAACCATGACGGAGCTATTCCCTATACTTTCAAGCATAGGGAATAGGCCTGTCAAATCAGTGGGAAATAGCAAACTGTTAGTTTAGAGTCTTGTAAAGTAGTGCAATTATAGCTTAAGATATTTGTTTGGACACAGAACAAAACATCTGTCATTTTGAAGTTCATCCTAACGAAACTCCTAAAACAGTGCTTATATACATAGGCCATGGATGCATATGCTTAACTGCTTGTGATGTTATGTTTGTAGAAAGTGTAGTAGTGGATACTAGAAATCATTTAAAATTTTGTGTTTGTAATTTTGTCAAAATCATCACGTGATTTTTCTTATCTGGCTCCAGTTACCTTTTACTAACTTAATCTTACTTTAGTGAAGCAATTGCTGCTTCATCAGGATTTAATTCAAACTTAAGAAAAGACCTTACTAACTGTTCATGTATACACACAATTTGATGAGTGTCCCTTTTCCTATAGATATGCCCAAAGCCATCGATGTAAAACAGAGTCGTTTGTAACCTGGATTATAAAAATTTTGAATGTGTTTTAAATTGATCCTGTTTGATTTATTATAACTACTTGAAAATTGTAATTGCTTTTAACATCCTGAATCAATTTTGTATTTTGACTTTATGACTTATTATGATTATTATGGAAAATTGTTTAAAAGAAATTGTTTTAAATAATCATTGTGATTAACCAATTTTGTATTTTGATTATGGAAGATTGTTTGAAAGAAATTGCTTTAATAATCATTGTGATTATACTAACTGTTTTGAATATTTCCTATCTTTTTCCCGACCTCTTTCTCCCTCTTGTCTCTATTTTTCCTGGGTTATGCTACCAACAATTGACGAGTCCTGAAGACTTCATGACAACACTACAGAAGAACCTTGCTGCTTGTCGACAATCGTGAGTCACGGGGTGGTGTAAGAGACGGTCCCTAAGTTCCTCATTCTGCCTCACGATCGCCGCAAAAGATGGAGACTGAAGCCTCCAAAGGGACTGGGACTAAAGTCTGAGACCCCCAATACAGGAGTTCTGGCCTAGCGGAGCTGGACTGCCTGCAGGTGCAGTCACTGGACCATTGCATCTCCATGGAAACTTGGTGAAGACAATGGGCACTGCTTTCGAACTAGCTTCGGACTGGTCTGTCCTGTACTCGTCTTGTACCGTTCCCTGAATGAATATTTGCTCTAGCATCAGAGCACTTCGCCTTGCTTCACCGTACCTGCTGATGCCAAGCCCACTTCTTGGCAACTGCCTGTCGCTTCGAAAAGGACTATAAAAGACTCCTCGGAATGGCCTGAATTCTGAGATCTCCCCACGGAAGAAGACGTGTCTATTGATCACCTGCATCACGAGGACTTCGTCTCTCCGTTGGTAGCTATACTCCTCTTCTCTCTTCTCTCTCTCTCTATCTCTTTTCTTTATCTCTCTCTCCTTTCCTCTCTTCCTACTCCCTCTATCGCATATAGTGCTGTGTGCACTTAATAAAGTGCACTGCTGTTGAGCAAATTGTTGTTGTCCCCTACTGTGTCTTTTGCGCTCTGAGATCACACGAACCATCACGATTCTCGCTTGCATTAGCGGGTCGTGACAAAGGCCTCTCCCTGTTCCTTGTCCCTGCCCTCGACGCATGCCACCTGTGCTATAGAGCAACTGTGCCCTACAGCTGCACCCCGGATGGCCTGGCTTTCTGGGGGCAGCCCACTCCTGGCGACGGTGCCGGGATCTGGCTGGGCTGAAGAACACCGGCATCGCGTCACTGGAGAGGACGGGAAGGGATTGGGAGGAGGTTTCAGGGAGTCCTGGGTGGGCTGGGGGGGACCGGGAGGGAGCTTGGAGGGCCCTGGGGTGCCTGTGAGAGGCTTTGGGGGGTCCTGACCCCTGCGGACCCCCCAGAGATGCCGCTGGACACCACCCACAGCAAGATGCTGACGGAGATCGGGGGCTTTGTGTTGGGCTTCATCTTCCTGGCGCTGGGGCTCGGCTTCTACCTGTGCAGGAAGGTGAGGGGGGGTCCCGGGGGTCGTGTCCCCCCTCCCCTGGAGCGTGTGTGCTCCCGCCGGGGCCCCCCAGCCCGGTGTCACCCCCTTTTCTCTGCCCACAGAGCTCCTGAGCCAGCAGCAGCCGCAGCCCCTCTCCATGGCCTTGGGCTGGCCAGGACCCCCCGCTCTGTCGCCATGCTGATTTTGGGGGGATCGTGTGTCCCCCCAGCCCTGCTGTCACTCTGTCCCTGCCCGGCTGCTCCCAGTGTTCCCAGTAAAGCTTCCCAGTTCAGCCTAGTCCCGTTCCTGGGGGGCACTGGGGAGAGACTTGGGGGGACCCTGCGGGGTGACCGTGGCTGGGGGGGCGGGGGCAGAACGGGCCCTGGGATGGATCGGGAATGGGGACCCCCGTGTGTCCCCCCCGTGTCACCCCGCTCTGGGGACTCCTTGGGAGGCACCTGAACCCCAACACGGCACCCAGTGAACCCCAAAATGGCACCAGGACCCCTCTAAGCTGCCAGGGGAATTTGAGGAGGGGGCTCATGGGGGGTGCCCAGGCTGGGCCCAGAGCCCAGCGCTGCCCCAGTCCGACCTGCCCCAGCTCCATCCCAGGGGTTAGAAAGGAGGAGGAGTGGGACCCCTCCCAACGCAATTTGGGGGTCCCAACACCTCCCGCACTCTAGCGGGGTCCCAGCCCCCTCTCATCCCCCACTTTTCCACCCCTTCCCCACTGCCCCCAATCAGCCACTGCCATCTCCCATTGTCTTGGTTTGGAAAGACAGGTATCTGCCAGGGAAAGCTGGAGTTCCCCTTGGAATGGAGAATGTAAACCACTCACCCCCTCTGAATTACAATTTTGCAATTAAGGGCTTTCAGGCAAAGATTTGGGAATAGGAATAACAGTTCTTTACTAGGAATAGTAACAATACAAATGTAGTAGAAAACAAAACCAATGAACCAAAGAAACAAACAACAATCCTAGAAAACCGTGACAGAGTCAGAGCTACAACCTGACACCCTGTTGGTCAGGCTGTTGGAAGCAGACCAAAAGTAAGTCAGAGCTGAACCCCTCACCCCCTCCAAACGATTCTGATTTTGCAGTTCAGGGCTCTGGAGCCGTGCCTTGCTGTCTCTGCCCTCGCCTGCCCCGGCCAGCCCCGGCCCCGGCTGCAGGCAGCGTTGCAGCTCAGCAGGCTGAGCAGCTGAGCCCATCTGGGGGGTTCCTTACAGCCCAGCCCCAGTGCTGGGAGCTGTGATGGAGGTGAGGAGAATAAAGGAGGACTCTGCTGAGGAGTGGCCACTGAAGTTTATTGAGGATCTGCAGGGAGCAGCCTCAGCCCAGGGAGTCTGCCCCAGCAGAGCACAGACTGCCCTGTGTCAGCTGCTTTTAACAGGGGGAGGAGCGAAGGGAAGGATCAGGGAAGGGACCAACCAGGGAGGGCCAGGGAGTGGCCATGGGAATGAGAGACTTCTCCAGGAGCCAATCCCTGGGGGGAAGGAGGGACCTCCTCGGATCCTGCCCTGTTGGGGAGGATGAAGCAGGAAGCCCCTGCAGAGATGATTTATTAGTGAAAGATTCTAAGAGTGTGAAACCAGCGAGAGAAATAGAGTTAAAAGCAAGATTTGAGATATAGAATGCTAAGCAAGAAGGCGGCGATTAAATTAGCTGAGTCAATTACCAGGGCTCTGGTGATTGAGCAATTCTCCTCCCCAGACAATGGGATACAAAAGGAGGCTGGACCCTGCCAGGTAGCAGGGAGAAGGTGGTTTTTCAGGTTTGTAGTATGTAGATTAGTATGGTAATGTAGTAGTTCTCATAGGCTGTATGTAAATCTTGTAGGTTTTGTACTCTGTGCTGGTTGGTTGGTGCTAACCAGAATATTCAGCATAGAAGGGGATAAAATGTGATGTAACAGGAAATTCCTCCTCTTGCGCTCTTGCTCCCCTGCCCTCTTGGACCCTTGGACCTTCTCCTGCTGCTGCCTTCCCTTCCCTGAGTGCTGGTTAGGTTGCCTTCCCACGACCAATAAACCATGTGTCTTAAGAGCATCCCGGTCTCTGGATATCTCATATCGGACTCCACAGCAGCTCGTTAACCAATACTGCCCTACCACACGACGCCTTCCCTGGAACTTTCCAGAGCCAGGGAGAGGCCTCGGTAAGATGGACAGGTCCTTGGGGGTGGGGAGCAGGAGACTGACATAGAACCGAAACTGGGTAAACCACTGTGGTATGAAACAAATGGGGGTTAACAGGGGGTACATGGAACGAACCAAATGAACAGCCTGAACACATATTGAACAGGGAAAATCAAACACACCACTACAGGGCTTTCAGGCAAAGATTTGGGAATAGGAATGTGAAAAACAATGCTTCACGTTTTTATATTAATTTATAGGTTTAATAAAAATAAAATAAAATAGAATAAAAATAGACAATTGGGAGACAGAAAAAGAAGGGTTCTCAGCTGAGGGTGCAAACCCACACACCACATTTCAGGTTTCTTGGTATTTAAAAGTCTTTGGTATTACATATTTAAACAAGCTAATACATATTTAAATATTCACTTGGGTTTTAAGACTCCCCTAAATATACATTTCATCTGTAAAATTCCATGTAGTCTGGGCAGGTGTTGTAAATAACTTTTGAAGATCCCAGCTCTGAAAAGACTTGGCTGTTGCTTATCAGTCTCTGGAGTCTGGGTGTCACAAATTCTTCTTAGCCATAAAGATGCAAACTCTGAAAAGGCTCCATTGTTCTTTTTATCTCTTAGGAATGTTCGGCGATCCTCCTGGCTTTTATCTAGTTTGAGGTTACAAAATACAACCCTCTCTTCCTTATATCTTCTTTACATTTTTAAATTCCACAAATAAAAGAAAATACAATACAACTTTCTTACATTACATGTATAGCATTCATGTCAATATTTGCGAAAAGCCAACTCCAAAATATGCATTTATAACAGGAATAACAGTTCTGGACTAGAAATATTCACAATACAGAGGAGACCTTCTCCTTTTCTAAAGTCTTTATTGATCAGCCTGGGTGGGGTCACACTCACCACCACTGCTCCTTGTGGACAACGAGGAGGAGGAGGAGGAGGTGCAAGCAGCTTTGCCCAAAGACAGAGCTGGGGTCTCCAACCTCACAGGAGTCCTACAGGAGACTCTCCACTTTTGGCTCCTTGGAGGTCCTGAGGGTGACTTTGAGCGGGTTCTGTTTGGTTCTGGCGAGATGACCAAATGGCTTTACAGACAGCTGGCTGTTCTGCTCAGTCCCCCAGTGTGGTTTGGTGAGGTATTTGTGTGTCGGCTCGCAGACTCCAGGGCTCTGCATGCGGTGCTCTCACTGCTGGTGGTGGCTCAGATCCAGGGGAGCTGGCATGGTGTGGGAGTCCGGGGCATTCCTTTGGACTCCCTGGCCGAGCAAAAACCTGTACAGGGGGGTTTGAAACCTGTACAGGGGGGTTGGAAACCTGTACAGGGGGGTTGGAGACCCTGGCACGAGCCTCAGACAGGCAAGGGCCTCGATCACAGTCCATGGGAAAAGTTACCAACAATAAGAGAGGAATTACAAGCCTCAAAGGATAAGAAAAGATAATAATATTTTCACATATGGGGTTTTAGAATAGGGGTGACCAAGGGCAAGATGGAAGATTTTGGGTGTTGCCCTGAAGTCTTCCTTCTTCTTCTTCGTCTCCATCTTTCCAGTGATGATGACACCAAGTAGGTATAGGGAGATTGGTTTAGTGTAGATAACACCTGTTTGGTGTAGAATGTAGATATTGGCCTATAATTGCAAATAATGTGTACGTAACTATCAGTATAAGAGACGAGAGGGCTGGGTCAGGGGACGAGACAGCACTTGTCGCCCGTGCTGGTCGGACTTCTGTCCAGCCCTGACCACAGAATCGAGATAAAGGAAAATAAAACAAAAGGAACAGCCTTGAAAAGAACGCCTGAAGATCTCGTTTGTTGAAGCGATCGGCTTGGGGCTTTTCTGAGGGAAAAGGGGCTCAAACCAGCCCCAGTCTTGGGCCAACAGAGACCCCGAGACCAACCTAGGCCACTTTGGGTGGGGGCTGGGCGGCACCAGGGCAGGTGGCAGAGTGCGCAAGGGCCCTTTGTGACACGGTGCCACACGGTCACCGTGGAACGCACGGAACGGAACTGGGTGTCCCTGGTGACAGGGTGGTGGTGACCCAGGTGCTGGTGGCAACCAGCATGGCCACGCCACAGCGCTGGGTGCAGGTGACGGGACAGGACACGCCAGAGCGGTGCTGTGAGGAGCCCCCCCACAGAGCACTCGTTTGTGCCTGACCCGGAGCATTTCCCAGGCGTTACTCCTGCGGCTGAGCTCGCGGCCACACTGCGGGGCTCGGGGACTCGGAGCTTTCCCGAGGCACCTCCCAGCCCTGCGGCCGGTGCCCTCAAGGCCAGTCCGTGGGATTTGGTCACCTGAATCGCTTACGAGGAGTCTCCTGCCATTGTGGCAGGAGCCCTCCAGACCAGAGCGCAGGACTTGCTGTCCTGCAGCCTTCCTGAGGCTTCTCTGTCGCAGGTGCCCTCAAGGCACAACTGCACAACTTGTTGCCTCAGAGCTTTCCCCAGGCATCTGTGTGAAGGTGTTCTGGAAGCCAGACACTGGCATGGCGGGCAGATTTCTCCGTCTGCTCAAAGTGTTCAGGCGGAAAAGAAATGAAGACCCTGGAGCTGCTCCAGCACAACAGCCTGAAGAGCTGGAGCAGTTCCAGCCACTGCAGGATGGTGAGTGGCAGAGCTGGGCCACAGAGCTGATGGCTGCGGCCAGCTCGGCCCCATCCCATCCCATCCCATCCCATCCCATCCCATCCCATCCCATCCCATCCCATCCCATCCCATCCCATCCCATCCCATCCCATCCCCATCCCCATCCCCATCCCCATCCCCATCCCATCCCGCCCACAGACAGGATGAAGGAGGGGCCAAGGCTGCCCCCGCAGCAGCCGTGCTCCATCTCCTGGGGCATCCCAGGGCTGTCCCTGCCTGAGGAGCACAGGGCTGGGCTGTGTTCTCTGGCCTCTCCTGCAGCCCCTCAGCTTTGGCTGCGCTCGCTCTTTGCCAGATGCAGCCCTGGACCGGACACAAGAGCAGGACCCCGTCTGTGGCCGCTTCCACAGAACGCTGAAGGTACCTGCAGCCATCCCCACCTGGGCTGGGCCTGCCCTCACTGCTCAGCCGAGCGCCACACTTGCAGCACTCCAGGGAATGTGCCTCTATTCCCTGACCTCTGTTCTGCTGCAGACGCTGCGGAAGTTTGTGCCCATTCGACGCAGGAAGACCAGCGCCGCAGCAACTGAGGGCACAGGCGAGCCTGACTCCAGGCTGAGCGAGCTCCAGGCAGAGCCTGATATCAGCCCGGATTCCACCAAGGGCTCAGAAGACTCTGACACTGCAGTCAATGATGACAGGGCAAAGACCGACATGGCAGTGGCTGAGGACGTGGCCATCACAAACACCAACAGCGGAGAGACTCAGGGCAATGCAAATCCTGATGCCATGCCCACTCCCGCTGTGATTCATGCTGCCACGATGGAGTCTTTCGAGGACAGTGCTGTTTCTTCTCAGCACCAGGCAAGCAGCTTGGGGCCAGGGCTGGAGGCCTCCCAGGATTGTGTCCCCCCTCAGGCCACGGCCACTGGGCCACCTCAGTCTTTGAGGCCAGCAGAGTGTGGCGGGAAGGGAAGCACTTCTTGGAGGAAGCTGGGGAAGCCGCTCCCTTGGACAGCACTCCAAGTCTTCCCCGTGTCTCCTGCAGGTGCCGGCCATGGTGAAGAACATTCACCAGAGACTGGTGTCCCACGTCACTCTGGATGCCAGGCTGCGCACTGACATTCTGAGGCTGGCTGAGGAGCAACCTGCTGATGTGGTGCTGACCCTCCTGCGCTGTGCCCCGACGTGTGACAGGTATGGGGCCCACCTGCCTTGAGAGCTCCCAGCTCACCAGCCTTTAGGGCCCATCGCCCTGCACAGCCTGTCCAATGGGCTCTGCCAGACAGGCCGAGCGCTCCAGGCTCCTCAGGCCCCTCTGTTTCCCGAGCCTGCTGCCCTATTCCCTCCCTGCCTCTCAGGGCACCAGGGCTCTGTCACCTGGGCCTCCACAGCTGCACAGGGCACGGTGCTGTGACTGAGACGCCCCTGACACAGAGCTCTGATCCCACACAGCTGCTGCAGTGATGTGGAGAGCCATAGGCTCCTCGGATCTGACAGCGGAGAAGGTGCTGCCAACACTTCTCGCTGTGATGGAGGATTGGCCTCTGCATAGCACGCTCACCTCCGATGGGGACAACAAGGACGTGTTTGCCCTGGCGGTGAGTTTCTGGAACTGGCCTCTGCTCACTCCCCGCTCACCTCTCCCTCAGCTCTCCACCCTCTCCCTGCCTCAGGCGCGGGCCTAGGGCTAGGCTCAGGGGGCACCAGGCCCGCTGCTCCCCCTGCGTCTCCCCTTGGCTAAGGGACATCTGAGCACTGAGCTCTGTCTCAGGCTGCTTCTTTTCTAGGCAACTGTAGCCACAGCTTGTGCCTGCCATGTTTTGGTTTCGGGAAATTCTTTTCCCACAGGCACCTGTTGTAAACAGGAGCATGTTATTATAAACTATCTTGTTTTTCTCCATTCTTTCCCAAAGGAGGGATTTCGCTTGATGGCCCTTTGGGGTGACCAATGGGCCAAAGGATCCCACCTCTTAGGTGGGCTCGTTGTAAAAAAGTATATAAGGCAAGTTTGAAAAATAAAGTTTAAACTTCGAGTCTCACAGCCTTCTGAAAACCAGAGTCCGTGTCCTCATTTCGTGTCCCACAGCGACATCTGGTGACCCCGACGTGATTGCAGCCGCGGGAAACGAGGTATCCCTAAAAGCGAACTTTTAGGTAAAATACCGATCCCCGCCCTGCTTGCCAGTTCGTTTCTCTCCGATAAGGAGACGAACTTTTTGGCAAAATGAAAGTTCCTGCACTAGACCCTGAAGACTGTCTGGTGCTGGAACTCTGGGAAGACCTGTTGGATAGAAACGGGGTCTATATTCCCAGAGATCAACTCCAGGTCCTTTACATCTGGGGAAAGATAAAAGGTATTTCTGCGAATGCCTATGACGCGCTATCAAAGACATGGTGGCGTGTTCTGGGACGCAGTCTGCATGAAGCTATGTCCTCTGGACAAGCAGAGATCTCCAGGTTAATAATAACTTGGAGACAAATTTTTAATGTACTTATAAGTCCGTGTGAGAGTTCACTCTCGAGTTCAGGTCTAAGTCCTGCAGCGTCTAAGGAAGACGACGGACTTCCGAGCGAGCTGATGTCCTACGCGGAGTCGGAAGACGGAGACCTCGTGGACGCAAGAAGCGGAGGAGCTGTGGCGGAAGGTTCAGCCAGCAGTGGATCGGAAAGCCCCCCGAGCCATCCAGAACGTGTCGGGTTCGCTTGTCGCCTCCCCCCGGGAATGCGATTTCCCCGGAGAGGTTTGGAGCCCCCCGCGCGCGGGTGGGGGAGGGAAACAGGAGCGGGGACGGACCGGGGAGTCCGGGACGACCCCTCGCCCCTGCCCCCCGAGGGCGATCCACACCGATCTCCGCGAGCCCTTCTCGCGCAGCCGAACGGCGGGAAGGGGGGGGGGGGTTGGGAATTCGGAAGCCCCGCCCCGCCCGGCTCCGTGGTCGCCCCCATCGGCGTTCGTGGCCCCGCCCCGCCCGGCTCCGCGGTCGCCCCCATCGGCGTTCGTGGCCCCGCCCCGCCCTGCTCCGCGGTCGTCCCCGCCTCCGGTGGCGGTGGAAACCCCGCCCCGTCCCGCTCCGCGCTCGCCGCGCTCGGCGGTGGAAACCCCGCCGCGCCCGGCTCCGCGTTCGCCCCGCTCGGTCGTGGCCCCGCCCCGCCCGGCTCCGCGCTCACCGCCCGCTCCCCGGGTTTGTGTCGTGGAAACGGAACGAGCGCAGCCAACAGCGCGGACAGTGGGCGTCACTTTAAAGGGGACAGTCACGACAAAGTGCCCACATTGCGAAAGACGTACGCGCTTTCCTCTTGGGGCGGACGATGTGGAAATCAGTCCCTCCGAGGGAGGAGACGATGAGTCGCCGCCGCGGCGCCGCCGCGCACGCGACGGGGGCGGGGCCGGATCCCCTTCCGGCCCCGCAGTGCCGGCCGCGGTGAAGCGGCCGGCGGAGGAGCCCCCCCGCACGCGCAGCGGGGAGGCACCAGCCGCCGCCGGGGCCGGGGGGGAACAGCCCACCCCCCCATCACCGGCGGCGCGGCGGCGCGCTGACCCTCCACCCCCTCTCCCGGCACGGGCCGGCAGTGAAGCAACGCCTCGGTTCGCCGATGAACCTTCCGTGTTTGCGCGACCTGGCTTCACTGTGGGGACGGGGCGAGTCGCGGTTCCGTCTGCCTCTGTCCCCACGGCCCCGGACGGGCGGAAAGCCGGATCAGCACCGGCTCTTCCACACCCGCCATTGCCGACCCTTCCTCCAGTGCGGCGTGTGGGAGGGACCGAGTCCCTCTGGCCGTCGGCCGCTCCTCCTGCACTGAGAGAATCGCCTCTGTCTCCGGGATCGCAGGCTTCAGCGGCTTCTCCGACCGCTGGCGCCGCTGCGACCCCCCCCCGTCCCCCGAGTTCCAGTGACTCTGGGAATGCTCTGCCACCCCCAGTTTCCACGTTTGGGGCAGAAGGCAGCGCAGCTGCCACGTCCCCTGTGATGGCTCGCAGGAAAAGGCCCCGAGTTGGTGGCCTTTCTCCAGCCAGTCAGGGGACGCGGTCCCCACGCCAGGTCACCGTGCGCCCCAGAGGCCAGAGAAGCTTCTGGGACAAAGTGACATCAAAGGCTTTGGAAATGGGGCATTGGGAAGTCGCAGTGCGTCTCATGGGGGCAATGGAGTCCTTTTTGGACTTTGTTGAAAGGCTCTCGGCAGCGGTTGAGAAACAGGTGGATGATGAGGAGAGCAGGCAAACGTTGGTCAGACAGCTTGCTAGAACCAATGCAAATGCTGACTGCCGAAAGCTCATCGAGGCCCTCCCCGGGGATCCGTCTCTACCGGACATGGTCCAGGCATGTGCCAATGTAGGCACCACAAATAACAAGATGGCTGCCTTTGCTACTGCCTTGCAGCCATCTCAGAAACCCCAAGATAGCGGGCAACAAAAACAGGGACAAGCACAGACTGGAAAGAAACAAGGAAAGCAGAAGCAGAAAGCAAAAGCTCCCTTGTTTTTCTGTGCCCGGTGTGGAAAGCAAAACCATAATGCAGACGTTTGTAAGGCAACAGTTGCTGCCAATGGTCAGCCTTTGCCAAGTTCGAGAAACAGGAAGCGGAGCGCCAAGGGGAAACGCGCGAAAACCCCAAGCTTTCCCCGGGCCCCAATGCCGACGCAGGTTTGCTTGGCAAGCTTGCAGCCAGCACCTGCAGTTCAGCCGGTGTTGGCTCCGAGCATTCCCCAGGTCCCGACGCCGACGCAAGTTTACTGGGCAAGCTTGCAGCCAGCACCTGTGGTTCAGCCAGTGTTGACGTCTGCACAGCAGCAACAGTCGTCATAGCCTCTTGCAAGCCGCATAAGGTCCCCCTGGATGCCTTTAGACCCCTGGGTGAAGGCAAGAGTGCCTTCCTCATGGGGAAGTCAAGTGCTACCCTGCAGGGTATCAATGTGCATCTAGGCCTTATCGATGCAGATTATATGAGACAAATTTATGCAATAGTCTCCACACCCACCCCCCCTGTCACTATCCCTGAGAGAACTCGAATTGCCCAACTTGTGCCTTTTAAGTCCTCTGTCTCCAGGACTGAGAACCGGTGGCGAGGAGACGGCTGCTTCGGATCTACCGGGCCGCCTGAAGTTCACTGGACAGCAGTCTTGAGTGAAGACCGTCCCAAGATGTAGTGCACCCTCCACCTCCCTGATGCCACCCCGTCAGAGATCCACCTCCGAGGCTTGATAGATACGGGAGCCGACGTTTGCATCCTTTCTTCTGCTGCGTGGCCTCCGCAGTGGCCTCTAGATCCTGTTCAGTCGTCCGTTGCAGGACTGGGTGGAACAAAGCAATGCTTTGTAAGCCAGCGACCCGTGATGATCACGAACTCAGAGGGACAGTCGGCTATGGTTCGACCATACGTCACTGAAACTACTACTAACCTCTGGGGGCGAGACGTTCTGGCAGCTTGGGGAGTGCAGATTGGGACAGAATTTTAAATGGTGGCTGACAGACAGACCCATTTTGGACTGTCAGTGGCCCCTTCCAAATGAAAAATTACTTGCCCTTTGACAATCGGTCCAGGAGCACTGTACCAAGGCCATCTCGAGTTTTCCACAACTCCGTGGAACACTCCAGTTTTCTGCATCAGAAAGAAATCTGGGAAATAGAGGTTGTTACAAGATCTCCAAAAAAGTCGATGCTGTAATTCCAGATTTTCATCCCACAAGCTTCATTTGCCAATGGAGTGACAAATGGTCTGATTCCTTGCACATTTTTAGAATGGGTCTTTTTTGCCCCATCCGCCGCATACGACGGCAATTTCACTATTTAATAGTGAATCCCGTAAAATGAGAGAATTTTGACTGGAGCCCCACAAACTCTGTATCCCTGCAGAGTGCTCTAGCAAACCTTTTTTGGGCAGATCATGCCCAGCCATAAGCTACTAAAAGTGGCAAAATTAGCTGAACTTTCTCTGTGACCATAATATGGTCCAGAACCAGTGCAAGAACCCACCGTCTAACGGTTTAGGAAAAACAAAGAAAACCATTGTCACTTGTCGGGATGGATCTAAGTAGCAAGAGCTGAGGGGTCATGAGCTTGCTCAGTCCAAATTAGTTGAATTGAGAGCTGCTGTCCTGACATTTCAGCAATTTTCCCAGGTTCCTTTCGGTCTGGTCACGGACTCCGCCCTGGGGACCGTGACCGGCGTGGAAGTCATCAAGCGGAGAAATCTCCAAGTGATGACTCAGATGCAGATGATGCGGGTGATCACTCAGATGGCCCCTCCACAAGTAAGCATTGAGAATTGCATTTTTCTTTTTTCTTTTTCTTTTTTTAAAAACTAAAAGGGTGAAATGTAGCCACAGCTTGTGCCTGCCATGTTTTGGTTTCGGGAAATTCTTTTCCCACAGGCACCTGTTGTAAACAGGAGCATGTTATTATAAACTGTCTTGTTTTTCTCCATTCTTTCCCAAAGGAGGGATTTCGCTTGATGGCCCTTTGGGGTGACCAATGGGCCAAAGGATCCCACCTCTTAGGTGGGCTCGTTGTAAAAAAGTATATAAGGCAAGTTTGAAAAATAAAGTTTAAACTTCGAGTCTCACAGCCTTCTGAAAACCAGAGTCCGTGTCCTCATTTCGTGTCCCACAGCGACAGGTAACTCTGGTGCTGTGGGTGATTGTCCAAGAGCCTGAGAGCCACGGGGCAGTGCGCCTTTATTCAGCCCGCCTGTGTGTGGCTCTGCTCTTGCGTATTGTCATCACCACACAAGAGATGCCAGAGGAAGTTGGCAACTTCTGGAGAGCATGCCAGGAGGAACACCGCCTTCCCAGCAACCCCAATAGGTCCCAGTGCTCCCGTCTTTTCCATGTCCTTGTGGCCAGCGCCGGTGCTCCCGTGTGACCTGGGCTTTGCTCTGCACACAGGTTTGCGGTGCGGGCCATGAAAGCTCTCTTCAGCCAGCTGTGGTGGGACAAAGAGCTGATCGCTCTGGAGAACAAGCACGGCTGGGACATGCTGCTCTGTGCTGACACCCAGCACTATGCCGTGGCTCTGCTGGCCAGGTGAGACCCCCTCCTTTCCCACATTTCTCTCCTGTGCCCGGGGTGTCCCACACAGTCCCTGTGGTGATGGGCCAGAGGGCCTCATCACCGAGGGACGGCCAAGCAGGATCCTGGAAAAGGCTGGGAGAGGAGGGTGCCCAGAAGGGGCTGCCTCCCAAAGCGCCCACATCCCCTCCAGGGATGCTGGGGAAAGACCGGACCTCTGCCAGTCAGTCCTGGGAGAGCTTTGTCCCCCCCACCTCAGGGTCTTGGTGCCTTTTTCCCCCTGACAGGCAGATGCGCCGTGAGTTGGGCCTCATGTGTTCCCACATCGCCTTCTGCCTACTCCAGCTGCTAGGCAGGGAGGAGCCACGCTGGGATCTGCCCTTGCTGGCATTCCTTGTGGAGGTGAGCCAGTGCTGCCTCGCTGAGCTGCCTCCCAGCTCTCTGCCCTCTCTCTCATTGCTGCAGCTGCCTGGGCCAGTGCCCGGGCCCTGTGCTGCTGCCTGGGCCCAGCCCTGCACGGTTCTGGGCTCCTGCCCTTCAGGTCCCGTCACTGCCCTGTGCCTGGACTTGAGGGAATGTGCAGACACTGTCCTGGAGGTCCTGGCAAGGCACCTGCGGCGCAAGTGCAGCCAGAGGCGTCGCCTGGCGCTCAGAGGCCTTGTCTTGCTCAGCCAGGACCCCTCGATGGTGAGAAGGGGGCAGCAGCTGAAGCTGCGCTGGGGAAAGCAGCCCCATGGGCTGGCTGGGCTTGGGGAGCTGAGGCAGCTGCTGCCAGCTCTCCTGCCTCCTGCTTCAGCTGCTTGAGTGCTTCAGGACAGGCCTTTGGCCTCTGGGCCCTGCAGCAGCAGGCTGGGGTTGCAGTGCCAGGGTGCTGTTGGCAGTGCAGCTGTCGATGGCTTCCCAGCACAGCCTTGTGTTCCACACAGGCCAGACGTATACGCCGCCTGTCTCGAAGCCTTCTGGAGCTGCTGGGTGATGCCGACGGAGAGGTGGCCGGCATGTCCCTCTCTGTGCTCACAAATGTGCTCCGGGTCAAAGACATCCTGATAGGCAGCAGGACTGCCCCGAAGATAGCTGAGCTACTCCTGCCATGCTTTGGAAACGTAAGGCTCTGTGCCACGGGCACTGGCTGCTGCCCAGAAACTTTGTGCCCTGTGGATTTTTAGGCTTTGGCCCAGCTGGGCTGGAGAAGTTGGTGCTGAGGACTTTTCCGCTTCCCCTCCTTCAGGACAACAGCCATGTGCAGCTGCTCACCACCCAGCTTTTCCAGAAGGTGATGGGCTCGGCAGTGCATGAGGGGAAAAAGGCCCTGAAGAAATCTGTGAGCCAGAGCCTGCACCCACTCTTCTTGCACTGCCACAAGGTGAACCGGCGTGTGGCAAAGGTGAGGTTTTGTGTGATGCTGGTGCATCCCTGAGAGGGGGCCCGGCTGCCTCCTGCCCGGGCACCTCCCGAGTTGCAGCCTCCTCCTGGCCTTGGCGCAGGGACGCAGATCCTGTGCCCTGGGCTGCGCTGCCATCTCCCATCTCTGCTCAGGCTTCTCGGGAAACGCTGCATTGTGCGGCCGGCTTCCTGAAGAGGAGCCGTCTCCAGCAGGTGCTGAAGGCAAAGAACCGCTTGGAAGTTCGCCGAGTGCCTGGTAAGGATGGCCTGGAGAAGGCCGAGCCTCAGCCTGGAGAAGCCCCCTGAGCGCGGTGCTCGGTGTGCGGGGTTGGCAGCTGTGGCCCCTGCCCAGCACCGCACCCAGGGCCGCCAGCCTGCGCCCCACACGCCGCTCCCTTCCCTGCGCCGCTGGTGCAGGCTCTCCTCCAGGCTCCCGCGGCCCTGGGCCGGGTGCCGACGGAGCCCCGGCCCAGCGGGGCTGCGGGGCGGCACCGCGTCTCCCCGGGCAGCACCCGGCCCTCTGCCCCCTCCAGAGCCCGGCGCCAGCGGCTGCTGGCCGGGCCTCGGGGCCGTGTGGGCAGGGCAGGCCGGGCCTGGGCGCAGGGAGTGCCCGGCCGAGGGGCTGAGCCCGCGCCAACCCTTCCCTCCTGCCGCTCTCTCCAGCTGCTAGAGGACGAGAGCCGAGCTGCCGAGCACCTGCGCCGAGCCCTGCCCTACCTGGAGAGCCCAGAGAAGCCCCTGCGCCAGGCGGCCGTCAGGTTCATTGGTGAGCCACGAGCCCGGGCTCCCTCCCTGCCCCGGCAGCGGCATCCGCGCCCGGCGCCGTGGAGCCGCGCCTGTCCTGGGGCGCCGCTGCCGCCCTTTGGCACTCGTGCCCTTCCTTGGGCGTCAGGATGCGGCCAGGGCCCGGGCTGAGCCCTGCCGGGGCACAAGGGCGTGTGGCCGCAAGGCTGGCAGCGCCGCTGGGAGGGAGCTGTGCCGCCGGGGCTGTAACAGGTTCTGTGTTCCCAGGCATGGCTGGGGTGCTCCTGATGGGGCAGAAGGAGGAGCTCCAGGCCCTCAGCGAGGGTGAGTGAGGGCAGCGGGCTGTCAGCGGGGGCTGTCGGGGGGAGCCGCATTGCCTGCGCAGAGGGCTGCAATTCCTGCCCCACCTGCGGAGGGTGCGCTCCCTGCGTGGACAAGGGCTGGCGTGGGCAGAGCACGGAGAGGTTTCAGGGACGCGGGCGGGGGCGATTCCCGGCCAGCACCTTGCGGCCAATGCCCTTGGCCCCTCCTCTCTTGTGGCCATGGCAAGAGCTTGGCTGGGATGGCCCTTGGCAGGAGGGTCTCCTCGGATTGCGGCAGATGCAGGCTCTGACCGTGGCTCTGTTCCTCTCTCTCTTGCAGCTCTTCAGGCCCTGAGAGAGGACGACAGCCCCTCTCTGATAAAACGCTTTGTCCAATTGACATTTGAGGGGCGAGCGGCAGAAATACGTTGGGGATGAGACCACCCGGAGACCAGAGGAGACCAGCTCGAGCTCCAGGCACAGCTGATGATTGGCACAGCGGAGCCTGTGCGAAGCTCGCGTGGCTTTAGCCCTCTCCCTGCCTGCCACGCTGTCCATCGCCTTTTTCCCCTCCACTAGTCCTCCCTTTTTGACCCTTTTAGCCCTCCATGTCTCCAGCCCTCAGACCATGCCCATCCCCTTTCTTCCCTCCCAGCTCTTCCCTTTGCTTTGCCTTCCACAAATAAACAGTTGGGCTTGTTCACTTTTGATCTGTACCTCTGTGGAGCTGAAGCAATGGAAATCCAGAGTCCTGGGACGCACGGGCCCCTCCTGCCGCTCTCTTCTGTGCCATATTTTGTGCACAGACACAGAGGAACGAGGGCAGCTCAGGCTGGAAAGGTCCCTGTGCTGAAGGTCCAGTTCCACAGCACTGTGGAGTTCAAGGTCTGGCTGAGCACCCTGAAGGTCCTGGATTTTAGAGGAGCCAACTTGAGTGTGCTCTGAACTCAGCTGGGAAGGATTCCATGGCAAGCGTCCACGGAGGGCAAAGGAGCTTGGAACGCTGGAAGTTTTCAAGACTAGCTTCCTGAAAGCACAGCAGTGCTCCGTCCCTACACAGGCTCAGGAAGAGGGCAGAACCACAGACCATCCGGGCTTTGCAGGGGAGCTTTGGATGTGCCTCAGAGCAAAGGAAGCAGCAGCAGCACAGCGGCCGAGACTGGGACGCGGGGCCGTGTCGGTGCCCAGAGCGCTGTCCGGCAGTGCTGGGATCCCGGCTGCGGCTGTGGTCGCCACAAGTGAGGAATTGCAGCCCCTGCCTCAGACCCAGTCAGAAAGCCAACCAAGTTGTTCGGGAGGATGAAACAGGAAGCCCTTGCAGAGATGATTTATTAGGAAAAGATTCTAAGAGTATAAAATCTGCGAGAGGTATAGAATTAAAGGCAAGATTTGAACTATAAAATGTTAAGCAAGAAGACGTGATTGAATCAGCTGTGCGTCAACCCCCCAAACGCAATGGGGTTGAGCTTTCTCAGGTATCTTGGAAAAGGTGGTTTTTCAGGTTCTTAATATGTAAATTAGTATGGTAATATAATAGTCCCCATAGGCTGTATGTAAATTCTGTAGGTTTTGTATCCTGAGGTGATTGGTTAGTGCTAATTAGAATATTCATGATAGAAAGGGATAAAATGGAATGTAACAGGTAAACTCTCTCTCTCTCTCGCTGCCCTGGATCCCTGTCCCTTTAGACTTTTCCTGCTGCTGTTCCCTTCCCCTGCTTAGGCTGCCTTCCCACGAATAATAAACCACGTGTCTTGAGAGCACCCCAGTCTCAGGACATCTCTCATTGGACTCAAGCAACCACGATTTCTACAGTTTTGTATCTATAACACTAGGAAACCTATATTTTCTCTCACAGTCTACTTGTCTGTCGCTTCCCCTCTTATCCTACTTCCCTTTTGGTCTGGTCTTCAACTTGGCCCCTCTCCCACCTCACAGCAACACCCAACAAATTACCTAGAACAAATCCAATCCCTAAATAACAACACCTAGAACCAATAACTTTCATTCTTTTTTCTAAAAACCTTTCAGCTGCATCAAAGTGTCTCATATCTCACCGAGGGAATCGGGGATGAGCCCGTGGGTTGTGCTTGAGCAGTGACTGATTTGGAAGGGAGCAGAAGGGTTTCAGTAGGTGATTTGTGTTTTCTTTCCTCATTGCTGAAGGAAAGACATAGTGTGGCTTCAGTCAGCAGAACCATTTTCAAGGTGCATTGAGGAAATGCTTGTGAGCAATTCCCAGAGAAGGAAGGTGTTGAGAAAATGTTGAACTGTAACAAATCATGAATTCAGTTAGCATGAACAGACAGTGTTGAGCCCTCTATTCCCCCAGTGCAGTGATTGCTGTGTGTAAGTGGCTACCTTAGCCTTGGGAATAGAGTAGTCCTCCTAAGAAGGTCACTGGAATGCATTCAGGGCGAAGAAAGTGCTTGTAGGAGGCTCTTGAGCATCCGAGGAGAATTTGAGGAGTGGGATGTTCCCCAAATGACCACAGAGACCCTCAGGAGACCCCTACTGTGCTGTCAGTAACTTCTGAGAAGGGATTTAAATATGCCAGCTAATTGGAGGGAATGTTTTGCCTGTGAGTTTCAGCAAAGGAATGAGTAGATCTTCTTTCCATGGTGACAAATTAATAGGGGAGATTTCTGAGTGAGCACATGTTAGAAAAGTGATTGCCCAGGCACCAAGCAGTGAAATAAAGTCATGCCTCCTTTCTTACACTGAGCTGGCATGGGGGATCAGGCCCTGCTTGGTAACTTCCATTTTAGTCACTTCGATGGAAAGGTGAAAATGAAACCTTTTCCAGCTGTTTCCCTCGGGTTGACCTTTTTGGGGGCCAAAGCTCTGTGCTGCAGGTGGCCCGGGTGTGTGCAGAGCAATGCAGCCTCCACAAACCCCTTGGGTTTCCCCCAAGTCATCATGATTTGTTGCCAGGTGTGCCCAGCTGTAGCAGGACAAAGAGCCCGCAGTGCAGTGGGCGCCGTGCCCTGCCCAGCCAGGGCTCTCTGGCACAGAGCAGCAGCAGCAGCAGCAGCACCTTTCAACCCACTCCTGCCTTGGCTTCACCCGGGAGACAGAAGCCTCTGGAAATCAGCACCACCTGTCGCCTTCCCAGCTTGGAGCAGCTCCTGCTGCTGCTTGGCACATCCTGCCCCTTCTGCTGCTTCCAGACAGGAATCAGGGCACAGGTGGAGACGGACATACAGAGGAGCCCTGGGCTTGTCCAGTAAATGGGCAAACAGAGGGGGGAATGTGTTAGGAATTATTTCAGCTGTTATGCCAATACTGCCTTCTCTCCTTTTCTCTCTTCACATTTCCTGCTCTTTTCCTTCTCACATTTACACCCCTTCCCCCTCTCGAGTCTCAGTTTTCTTGTTATGTCTCCCTCCCAATTTTTACTCATTTATCCCACTCTTTCCAGCTCACTTTCTTCACACTTTACCTCTCACATTTCCCCACCTTCTCACTGTTCCCTGTTTTTTTCTTCTCTCATGTTTCTCACAATTTTCCCTCACTTATCCTGCCCTTTTCTTCCCTCATGCTTCTCTCTTTTTCTCAGTCATTTTTCTCCAATTTTTCACTTCACATTTCTCACTTTTGCCCTCCTGTTTCTCACCCCTTCCCTCTCACATTTCTCACACTTTTCCCCTCACGTTTATCTTTCTTTCCCCTTCATGTTACTTACACTGTTACTCCTGCATTTTGTGCCCTTTTTTCATTCATCCTGTTTTCTGCCATTTTTCCCATCAAATTTCCCACCTTTTTTTCCCTCATGTTTTCTGCCCTTTTCTGCCCTCTGGTTTCTCACTCTTTTCCCCTCAGGATTCTTACAATGTTGTCCTCACATTTGCTGCCTGTTTCTCTCTCTTTGCCAGTAAACTCTCTCACTCTCTTCCCCTCACATTTCTCTCCATTTCCCCCTCTATGTTTCTCACCCTTTCCCTCTCATGTTTCTTAGAATTTTTCCATCATATTTCCTGCCTTTTTCTCCTCTCCCCTTCCTCTCCTACTTACACTCCCATTTTTCACCATTTCCCCCTCAGTTTTCTCACCCTTTCCCCCACAGCTTTCCTACCCTTTTCTTCCCTCACACTTCTCTCCTTTTTTCACTCCCATTTATCACACTTGTCACTTCCCATTTTCTACCTTTTTTCCCCTCACATTTCTTACCCCACTGGTTCCTGTCAGTGACTGTTCCTCTGCAGTAGTTGATGGGCTTCTCTTCTTTATTTCCTGCAATCCCCTACTCCAAGAAGCCCCTGCCTGTGCGTCTGCTGAACACAATGTCTGTGCTCAACTTGGAGAATCTCATGAACAACAACCTAAACTGCACTGGACTTCCTGCTGCAGTTTTGGTTGGTATTTCAATTCTCTGTAGTCTTCAGAGTGTTCTAAAGAAATAGGTGCCCTGAGGGATACACATGGCAGGTGAACACCACTGCACCCTCTGCCTCAAGCAGATCCCATCTCCTTTTTCACCACCTCACAGTCACTATGAATCCTGCCTGGATGAAACCACTTGTGATGCTTCTTGATGCTAAACAAAGTCCATCTGCACAGGAAATGCTTTTGGCCCTCTTTTGGAAAAAAAAAAAAAATAAAAGTCTTTATTTTAAAACATTCAATCCTTGGTGTTTCTTCCTATTTTCACCTATTTGAATTGCCTTGACATCAGAATGCTGCCAGCCGACGTTCCAAACAGGCTGGTCTATGTTTGTGTGCACAGAGCAAAGGTGCCACACCGTGTCCATTTCCCGGGTGTTTGTTAATGTCCATTTCAACAGATGGCTGAAGAGGGGGGCTCTGCCTGCCCCGCGTGGCTCTGGGGCTGGGGCTGGGCTGGCAGGGGCCACAGATCGTGCTGGGAGGCACAGCCTGGGCCCACCCACCATCTTGTGTGTGACTGCCTCAGGCCCAGCCGCCATCTTGTGCATGGCTGTCTCAGCCCCAGCCACCATCTTGTGCATGGCTGCCTCAGCCCAGCCGCCATCTTGTGCATGGCTGCCTCAGCCCCAGCCACCATCTTGTGTGTGGCTGCTGTGGCTCTGACCATCACATTGTTCATGGCACAAACCCTTTTCCACCTGCCTCCCTCATCTGGCTGTGGTCCCTGTTCCTCAGCACTGTCATGTTTGCTCACCTGAAGCCCCCCTCCATCTCCTCCCCATCCCTGGATGCGGCACTGTCAGTTCTGGTGGTGTCTCCAGCCCTGAACCTCCTCATCTACAGCCTGAGGAACCAGGGGCTCAAGACAGCTCTCAGGGCACTGATGTCTGGATGCTTTTCAGCTCCTACACTGCCTGCTTCCTTCTGTCATTGGCTCCTGGTGCACAGCATGACAGGCCAATACTCTCCTTATTTATATTTCTTCCACTTCTGATGCTGTTGTCTTCAGAGCAATGATGGGATCCATTCCCTCCAATTTAATAATATCCCCTTGTTTTGTGACCCAGAAACTGTCGTCGTAGAGACAGATACGACACTCTGTGCAGTGTATCGAGAGCGTTTGATTTATTTGCTGTGTGTTCCCTTTTTATGTCTAAACAAAGTGTGCACGGAACATATTTCTAAACAAAGCGTATACTTAAATTATTGATTCATTAAAACAGCTCATTGTGTTCATTGGTACAAAGCAATTAAGATCAATATATTTGGCAAGCATTCCTAAAAAAACCTAAAGGCACGTATTCATTTCTACAAAACTGAAAACCTGCAAATAGTCTTTTAATTCTCTCTGTTTTATCGATTCCCATGCCAACAACCTTGTCTTTTTCCTTTCACAGATATAAATCTCTTCTTCTGCTAACTCAGTCATTTGGCTCACACACCCACTGTCAGCCTCCCCAAGAAGAAACTTCATATAAATGAGGGGACTCATGTTGTATTTAAGCTAAATAAATGAACTTGCAAAACCAGTTTTGTTATTTGATTACTCTCCCCATCAGAGCAGCAATGAACAGAGATGGGCACAGCTTTCTGGCTGCCCCAGCTTTGGGATGGGCCCTGGGCCTGTAGCAGGAGCAGCTCCTGAGGGCCCCAAGGCCGGGGCTGTTGTGCTGGCCTGGGCAGATGGGATGGCAGCAGAGGCTGCAGAGCTCTCAGGAGCTCAGGGAGAGAGGAGCAGGGCACCCAGGGAGCCTGGTTTTCCCTTGGCCCAGCACCTTGCCCATGGGAGCTGCAGCTGCTGCTGTGCCCTGCAGAGGAGCTGAGGCCATGGGACCCCTGCCCAGAGCAGCCTGCCCTGAGCAGAGCTGTGGGGCCAGAGCCGGCTGGGCTGTGCTGGGGAGAGGCCCTTGGTGCTGCAGAGAGCTCAGGGCAGCTGGCAGAGCTTGCAGGGAGCTGGGCTGGGCTGAGAGAGCCTGGCAGGGACACCATCAGTGTCCATCTCAGCCTGGGTGAGCGTGCAGGGGCAGGACTCAGCCCAGGGCTGGTGGGGCAGGGCCAGCGCCTGTGGAAGGCATTGAAAACAGGCGAGAGAGGAGGCTGCTGTGTGCCCTTGGTGGCACGGACAGAGCAGGGAGGGGGCCCAGGACATTTGTCAGCCCTGCCAGCCTCTGTCCCCAGGTGTTGGCAGCCCTGGCTGCTCAGCCCAGGTTTTTGGGGCACTTTGGCTGTGGCCCAGCTCCATCCTCCTGCAGGGCTCAGGGCCTGTTCCCAGCCATGGCCAGCCCTGCACGGCTTCTCTGCTGGCCCAGAGCCCGGCAGAGCCCGGGGCAGGGCTGTCTGCGCAGGCCCACAGGTGCCAGGGGCTGTGCAGGAGCTGGCAGAGGCTGCCCAGCAGGGAGGCCATGGGGCACAGAGCCCCAAGGCTGCTGTGGGCCCCACGGCAGAGGGGCCGTTCCCCCTGCAATGCTCCTGTCCTGCCCTGGGCCTGCACAGGCCCTGTGGCACCATGGCTGGGCCAGCGCGGCACAAAGGGGCCATGCAGCCGCTGCCGGGGCCGACAGCAAGGCCAGGCACACACAAGGGATTGCTGCCATTGCCTGGCCTGGGCAGGGCTGCCTGTGCCAAAGGCACAGCTCAGCTGCCCTTGGGGGCTGCAGGAAAAGTGCAGAGCCCAAAGAGGCTCCATGGCTGTGCTGGAGACCAAGGCTGGAGGAGGGAAAGGCAGGGCTGCTGTGGGATGGGAAGGGGATTGAATTCCAGCAGACACTGATGGGAGGCTTAGGAAAGCTTGGAGAGAGGAGAAGACTTACAACCTCAAAGCAGGGGATGTTACCAGATGAAACACCATCTCTACCTGATGAGCACACACAAAGCTTGTTCTTCCAAACCCACTGGTCCATGGAACTACACAACGTCCATTGTGTAAGAAGGAGAATTTGAAAGTGACCAGCTCCAGTTGTGCCAAGTTATAACAGTCCAGCAGGCAGTCAGGTGTGACTCTGGCATCACCAACCACCAGAGACCACCAAAGAGACCCCCAGGACAGAAGAACACGTGTGAAGGGGAGGGAAAATATTTCAACAGTTTCAGGGAAATGATTCTCGTATGCATGTTTGTTCTGTGACAATCACTATAGATGTGTGTAAAATACAGTCTGTAAGCAGGAACTTTCCTGTACTCAGCATGCACAGCTTTGGGAGGAGTTATTCCCCCTTGTGCATTTGGCTGAATAAAGAATGTTGCTTCTTATTGCACCCTTGGTGTTAAGCAGTATTTTTTTTTTCCCATTTCTGGTAGCAGTGTCACAATGGACCCTTGCTTCCATGATGCCCCATTTTGTCACAATGGTCGCCTTGGTTCCATGGGGCCCCAAAGTGACACAAAGGTCACTTGGTTCCACAAAACCCTGTAGTGTCAAAATTATCTCCTTGGCTCTGCAGTGTCACAGTTGGACTCCTGGTTACATGAGACCCCAAATGGTTACAATGGATCCTTGTTTCCTTAAGGTCTCACTGTGTCACCATATTCTCATCAGTTCAATCAGGCCCACAGTGTCCCAATGCTTTACTTGGCTCTGCAGTTTTAAAATGGCCCTTGGTCCCATGAGGCCCTGCAGTGCCACACTGGCCCTTGGTTATACAAGACCCCAAAGTGCCACAAGGATCCTCTTGCTTTCAGGAGGCCCTGAAGTGTCATAACGGCCCCTTGGTCCCTTTTGCCCCTCAATGTAACAATGGATCACTTGGTTCCATTGGTCTCCCCTGTGTCACAATGGTTCCTTGATTCCCTGGGCCCTTGCAGTGCCACAATGCTCTCCTTGGTTCTGTGGGGCCCCAGAGTGTCACAATGGCCCCTTGGTTCCCCAGTATCACAAAGGACACTTGGTTCCATGTATCCCCTTAGTGGTACAGTGGATTCCATGGTCTCCTTGGTTCTGCAGTGTTCAAATGGTTACTTGCTTCCTTGATACCCTGAAATGTCACAATGCTCTCCTTGTTTTCACAGTGTCTCAATGGTCTCCTTGCTTCCATGGGGCTCTGCTGTGTCCCAATGGCCCCTTGTTTCCATGGGGCACCCCAGGGTCACAAGGGTCTCCTTGGTTCCAGAGTGTGCCAATGCACCCTTGGTTCCAGGAAGCCCTGCAGTGTCACCATGGACATTTGCAGGGATGGAACACCTCTGCTCTGAGCCAGGCTGAGAGAGCTGGAGCTGTTCAGCCTGGGTGCGAGAAGGCTCCAGGGAGACATCAGAGCCCTCTGCAGCACCTAAAGGGGCTTGGAGAGAGCTGGAGAGGGACTTTGGACAAAGGCCTGGAGTGACAGGACAAGGGGGAATGGCCATGAGGTGAAGGAGGGCAGGTTTAGATGGGATATTGGGAAGAAATTCTTCCCAGTGAGGGTGGTGAGGCCCTGGCACAGGGAACCCCGAGAGGCTGCAGACTCCCCACCTCTGGAGGTGTTCAAGGCCAGGTTGGATGGAGCAATCTGGTCCAGTGGAAGGTGTCCCTGCCCATGGCAGGAGACTGGAACTGAATGATCTTTAGGACTCCGACCCAAGCCATTCCATGATCCAAGATTTGCCCCTCCCTGCCCTCATTAGCAGCAGGTTGACATGTTCCTTTTGCAGCCATTTACTGCAAACATAGCCACTGAATTCACTTTGCTCTGGATGTTGCCTGCAGCCTCCATCAGCTCCAGCTGAGCTTTGGCTTTCCTAAACATGAACACACACTCAGGTCAGATTTCTGAATTCCTCCTTCATAGCTTGTCCTCACTTCCACCTCCTGGCCGTTGTGTTGTGGCTCATCCCTGTCATTTGTCCCTGAGGCAGCACAGCCCCCCTGCCCAACACAGGCCCCACATCCCCCCCATCAGACACGGCAAGGCACAGGGTGTGTTTTGGGTGGGCAAATGTTCCCCACCAGAGTGTCCATTCCTGACCTCAGTGTCCAGTTCCAATACCCACATCCCGTGCCAGGGGTCACAGAAACCCCTGCCCTGGTGTCTGCCAAGGGCTGGGTGAGGAGGGAGCCCGGGCAGGGCTGATGCTGCCCCTACACTGGTGCTGAAATCAGCAGGAAGAAGGAGATAACCACAGAACAAACAGACCAATAAACTGGGGTGTGTGCCCAGGTCTGGAAGTGGCTGATGGAAGAGGCTGGAGGGATGGTCAAAGCCCTGGGCACCTTCTCTCACTTGCCATACCACCAAGGCCACAGACCAACCTCCTCAGTGCTGCACCTGCCTGTCTGAGATCGCTGCCAGGGGCCTGGCACAGCACCACACACCTGCAGGAACGTGTCCTGGCCCTGCAGAGCCACACAGCTCAGCTGACATGGGTGGGTTTGATCTCCTGGGCACTTCCCAGTCTAGCCCAGCTTCTGCCCAGCTCTGCCCACCTCCCCTGCCCTCACCCCAGCCCAGCCCAGCCCAGCCCAGCAGCCCATTCTGGGTGAGCCCCATGGCAGTGCCTGCTCTGGGGTGCTCCAGCATTGGGTGCACTCACCCCACAGCCCTGGCCCCCTTGAAGGGCTCAGCAGCTGCTGACAGGCAGAGAGGGAGGTCAGCCTCCACATCAGCCCCGGGGCTGGAGCTCCCCATGGCAGGGGACATGGAGCTCAGTGACAGTGCAGAGCTCCTGCTCCTGGCTCCAGGAGATGCCCAGCACAGGCTGCCTCTGCCCACTCAGTGCCAGCCCCTCTCCCCAGGCCAGCACAGCAGCCCTGGGCAGGGGAGAGAGGGGCCTGGCCAGAGCTGGTGCCTGCAGCAGCAGCTTCCTCTTCATTCCTCCCTGCAGGCACAGAAACGTTCCCTTGCTCTTCTCCCTGGACATCCCTTTCCCCACCTGAGCGTGTCCTGGCTGGCCAGGCTGGCTTGTCCTGCTGCCCCAGGCCCTGCTCCCCACAGGGCCCTGAGCTGGCACTGCTGCTCAGGACACTCCAGGTTCTGCTGCTGTCCATGGCTGGGGCTGCAGGGAAGCAGCAGCTCCAGGGGAAGGTTGCAGAAAGGCTCTGGACACTGAGGCTGAAAGGGACACCCCAGGGTCTGCAAGTTCTCTGTGTGGGAGCTGAGCTTGTGACCCCTTGAGCCCTCCCAAGTGCTGGGGCTGCACCTCCAGCTCCAGAGGAGATGTGACAGATGGGAGCAGAGACAAAGAATTCCTGCTGGATTCTTCATTGTGTTTGCTTATACAGGGGACCTGGATCCATATGTAAAGGAGGTGTTTTGTGTCAGATAACACTGGAAGAGTGATAAGAATAATATTTTTAGCTGAAATTAGTATTTCATGTATAATACGCAATGAGAAAAAAAGACACATATAATCAGAAGAGCATCAGAGTTTTTCAGAGGATGAGAGACTCATTGGTATTTTAGCAGTCAAACCTGTTCAAATCCTTTCTTCAATGTTTCCTTGAGATGAGAGGTGACCAGCAGAGGCCAAGGCCAGCCAGAACTCTCTGTCCTGGCAGCTTTTGTCTGGGAGAATCCTTGCATATAGGGAATTCTTCAGGGGGAGTCTCAATTTTGGCAGTGGGCACCTGGAAAAACAGATAATTCTTTTCCATAGGATGGAAAGCACAGAGCCCCAGTGCTCCAGCGGCTGATGAGAGGCAGCCCTCAGCATTTCAAGATCAGCTGGATCTGTCAGGTAGCCCCTGGGAGGCCAAACCAGCCAGATATGTTCCATCTCCCCTTGCTTCCATGAGGCTCAGCAGGGTCACGGTGGCCCTTTGCTTCTGTCTAGCCTCACAGTGTCACCATGGTCTCAACAATTCCATGGGGCCTTGCAATGTCACAATGGTCTCCATGGATCCACGGTGCCCCCCAGGATCACAACAGCCCTTTGTTCCATGAGGCCACAGAGTGCCACATTGGCCCCTTGGTTCTATTTGGCTCCTCAGGATCACAATGGCCCCTTGGCTGCATGAGGCCCAGCTGTGTCACACTGGCACCTTGCTTCCATTGGGCCCTGTAGCATCACAATTGTCCCCCCTTGCTTCCATGAGGCCTTCAGTGTCACAGGGGTCTCCTTGGTACCACAGTATCACAACGGACTTTTGGTTCAATGAAGCCTTGAGGTGTCACAATGGTCTCCAGGATTCCATGAGGCCCTGCAATGTCACAATGGACCTTTCCTTCCATGAGTCCCACATTGTTCCTTGAATCCTTAGTTCCATGGGGCTCTGTAGTGTCACATTTGTCTCCTTGGTTCAATGGTGTCACACAGTGCCACAACTGCCCTTTGGCCCAACGGGGCCTGATGGTGTAACAATGGACTCCTTGCTTCCAGGAGGCCTTGCAATATCACAATGGACTCCTTGGTTCCATGGGGATGCAAAGTGCCACAGTGGCCTTTTGGTTTCACAAGGCCTCCAAGTGTAAAAATGGCCTCTGTGGTTTCATGAGTCCCTGCTGTGTCACAATGGATCTGTGGATCCATGATGCCCCATGGTGTCACAATGGTCTCCTTTGTTCTGCACTATAAGATTCCCCCCTTGGTCCCTTGGAGCCCCAGAGTGTCACTATTGTGCCCTTGGTTCCATGAGGCCCTGCAGTGACACAATGGCCTCCTTGACACATGATGACCTGTAGTGTCACAAAGGTCTCCTTGGTTCCATGGAGTCACTGTGGCCCCGTTGTCCCATGGAGCCCCACAGTGTCACTATGGTCCCATGAGGCCCTGCCGTGCTACAGTGGTTCCTTGGTTATACAAGGCCCTGCAGTGTCACAGTGGCCACTTGGTTCCAGTGGGTTCCCAAGGGTCACAATGGTCTCCAGTGTTCCACGAGGCCCCACAATATCCCAATGGACCCTTGGTTCCAAGGGGGCCTGCAGTGTCACAAGGCTGCCTTGGTTTGACGAGGCCCTGCAGTGTCATAGTGGCCCCTTGGTTCCATGAGGCAAAGCAGAATCAGAGTGGCCCCTTTGTTCCATGGAGTACCACAGTGTCACTGTGGTTTCCCTGGTTCCACAGGACCCCACAGTGTCACAATGGACCTTTGGTTCCATGAGGTTCCTCAGTGTCTCAATGGCCCCTTGGCTCCATGTGGCCCTGCTGTGTCACAGTGGCAGGTGGTTCCATGAGGCCCCACAGTGTCCAAATGGTCTCCTTGGTTCTGTGAAGCCCTACAGAGCCACAGTGCACCCTTGGTTCCATGAGGCCTTGCTGGGTCACAATGGACTTCTGGCTCCATGAGCTTTTGCACTGTCAACAATGGTCTGAGTTCTGCAGTGTCACCATGGATCCTTTGTTCCATGAGGTTCCATAGCATAACATGATCACCTTGATTCCAGAAGGTTCTGCAGTGTCACAATGGACCATTGGTTCCATGCAGCCTCACACCTTCACAACGATCCCATGAGCTTCCCTACTGCCAGCAATGGTCTCCTTGGTTCCATGAGGCCCTGCTCTGATACAATGGACCTTTGGTTCCACGGGGTTCCACTGCATCACAATGAACCCTTTGTTCCATGAGGTTCCAAGGTGTCACAGCTGACTCCATGGTTCTGTGAGCCTCTGCTGTCATCAAACATCCAAATAATCAGAATAAGACTCCCTAACACTGATTTGGTGTTTAGGAGGGCATCACTAATTCAGGCCTGAGGTTCACCATGGGATAACTCCAAACTTTACATGGACATGTAACTGTACCAGTGAATTGCTTATGTACAGTCCCTGAATGCGTATTACAATTTACCCATTTCCACAACACCCACCCCAAATTTCCAGATTAACTCCTTGTTTTCTCTATCACTGCACTTTTGAGCCAGATGTCTTCTTCTTCTCTTCCAAACATCCTTGCTGGGAATGCAGTCCCTGCATGCCTTGTTCCTGAGCTAGAAGTCCACAGGCAGGGTAAAAATGGAATGAACCCTTTTGGTATCCAGCCCAAGGCTCTGTGTGCCCAGGCAGAGGCAGGCAGGATGCAGAGCTGTCAGCAAAGGAAGGGCCCAGCCAGGTGGGGCAGCCGGGGGTGACAACAGCCTGCAGGGACAGAGGCACAGGGCATGGACACCGTAGGACAGCCTGGGCTGCAGAGAGCACAGGGATGGGCAGCAGCTGCAAGGCCCTGACAGAGCCAACTTTGGCCTGCAGCACTTTGGCCATGGCTGCTGGCCCTGGGCCTGAGCCAGGAGGAGGGGACAAGTGACCCTTGCAGGCCTGGGGCCTCATGGCCTCCTTGTCCCTGCTCAGCAGCCTGGCAGGGGCTGCCCCATGGTGCTGCCCTTGGCATTGCACATCCCCACATCCCAGTGGCCTGGGAAGAGCCCTGAGCAAGGAGGGAGGAACAGGATCTGCCTTGGCAGGGGCTGGGGCTCAGGCCTTGGCCCTTTGCATTCCTGAAACACATCCAGGTTTGCTCAGCATCAGAGACACCTTTCCCTTGTTTGTCCCCACCTGTCCTCACTGCCTGCAGTGTTCTGCTCTACCTGGAACCTGGGGACACTTTCTCAGTCCTGTCCCTCACTGGGACCCATTAAAAGTTAGAGAAAGTTTGGACTTTGAATCTGACTTAAAGCTCTTGAGAAGTTTCTTGAGCACACTCTCAGGAACTGTGTCTGATGTAAACAGCACCAAAGCCCCAAGAGATTAATTAAAGTCCTTGTGCTGTGTCTGTGCTGCTGGGCTGGGCTGGGCTCCTAAAATAGAGGCAGCTCTTGGCAACCAAGAGGAGCTTCAAAAAGACGTTTCTCTTGCTGAGCAGCTCTTCTCCCAGCCCAGCAGGGCTGGGGCACTGCCTGCAGCCACCCCAGGCACAGCACAAAGGCACAAAGAGCTTCAATCACTCAGGGCTGGGAAGGGGCTGAGAAGTGACTGGGGGAGAATCACTGCCAGCCCTTGGCACAGGAACCTCTGGCTGCAGGACAGTGCAGCTGCAGCTCCTGCAGGGATCTCCTCAAGCTGGAACATCCCAATGCCTACAGACTCTGTGAGTACATTCTCTGATTATCTCTTGTGCAGATCAGCCAGGGGTGCCCAGGGCTGTCCTGCAGAGCAGGGTCCTGCAGCCCAGGGCACTGTGCTGGCCCAGGGACTCTGCTGCCTGCCAGGGACAACTCTCAGCCAGCCCTGGGAGCTGCTCCCAGCACTGGGGGACAAGATCTGGGTGGAAGGAGACAGCTGGTAAGGCGTGGAAGTGTTCTCCTTGTGTGGTGAGGATGCTGCATTGTTCAGGACTGCTCCCAGCAGGACATTGAACTGCGGAACATTTCCAAGTAGATTATACAGGGAGCACAGTGAGGCAGGGGCTGCACAAAAGGGAAAATCCTGCTTTTTAATCTACTGCTCTGTGTTGCCTCGATGGGAAATTACACATAGATATTCATCTCTCAGTTCAGGCTGAGAAAAAGAAAACTATTTCCTCCCAGATCGTAATAAACCAGGCAGTGACAGAAATCAGCAGAGGATCCCTTGCAGGCAGCACCAGTGTTGATTTTCCAGCCTCCTCAGGATTGCTCTGACCCATCAGAGCCTGCAGAGGCAGAGCTGCCCCTGGGCAGTGCCTGAGCTGGGAGGGGTGTGCAGGGCAGAGCTGAGCCCCCAGGGCTGGGCTGGGCTCTGGCAGCACTGGCAGGGCCCAGCCCTGGGCACAGGGAAGCAGCTGCAGGCAGGGGCAGCTCCAGGCAGCAGAGCCCTGGGCAGGCAGTGGGGGGAAAGTGCCCCCAAGCTGTGCTGGGATGTTGAAAGTCCTCTCCAAACCAAACTATTCCAGGATTACTTTTTTTTACAGATCCCCATGCCAGGACACCACAAATGGGGTGTCCCAGCTCCCTCTGCCTGGGCAGCTCTGGGCAGGGCAGGCTGGCAGGCTGGGAATGAGCTGACTCTCCTCCAGCAGTGCCATGGACAGGACCCTTGGTGTGTCCTGGGGATGCCATCCAAGCTGTGAGCTGCCTCCAGGGGACACTGGGGGACAGGAGTGTCCTTGGCCAGGGCTGGGGCTGAGACTCTGAGAAAGGCTGAGCCAGTTTGCTCTGCTGGGGCTCCCTCTGCTCTCAGCTGTGTCAGGCTGATTTCCAGGGGAACACAGCCAATGCTCTTGCCTTGCACAGTTCTCTCTGATCTCCCTGGGCACAGCAGGAAACCCTCTCAAACTGCTTTTGGCCATCACTGTTCCTTAGCCCTGGCACAGGAGATGCTGCCAAGCTCCTCTGCCTCAGGAGCACTTTGGGCTGATGAAGTCCAACCCCAGGACTGGCCCCTGTCCCCGTTCCCATGACCCCACTGCTGCAGAGCAGAGCTGACCCCTGGGTGTCCATGAGCACAGCCCCTGCTGGTCACAGCCACGGGGCCAGATCCCAGCAGAGCTCCATGCACAGGGCTGAAGGAAGGGCTCTGAGAAAAGGAAAATTGGGTGGCACAGAGTAGCAGGGGCAGGGATGGGAGAAAGGGCTTCGACATTGCTCAGGAATGTCTCCCCTGACTTGTCACTGTGTCCTCCTTCACCAGGACTCCATGGCCAGAGTAAAAAAATGTCCAACAGCAGCTCCATCAGTCACTTCCTCCTGCTGGCATTGGCAGACAGGCGGCAGCTGCAGCTCCTGCACTTCTGCCTCTTCCTGGGCATCTCCCTGGCTGCCCTCCTGGGCAACAGCCTCATCATCAGCGCCGTAGCCTGCGGCCACCACCTGCACAGCCCCATGTTCTTCTTCCTGCTCAACCTGGCCCTCACCGACCTGGGCTGCATCTGCACCACTGTCCCCAAAGCCATGCACAATTCCCTCTGGGACACCAGGAATATCTCCTACAAAGGATGTGCTGCTCAGCTCTTTCTACTTATCTTCTTCCTTGGAGCAGAGTATTCCCTCCTGACCATCATGTGCTACGACCGCTACGTGTCCATCTGCAAACCCCTGCACTACGGGACCCTCCTGGGCAGCAGAGCTTGTGCCCACATGGCAGCAGCTGCCTGGGCCAGTGCCTTTCTCAATGCTCTCATGCACACCACCAATACATTTTCCCTGCCCCTGTGCCATGGCAATGCCCTGGGCCAGTTCTTCTGTGAAATTCCCCAGATCCTCAAGCTCTCCTGCTCCAAATCGTACCTCAGGGAACTTGGGCTCACTGCTGTTAGTGCCTGTTTAGCACTTGGCTGTTTCGTGTTCATTGTTTTCTCCTATGTGCAGATCTTCAGGGCTGTGCTGAGGATCCCCTCTGAACAGGGACGGCACAAAGCCTTTTCCACCTGCCTCCCTCACCTGGCCGTGGTCTCTCTGTTCCTCAGCACTGGTATATTTTCGGAAATGAAGCCCCCCTCCATGTCCTTCCCATCCCTGGATCTGGCCCTGTCAGTTTTGTACTCAGTGGTGCCTCCAGCCCTAAACCCCCTCATCTACAGCCTGAGGAACCAGGAGCTCAAGGCTGCAGTGTGGACACTGATGACTGGATGGTTTCAGGAACACTAAACTGCTGGCCACTTTCTGCAAGTCACTTGTAATAAAAGTCAGTTCTGATACTCCATCTTCTTTGGTTGTGGAGTTTTTTCCTGTGTTTTATATTTTTAATTTGTCCATAAAGAAATGTTATTGTTTGTGTCATTTCTCATTTTGTTTCTCTCCACCTTCCCTGTGGTCACAGATTGGGTCAATGAGGGGCTGAGCTCTTGGTGGCTTTAAAGGAAGTCAAGGATCTCCCAGCCGAGTTTTCTGCAGAGATGCCCCTTTGGTTCCCTTCTCTGCAGCTGCAGCAGCAGCAGCACTGTCTGTGTGCAGAGCTGGGGGCAGATCAGTGCTGGCACAGCAGCTGTGCCCAGCAGCAGCAGCACTTGGTGCTGCCAGTGCTGCTGCCGTGGCCCTGCCCCGCTGCCCTCCTGGCCCTGGTGTTGCTGTAGGGCCTGAGTGCTCTCGGGGCCGGGCACAGGGCTGGGGGTGGCAGTGCCGGGGCTGCAGCAGGGACAGCCCATGGGCACTGCTGGCACAGCAGCGCTGAGGCCTCAGCCCAGGGCCTGGGGGCTCCAGGCTCCTTGCCCAGGCTCTCTCCAGAACACATTGCCCAGGCCAATGCTCAGCAGAGAAAAGCCCCGGCAGCAGCCCCAGGCTGGCTGTGGGCAGGCTGGGGGCAAACAGCACGGCTGGGGCTCTGCAAGGGCCCTGGGGCACACGGCAAGGAGCAGCAGAGCAGGGCCTGATCCATCCCCACTGCGCTGGACACCCCATGGCAGCGTCCCACAGCCTCCTCATGCACCTGCCAACAACATCCCCCCTCTGCAGCCCTGGCCTCTCCCCCAGCTGACACAGCTGCCGCAGCCTTGCAGGCACAGACACGGCAGCACTGCCTCAGGAGCCCCTGTTTGCCCTGCCCAGAGCAGGCCTGAGCACCCCCATGCTGTTGGTGTGGGGAGATGAACCTGAGGGAGCACAAATGCCAGCAGCCCCTGGGGCCAGGAAAGGCTGGGGCACAGCAGGGAAACCCCTCAGGTTTGTGGTGGCCTCTGAAGTCAGCCAGAAAGTTTGTTCCCATGAGCTGGGAGTTTGCTGTGCCACTGCAGACATTGTTGCTCAGAGCCAGGGGAGCCTGGGAGCCACCCCCAAAATGCCCTGACCATTTCCTTTGCTCCACCTTGGCTTTCTTTCCTCTTTGCTGGTACAGATTTTTTATTCTTGCCCACCCCTGTTCCCTCCCCTGCAAACAGCCCATCCCTGGTTGCCCTTTCGTCTCTGGCCCCACTCCCCATTTCAGTTCCTGAGTTGGCACCATGGGAACGTCCCTTGGGGAGCAGGATCATCCTCCAAGTGCTTCAGGAATTGTCTGCAGGCTCCTGCACTGCCTCCTGCTGCTCCCTTGCCAGAGGCACCCCAGGCCAGGGGGTCACATCTGGGCTGCTGTGTCTGGCTGTGGGGCTCCCTGGTGTGGGCAATGAGGAGGAGCTGCAGAGGCTCTGCAGGACTGACAGGATGGGCTTTGGGGCTGTGAGGAGAAGCTGAGGCACCTGGGCTGCTGCACCTTCTGAAGAGGACGCCCAGGGCTCATCCTGCAACTGCTGCAAGGGTGGTTTCAGAGAATCCCAGAATCAGCAAGGTTGGAAAAGACCTTGGACATCATCAAGTCCAACCTGTGCCCTGACACCACCTTGTCTCCCCTGATCCTCCTCTTCTCCAGGATAAACAACTCCAGCTCCCTCAGCCACTCCTCACAGGACTTGTGCTCCAGACGCCTCACCAGCCTTGTTGCCCCTCTCTGGACACGCTCCAGCCCCTCCATGTCCTTCCTAAATGGAGGGGCCCTGAACTGGACACAGCACTTGAGGTGCAGCCCAACCAGTGCCGAGCACAGGGGAAGAATCACTGCCCTGCTATTGCTGGCCACATCATTCCTGATCCAGGCCCTGCAGTCTCACAATGGCCCCATCATGACACGAGGTCCTGCTCTGTCCCAATGCTCTGCATGGTTCCACAAGGCCCTGCAGTGCCACAGTGGCCTCTTGGTTCCAGGAGGCCTCAGAGGGTCACCATATATTCCTTGGTGCTAGAGTGTCACAGGGGAGCCCTGGTCACACAAGATCCTGCAGTGTCACGAGGGATTCTTGTCACAACCCAGTAATGCAGGCAGGGGTTGTGATGGTTTGAGTGATCTCAGAGCACAAAAGACACAGCAGGGGACAACAACAATTTGCTCTCAACAGCAGTGCACTTTATTAAGTGCACTCAGCACTATATGCGACAGAGGGAAAGGGAGAGGGAGGAGAGAGAGAGATAAAGAGAGAGAAGAAGGGATATATAGCTACCAACGGAGAGACAAAGTCCTTGTGGTTCATGCTGACCAACAGACGTGTTCTTCCTTGGGGCGCTCTCCAATTCGGGTTATCTTGGGGGTCTCTTTATAGTCCTTTCCAAAGCAACAGACATTTGGCCAGAATGTGGGGAGACCAACAGCAGGTGCATTGAGACAGGACGAAGAGCTCCGACGCCTCTCCATGTGTAGAGCAAATGTCCACTCAAGGAACAGGTACAGGGCAAGTACAGGACAAATGGGTCCAAAACCAGCCTGCCGTGGTGTGCCCATTGTTTCCACGTGGGTTCCCATGGGGATGCACTGGTCCAACGAGTGCACCTGCAGACAACGGTTGGCAGACATCCCACCTCAGCCAGGCCAGAATTCCTGTATGGGGGTTTTACGTTTTTGTCCCAGTCCTTTTCGGGGTCTTCAGTCTTCATCCTTGGTGATGGTCGAGAGGCAGATGAGGGACTTTGGGACTGTCTCTTACAGGTGGTCACTGGGATGTAGTCATTGGGGTTGTGAGGGGGGTTGTTCATTGAGTTGGACAGTGTGGAGTGGTCAGTGGGTGTGGTCACTGGGTATGGTCAAAGGGTGTGGTCAGTGGGAGATGGTCAATGAGGGTAGCCAGTGGGTGTGCTCAATGGGTGTGGTCTTCGGGTTGTCCTTGTGGAGGGCAGTGGGTGTGGTCAGTGGGTATGATCAGTGGGGTGGTTGCTGGGGTGTGGGCAGTGGTGTGGTCAGTGGCTGTTATCAGTGGGGAGTGGTCATTGGGTTGGTCAGTGGGTGTGGTAAGCGAGGTGTTGTCAATGGGGATAGTCAGTGGGTGTGCTCAGTGGGGTGGTCATCGGGGTGGGCAGTGGGTGTGGTCAATGGGTGCAGTCATTTGGGATGGTCAGTGGGTGTGCTCAGTGAATGTAGTCATTGGGATGGTCAATGGGTGTGGTCATTGGTTATGGTCAGTGGGGTGGTCAGTGCAGTGTTGTCAGTGAGGAGTGGTCAGTGAGGTGAGTGTGGTCAGTGTGGTCATTAGGGTGTGGTCATTGGAGGGTGGGTGTGGTCATTGAGATGGTGTGGTCAATATGGGTGTGTGGTCATTGGGATAGGAGTGGTCAATGTGAGGGATGTAATCAATGGAGCAGGTGTGGCCATTTCAGGGTGTTGTCAAAGCGGTGTGTGTGGCCATTTTGATGGGTCTGGTCAATTGGTTGTGGTCAATAGGGTGGGTGTGGTCTGTGGGGTAGTGGTCAATCAAGGGGATGAGATTACTCAGGTGGATGTGATCAATGGAGTGGTCAGTGGATGGGTGTGGGCATTGCAGTGGGTGCATTCCATCAGAATCCATTGTGACACAGTTTCCTCCCAGGTCCCGTGAGGCCGTGCTGTGCAATGATGGAGCCTTGTTTCTACCAGGCCTGGCCATGACCCAGGGGCACCTGTGTCCCAAGAGGCCCCACTTGGTGAAAGTGGAGCCTTGCTCCCATGGGATTCCAGGGTGTTACAGTGGTGTCCTGGGTTCCATGAGGCCCCTCTTTGTAACAACTGAGGCTTGCTTCCTGATGCCTGGCAAATGAACATTAAAGCAGCTCTATTTGTACCCATGGGGATCTTTCCACACCAAACGAAACTAGAAGAGATCTCCTAACACCTAACTCAGGTGCTAAAACAAGCAAAATGCCACCTTTATTCAGTTAGTCACGTGCCTCTGTGTCAGATCTGAGGATTCTTGGGGATTCTGATACAGTGGGATTGCCTGTCTCTTTCCTGCTCCAAGGTCAGGGAGAATAAAACTCAGGAGACGTTGTTTTTGAAGTCTCACTCTGAAATTTATTATCCTTATCTATTACAAACTCACGAGATGTGAGTTCTCTCTAACAAGTTGTGAAAGTGAGCTAAACTGGTGTCAATTCAAGGCTATTTAAGTCCCAATTATCCAATAAAGAGTTGATATCTCTTCAGGAGGTGAATTGGATAAATCCTTGTTTATTGCTGCTGTTTTGGTGAGCTGCTTTTTTCTGCCTCAAATGTGTGTGCCTGTGTATGAAGTGAGCTTTGGTCTTTCTACAAGAGTTTTGCCCTTTATTGTGTATTTTTGAGACAACACTACCATCTTGTGTTAAAAGTTACAATTGCAACAGGTTTATAGCTCTTTAGTTCATTTATGATGTAACACTTCCATCTTGTGTCAAAAGTTATAATTGCAGCAAGTTGGGAATTTTTGTATTAAAACGAGCTGGTTTTCCTTAGTGAATTGTTAAAGGTGGCCAGCGAAGGTTGGGCTCGAGGCACAAGAGCCTGGACATCCAGGGAAGCACTCTCTAGGTGGTTTGGGCTTGAACCAAATGTATTTTTGAATTTAAGAGAGGATTGGGTTAATGTTGAGCAAAAGAACGGAAGGACAGCGAGGATGCTTTTAAAAGGATTGTATTTGAGTTGAACGAATACTCATTTGGCTTTTGACTGGGAACTACTCCCAGCTGAGGATAATCTCAGAAACCCACGGCAGTGGGGACGAATAGGGGTAACCCCTTGCATTGTGTGTGGGCTGACAATTTTTCATTGGGAACCAGGATGGCATCCAGGTTGGGTCCTTCTCCACTGTAGAGGGTGCAAAAGGAGATGGTCTTGTATATCCCGCAGAAGAAGACCTAGATGCCCCAAGTGTATCCCAGAGCTCCCAAGAGACTATAATTGGGAAGTAGCACATGATCAGTGGGAGATAGTGAGTCTAGTCTGTGGGAAAAATTTGGATCCCAAGGATTTGGATATCTTTGAAAAAGACTGGGGACAGTGACAGCTGGGTAAAATGAATTAGAAGATTCCCCCTTATGGTTTATTTTAGCTTTTGATATTTGAGAAGCGGCTAGTTGCTTGAACTGGTGGGGAAGAGGTGTGGCAGTTTAAATAGCCTAGAAGAAAACGTAGAGATAATCAGAACTGAATGTGCCTAGTATATTTTCATACCCCGAGACTGCTAGATCAAGACAAAGAGCTGAGATAAAGAAATGTCAGGGAAGAAAAAGACAATGGGTACTGGCCAAAGCAAGGACGCTTCTAGAGCTTTGGGCTGTATTTTGGCACACTGGAGAGAACTAGTGGGATATGGGGGGATTGAGAATAAAAGAAATCTTGTGAAATTTTGTACACAGTGGTGGCCACTTTATAAATTGGGAGAAGGCTGTCGGTGGCCACCTGCTGGCTCTTTGGATTATAATACCTTATTGCAGCTGATGTTATTTTTAAGAAGGGAGGAAAAATTAGGAGGAGGTGACCTATGCTGATATGTTCTTCTCTCTCTGAAACCATCCGGAATGGCAGAGAAGTCGTGGGATTAGACCTCCCTCTGACCCTTTTTTACTAGCTTTGGGAAAAGACAGCAAAGCTAATAGAGGGAAACCCAGGTAATGCTATGATGCCTGCTCTATAAACCAGAGGTGCACACAGCCTGATAAAGTCTATCATGCAGAAAAGCAAGAACAGGAGTCAGCAGATTGTTCAGACCACCTCCTAAAAGGCAGGGGAGATGAAGGGAAGAAATGGGTTTAAGAGAATCATCACACTTAACCCTCACCTCAGTTCCCCTAGGAAAGAAAAAGACTGAGCAGCCTATTCCCTCACCTGCCAAATCACCATACCCATGTAGTAGTGATAGTAATGAAGAGCTGTGTTTCCCCCATAGCCCACCTCCCCAAAGTAGTCCCATAGCAACCCAAACTAGAAGTTGAACCAAAGGGGTAATACAAGCACCCTTAGGAGAGGCAGTGGGATCAGAGGGAACGAGTATGTCAGTTAAAGTGCCTTTTTCTACAGTCGATTTAGAGGCATGGGAGAAAGTTGCTAAGAACTATCAGGGTGATCTCATAGGTACCACCAAGAAATTCAGGTTTATGATTAAACAGCATAATGCAGACTGGGCAGATATCCAGTTAATGCTGGAAGCTTTAACTGGAACAGAAAAACAATTAATTTTGGAAATGGCAGGGGATTTAGCAGAGGATGCTTTTAGAGGAACAAATCAGGATATTAAAGAATTTTTCCCCATCCAGGATCCAAACTGGGATCCAAACAATCAACTTCACAAAGACATATTAGAGAATTATCAAGGATTTATAATAAAAGGAATAGAGAGGGCAATACCTAAAACCATAAATTGCTCAGCCCTTTACGCAGTTAAGCATCCTTCAAAAAACCCTTCTGAATTTTTAGATAAATTATGAGATGCAATGCAATGTCATATGTCCCTAGATCCTGCATCTGAAGAAGGGATACAGCAGTTGGTGAATTTATTTTTAGGACATTCCACAGGAGATATTAGGCAGAAACTCCAGAAGATTAAGGGGCCAATGGGAGGGAACTTAGAGACCTTACTAGATGAAGCATGGAGAGTTTTTAGCAATCGAGAAGAAAAATATAAACAAGGGATGAGAAAGTTGGGTATGGTAGCAAGAGAAGAAGGAACAGGGAGACGTGGGCAAGGACCACCTAAACAAGGTCCACCTCGGCTTGGGAAAGACCAATGTGCACTTTACAGGAAATTTAGTCACTGGAAAAAACAATGTCCTGACTGGAGAGAAGGTGATGAACAAAGAAGAGGGAACTCAAAAAGGGAGGGGGTGGTTGCTCATGTCAGAGAAGACTGAGAAGGACTGGAGGGTCTTACCCTGGCAGATCCCCTGGTTATAATTGAGCTAGGGAATAAAGGAAAGAAACTGGAATTTTTGATAGATAGGGGAGCAACATATTCAGTGTTGAATAAGGCTTTAATGCCTGTAACAGATCATTATGTTATGGTAAGAGAGGCAACCGGCCAAACTGAGAAAGCATACTTTTGCAAACCGTTAAAATACAAACTTGGGAAGCAATGGGGGAGCCTTAAAGTTTTATACATGACCAATGCCACTAAAGTACTTTTGGGTAGAGATTTATTGGAACAGCTAGAAGCAAAAATCATATTTAAGAACAGAGAGATTCCTTTGGAAGTCAAAGATCAACAGTACGTAGAAATATTAAGCCTAATATTAAAAATTAATGAGGATATAACTAAAGACGAAGAAAAGACTTGCAGGAAAATAATGGATCAGGTATTTGTGGGATATGGTCCTCTAGCACACCTGGAAGGATAATGAATGCATCCCCCATGCAGGTCAAGCTTAAGGAAGGAAAGCAACCAGCTGGGGTCAAAGAGTATCCCCTGAAAAAGAAAGATAGGGAAGGAATCAGCCCAGTAATTGTAAAATTTTTGCAGATAGGATTATTGAAAGAATGTCAATCTGACTTTAACACTCCCATTTTAACGGTTAAAAAGCCCTATGGATGGTATAGATTAGTACAGGATTTGGAGTTATTTAACAAAATAACTGAGGACTTCTACCCAGTGGTTGTTGCAAACCCATATATGTTATTAACATGCTTGACCCCTGAACTAATTTGGTTCACTGTTCTAGATTTGAAGGATGCTTTCTTTTGCCTCCCTCTCCAAGAAAACAGCCAGAATATTTTTGCATTTGAATGGGAGAACCCAAAGATGGGCTGTAAGGCCCAGCTCACATGGACGGTTCTGTCCCAGGGCTTCAAAAATACTCCCACCGTATATTCAGAGAACAACTTGCAAGGGACCTGGAATCCTGGGAAGCTCCATCAGAAGAAGAGCAACTATTGCAGTATGTACATGATCTCCTGATAGCTACTCGAACCCAGGAGGCATGTATAGACTGGAGGGTAAGTCTCTTGAACTTTTGGGGATTGCAAGGGTACTGGGTATCTCAGAAGAAAGCTCAAATGGTGAAACAAACAGTTATCTGTCTGAGTTATGAGATCAGTTCTGAACAGAGGACTCTAGGGCAAGGCCTTAAAGAGGCAATATGCCAGACCCCAACACCCCAGTCAGTAAAGGAACTGAGAATTTTGGGGATGACAGGATGGTGCAGACTGTGGATTTATAATTATGGGCTGTTGGTTAAACCTCTGTATGCCCTAATCACAGAAGGAAACAGAGATCTTCAATGGACAGAAGACGCTACCCGAGCCTTTGACCAATTAAAGAAAGCCCTTATGTCAGCCCCAGCCCTAGGGCTCCCAGATGTGAGTAAACCATTCTTTCTGTTTTCTCATGAGAAGCAGGGCATCGCCCTAGGAATACTAGCACAGGACTTAGGCCCATACCGGAGGGTAGTTGCTTACTTCTCCAAACAATTAGAGGCAGCGGCTAAAAGATGGCCAGGGTGTCTCAGAGCTGCAGTGGTGCTGAACACCCAGGAAGCACACAGATTCACCCTGGCCCAGAAGATGACTGTGCTAGTGTCTCACACAGTGTGTGCAGTACTGGGGGTAAAAGGGGGACATTGGCTCTCCCCACAGAGATTCCTGAAGTACCAAGCTATAATGGTAGAACAAGATGATGTTGAAATCAAGGTCACTAATCTTGTGAACCCAGCTTCTTTTCTCAGTGGGAGGACAGGAGAACCAGTGATCCATGACTGCCTGGAGACTATTGAGGCAACTGACTCCAGTGGCCCAGACCTGAAGGACACCCCTCTCGAGGACACTGAGACCTGGTTCACTGATGGAAGCAGCTGTGTCATCAGTGGAAAAAGCCATGCTGGGTATGCAGTTACCACTGGCAGGGAGGTGATAGAGTCTGGACCATTACCAACAAACACCTCTGCACAGAAGGCTGAAATAATTGCCCCAACCTATGCCTTTTAGAACTGGCAAAGGGAAAAGAAATTACATCTCTACAGATTCAAGATATGCATTTGGGGTTGTGCATGCACATAGAGGTATTTGGAAAGAAAGAGGACTGTTGAACTCACAAGGAATGAGCATGAAACATGCACAGGAAATAATAAGATTGTTAGATGCTGTTCAACTGCCTGCAAAAAGTAGCCCTTATGCATATTAGGGCACACCAGAAGGTGAGCTTTGAACTGGAAGAAGGAAATGAGCTGGCAGACAGAGAGGCAAACGAAGCAGCCAAAGGTGAGGTATCCATTGAAGCAGCTTTAATTCTAGATGAACAGATTTCCCTAGAAGGTAAGCCAAATTATAGCAAATAGGAGAAGAGGCTCATTAAAACAGAAAATGGAAGTTCTAACGAAAAAGGATGGACCATTACCCAAGAAGGGAAGGAAAAGCTCGTGGTTCCCTCATATCTGTTGTGGTCATTAGTAAAAGAGGAACATCAGAAAACCCATTGGGGAATAGATCCCCTGTATAATTACCTGAGAGACAGAATTGTTGCCAGAAATTTACAGAGCACAGATATCCAAGTGACCCAACAATGTAGTCTTTGCCTCCAAACCAGTCCCAAAAATATCCCCAAACCAAAACTTGGGTGTATTGGAAGAGGCTGTGGGCCTGGACAGCAGTGGCAAATTGATTTTTCGCAACTAACAAGAAAAGTGGAGTACTGATATTTGTTAGTAGTAACAGATACCTTCTTGGGGTGGCCAGAAGCTTTCCCTACCAGACAGCCAAAGCGCTGGAGGTCACCAAAGTACTGTTACAAGAGATAATACCACGCTTTGGAGTCCCAGGCACAATCTCCTCAGACAGAGGACCACATTTTATTTCAAAAGTTGTACAGCAAATTAGCTGCCTGTTGGGTATAGATTGGGAACTTCACACCCCCTATCACCCTCAGTCAAGCAGCCAAGTGGAAAAAATGAATCATTTGATTAAACAGCAAATTCTGATATTAGGACAAAAAGCTCAATTACCTTGGCCCCCAGCTCTTCCATTAGCATTGCTGCGGATTCGGACTAAACCAAGGACAGAAGAGAAACGGAACCCTTTTGAGATTCTCTATGGAAGACCATATGGGGTACAACAGGAACACTGACCCAAGTGGGGGAAGAAACCCTACACAGATACACGGTGGCCCTGAATAAGCAACTCAGAGAAATTGAAAAGCATGTGGCTGGGGCTCGAAGCAGAGAATTAGATGGCCCAGTACATGACATACAACCTGGAGATCGTGTGTATGTTAAGCCTTTTACAGAGAAAACCTTTGAGCTTCAGTGGGAAGGACCATTCCAGGTGTTTCTCACCACTAATACTGCAATCAAAATTAAGGAAGAGAATGCTTGGATTCATCACACAGGGGTGTAGAAGTCCCTAGAAGCTCCTTGGAAAGCAACACTGGGTGACAATGAATTAAAATTGAAACTTACCCGATAAAGATGAGTAGATTTTGGGTAGAGATGCTAGCCTGGAAAATTGTATTTCTCTTGATTATATCCATGGTCATAACCAAAGCTAATGCAATCCCACCTGTATCTCATATGATTGGGAGATATTTTTCCCAAGGAAAAGCTTATGAGGCTTACTCCCATAAAATCCTCTCTCAGATGATGAAGGTTACAAGTGCAACTGTCTCGGAGGGGAAAATGTTTGGGGCTGTGAATATGCATTTGTTCAGATTGGATTCCATAAGTACAATCAGAAACCTATGGAGCTAATTCAAATTGACTCCAGATGCTGTGATACCTGCTTATCCACCTGTCCTGAATTTAGGCTTAAAATAGAGGGGTGTGCAGTGAAGGGTTATAGCCTGGATTATAATATTACTCAGGATTGTGTTGATCCCCAGAAGGATGAGGTTGGAATAAATCCACCAACCCAGAGACCAGAAGAGACCACACTCACTCAAACTACTCCAGGGATAGTGATTCAGCCTATAGTCACCAAAATTGGACCTTATGCTGCTAAGAGGGTAGGGACTCAAAGACTATTACTGAATCCAGAATGGTCCCTGAAACCTGAGTAGAGATGGAAATGCAGGTAAATGCTTCTACCATTCGATCAGAGTGTTCCCCATTCCTTAAAACTTCCTTTATGGATTGGACTACTTGGTTACAGAAGCATACACCTGATATGTTCAGGCAGAAAAGAGACCTTCCAGGGACCTTAGGGACAGGATTGGGGATTTTGAACACAGTGGACTCAGAAGTGTTAATGAACAAATTGACTGCAATCCTGTTGGGGGTTAAGTTTGTTCCTTTTTACTTAGAGAATTTTTCCCCATAAAGTTGCTAGGACACTAACTACTGGGTGCTTATGGGTGCTTGACCAAAACAAAGAGGTGGCCAAAAGTCGGGAGGGTAATGGGAGTTTGGGGCAGGTAAAGGACAGGGGGTGAGGGCAGCTGCTCTCTCTTGCTCTCAGCATTGGAGAGAGGACGGCCAGGCTGCTGCTTGTTGCAGGAGGAGTTCACTGTCACCAGAAAGTCTGGTCCTGGGAAATCTACCATCATCTGCTCGTGTGCCCCAGAACTCTGAGCAGCCTCCTCCTGCCCTGCTGGGCCAGCCCTGTCCCACCACCACCGTGTTCTTCAACACTGCTCTTTTTGTTACGCTGTAGCCCCACACTGCCTTGCCCTGATAGGTAACCTCCACTGTTCAAGCTACTACCGGCAGAGCTTCTGATCTCACCCACCAGTCCGGGATTTTTTCACCGTTCCAGCCTGGTGCTCTCAAGAGATCAGACTGCCCTGGTTCTGTTTATTATTAATGCTGTAGTTGTTGTTGTTTGTTTGTCTTGTTATACATACTAGTCAAGAACTGTTATTTCTATCCCCATACGTCTACCTGAAAGCCCCTTTAATTTTCTAAATTATAATAATTTGGAGGGAGGGGATTTGAATTCTCCATTTCCTAGGGAGGTCTTGTGTGGGGTCCTCCCATTTTGAGGAGGCTGAAACCTGATCTTACTCTCCTTGTGTTATCTCCTCCTTTGACCCAAACCCTAAGACTCCTCCCCTGAATACCTGATAAAACCCACAACCCTGCCCCTGCTCTGGCCCTGTTCGTCCTCACCTCCTCCCCGGTCCAGGGTGGGGGGAATAAAAATGGATTCTCAAGCTTAACAAAGAGGCTTGTCCCATCTGTTTCCCTGTTGGTGGCTGAACCTTCCTGGACACGATGATCACTGCTGCCACACGCTGCTACAAATGGTGGAGAATGCAGGAAACCAGTGAGGACAGCAGGACCGGCACCCCGTAAATCACCCCCTGCGGGACCCCCATCTTAAAAAGGAAGATTCAAGGGTACCATGGCTGGAGACCAGGTTGAGAATGACCTTAAAAACATGGGGATAAAAGGCTTATGGGGAGAGAAATACCAACTAAGGGGACCAGCTTACTGGGACTGAGAGATGAGAGTAACATCTACCATCACAAGTCTTCTCATTCTTCATGGGAGGGAGTTTCTAAGAGCTACAAGTGGCTGGTCTCCATGCAAAAAGGATCATGCTGGGACTCCTTACCAACTCTCCTGACACGTTTGCTGCACCTTATGGATGATAAAGCCCTGGTGGCTACTTATGGACAATTATGGACAACTGCATGCCAAGTGTCAGCGCCCTAGATCAGTGGTCCTCCCTTCTGTGAAACCTCATGTTTTTCAGTTTCTGTGAAGCTGCCTCTTTCTTTATCCTTTGTTCGTAAGAGTGTGGCAAGGAGTGAAAACTGCCAGGATGGCACGGAGTTGCTACCGTCTCTCCATCACCCCGTGCCCCTCTCTATTCCTATCCCTCTTTCCCTGAAGGCAGGACAAGGTCAGAAACCATTCAGAAGTGACACGGGTGCTCTACCGTCCCTTCCGCCGTCCTGTGTCCTCCTTCTCCCCCCTGTCTTTCCATATCCCCTGTTCCCTGCCCGGGAAGGCAGTGGCCGTGCCGTCCTGGGGGCTCCTTCTGAAAAATGGCACTGACCACGCGGTTTTGAGATCCCCTCTTTCCCACCAGTCTGTCTTTTCCAGTCCCGTGCCTGCCCTTTCCCCCCACCTACCTCACTTCTTCCTGCTGTGCCTGCAGCTGCTCCCACCCCAGGCCCATATGGCGGAGCTGGGCAGCCCCAAGGGAGAGCCAGGCCCTGCCATGCCACTGCCAGCTCCACCACTGCCGCTTTCACCTTTCCTTGCTTCACAGTCATTGTCATCAATCCAACAGAGAACACCTGCAACACCAGCACCAAAGCTGAGACCCAGCACTAAGAACTGTGCCCCCCGTGAAGAGGAGATTAAGGAACTGCACCCCTTCTGCTGAGAAGATCAAAAGCCAGGGAGATTAAACTATTAGCTCATTGAGTGAAAATGTATTAATTTAATACAGTATCATAATTTCTGTTACTTTATCCTCTGTAATTAAGTCTCAAATGCCTTTCTATTGCTTGTTAATTCATCTTAATAATGTTCATTTTAGTTTTGTAAACCATTAAGTCATATTCCCTAGAATCCCCTTGTTATAACCAATTTAAAAACAGAGGAGTTGTGGAGTCCCTTGTACCCTTAAAGGAATTTCCAAGTGCCTTGCCCTGGGAAAGCGACCCATCCCAGATGTAACAAAGGCTTCTCCTTCATAGCTCCCTGCAAACATTGTGGGATCTTCTCCCTGGGTTTCTCAGGCGCATCATCCCCGCCATGGTATCCCCTTTCCCCATTTCCCCATTGACTATGGGGGCCTGGTGTCCAGTTTCTGCCTTCTCTATGGTCAATTGCCCCCTGTAGCACCCATGAACCTGAGACATTATATAACTGAGAAAAACCACATGATCACTCTCTTCGTCCTCTTTGGGGTGAGGGAAATAAAAATGGATTCTGGAGCTTAAGAAAGAGACTTGTCTCGTTTGCTTCCCTGCCAGGAAGTGAACCTCCCTGGACCCAATGATCACTGCTGCCACATGCTGTTACACACCATGACCTTGTGTGTACAGGAACAGGAGATACCCTGGAATTCCTTCAGGAACGTGGGATATCCCAGAACCCACTCAGGATCAGGGTCTCACTCGGCCTCATCATACTCAGCTTTCAGCTGACCAGACCCCATCCCACCCTCACAATCATCACCCCACCACATCCCACCACTCCTGGGCAGGAAGCGCTGTCCAGCCTGGCCTTGGCCACTTCTAAGGATGGGGCAGCCACAGATTCTCTGGGCAGGGCCTCAGCACCCTCAGAGGGAAGAATTCCTTCCCAACATCCCATCCAGCCCTGCCCTCAGGCAGTGGGAAGCCATTCCCCCTTGTCCTTTGCCTGCAGGCCCTTGGAAAGAGTCTCTCTCACCCAAGAATTGCGGCTCCTCCCTGCTGTGGGGCAGAAGTTGGAAGTTGATTTTCTCCCCGTGGCCCCGGCCCAGCCCTGAGCCAGGGGCAGGACCTTTCCCCGCAGCTCTGCAGGCGCTGGCTCGGTTCGGCCGCAGCCCAGCAGACGGAGCTCAGAGCTCCCCGGGGGCTGCGGCTCCTCCCAAGGGGCAGCGCTGGGGCAGCTCCCACCTCTGCCCCGGGGGAGCAGGGACAGCACCCGAGGGAATGGCTGGGGCTGGGCCAGGGCAGGGCTGGGCTGGAGAGCAGCAAAAGCTTCTTCCCCCAGAGGGGCTCAGGCACTGCCCAGGCTCCCCAGGGAATGGTCACGGCCCTGAGGCTGCTGGAGCTCCAGGAGCCTTTGGACACCGCTCCCAGGGATGCCCAGGCTGGGATTGTTGGGGTGTCTGTGCAGGGCCGGGGGTTGGACTCCATGATCCCGGTGGGTCCCTCCCAGCTCAGCCCATTCTGCAATTCTCACCCTTTGGCTCAGTCTTTCTGTCCCCAGGAGGAGCTGGCAGAGCTGCTGGGCTGGGGCAGGAGCAGGGCAGCCCCAGCGTTCCCCTCTCTGTGACACCACAGCAGTGACAGCCCCAACATTCCATGCCTGGAGACGCTCCAAGGGAAGTGTCCAGACCCGTGTCCAGTCAACAGAACTGCCCGGCCACTGACCCTGAGTGACCATGGCCCTGCCAGTTCGGAGGCACCGCTGGGGCAGCTGCATCTCAGCCCTGTGATAAATGAATGATTTCCTGCTAACTAAATTGTAACTATATCAATATTTTAGAAAAAGACAAACAATATGTGATTAGTGTCACAGAAGAGATGCTTGCAGATGTTTATGAAAAAAATAGGATACAGGATGTAATTTGAGATAAGTAAAATCCCAAAACTGAATAGGTCTTGGGATAATTGGAAGATCGGCCTTGAGATGGACAATTGGGATGGTTCCAGGTACAGAATTTGTGTTTTTATTTAAGGCTTGTTTTTGGAATATGATGTTGGCTAACATAACACAAGGCTTGGGGCGCATGCACAACCTGCAAGGTTATCCAGAGGACAACGAGGACGACTGTGAGCCTTTATCCAAAAGACCACCAAAAGAAGACAGAAGACCCCCTAGCAACAAGTGAAGCATATGCCATGAAGTACAGTGACGTAGATTTTTAGAATCAAAAATAGGAGGAAACATAGGGGAAACATTGATGAATATGAATTAGCAGATAGTATATAAGTGTAGTCTGAATTGCTCTGTTTTGTACGTGAGGTGGGGTGAGAAGCCCTCCCTGTACCCTGATCAGTTTTGCTTATGCCTTATCAGAACCTTAACCACATTTAATTAATCATTGCCAAATTTTTGTATATATTTAATTGTATATTAAATTGTTGCTAAAAATGCTGCTAAATTTTAAGTTTAATGTTTATTTTATTCATATTTATAACAGGTGCCTGCCTTGTTCCAGGGCTGCCACATGGCCTTGGGGCTGCCCTGCATCCTCCTGTGGAAGTTCCCTGAGGGTCAGAGCACCCAGTGCCCAGACTCCTTTCCTGTGCCTGCTGTGTCCCTGGGGCTGCAGAGCTCTCCTGGCTCACAGCAGACATTCAGTCCTTGACCTCGGGGTGTCCCCACCCTGGCCAGGCCTGTGCCCAGGGAGCTCCACTCCCTGCTGATCCCTGGCACACACGGTCCCTGCAGGTGCCCTGTGCTCTCCTGGCAGCTCCCAAGGCCCTCCAGACAAACATTCCCCTGCCATCAGCCCTGGCACAGGCTGCAGAGCCCCAGGAAGGTTCAGCACAGACCCTTCACCATCTGATGGGCCCTGGCCACCAACAAGCAGAGCCTGACCCAGACCTGACTCCCCTGAAGGCCACACTGGGACCCTGATCTCATCCCATGGAGCCCTGAGAGAACAAGGAACACAAGGAGCCTCTTCAGAGTCTGTTCCTAGGGCCTGTTCCTGAGAGGGACTCTGCAGGGAGAGCAAAGCCTTCCTGGGCTGCCCTCAGGAGATGCCCTTGGCTGCTGGAGCTGCTGTGCTGGAGCCCAGCTGTGTCCCAGCAGTGTCCATGGCCTGGCCCTGCCTGTGCTCACAGCACGGACACACAGCAGGACAGTGACCAAGCTGCCACAGCACTGTGGCCTTACAGCCACAGAAGGGCTGGGAAGGAGAGGCTGGAGCTGGGAAGAGCAGCTGTGGGAAGAGGCAGGGCCATTGTCCCTGGCTGTGCTGCTGTGCTGGGAGTCTCTGCCCTCCACCTGTGCTCACAGGCACTGCCCCTGCAGAGACAGAGAGGGGCTGAGGGAACCTCTTGGGCACACAGGGCAGAGCAGGACACTTTATTTGACATCAATGCACAGTGATCAGGGCTCCTTACTGTCTGTGCTTAACACAGGCACGGTAGACACTGATGTAGCAATATTGAGAATAATGGTATCCATTTAGGGAAAATAGAAAAAAAAAGAAAAAAAGGAAAAATAGAATGCACCAAATAGAACAACAAACAAGAGACATGGCACAAAACACTATGGGCCTGGAATGAGTTCCATTCTGAATGCTGTGCAGAAACAAAGAGGCACTCGGTTGTTTCTGAAAAGCACAGAGGGGTCAGGGCATCCTCCAGGTCCTGGTTCCTCAGGCTGGAGATGAGGGGGTTCAGTGTTGGAGGCAGCAGCGAGCACAGAAGTGACAGTGCCAGACCCAGGGATGGGCACCAGGCTGGCACAGGTGACCTTGAGGCTCTGCAGGGCTCAGGCACAGCGGCTGTGCCAGAGTCAGGGCTGAGCTCACACTCTGTGGGCTGGGGCAGAGCCCAGGCAGAAATGAGCCCTGAGCCAGCAGCTCTGCAGTGGTGGCCACCAGGCCGGGTGGCCAAGGGAGGCTTCTGGCCATGCCCTGGAAGCAGCTGCTGCTGCCCAGGGGCCTTTGGTGCCTCAGGCTCTCCCTGGCACAGCTCCCAGCACGGCACTCTGCACTTGTGCCCGAGCCCTTCACTCTGCTGGGGCTGGCTTGGGGCTTTTCCTGCAGTGGGCTCTGCCCTGGTCCTGGCACAGGAAAGGCAGTTCCTGCTGGAGCAGGAGGCTCTGCCTGCAATGGCCTCAAACAACCCCAGCAAGGCCCTGTTAGCAAAGCCCCCAGTGGGAAATGAAGAAGGGGATCATGCTGCTTTGGGGTGAGTAATGCTGAAACCAGCCTGACTCCTACATCTCAGAATTCCACATCCTGAGAGGGAGCTGAAGCTGTGGCAGAGCAGCTAAAATCCCCAGAGAAAGCAACAACCCAGTGACACCACTGAGAGCTTCTGCAGAGCTGCTGAGCTGGCACAGCCTGGGCAAATCTGACTGACAGGGCAGCACTTCAGACTAGAAAAGCCCCGTCCCAAATTTTAACAGCAGCATCTCCTGACATTTCCCTCCTTGGGGGTGGGGTGTGGAGATTCCTCTCTGGACACCCCTCAAGGTCACTGCCTGAGGCTGAGCTGAAGAGATCTGCCCACAGTCGTTGGTCTGGAGGAGTGACACCCATCTCTGGTTAATAACTGGTTTTGCTTTAATCCAGTTGCTTCAAAATTGCTTCCTAGAGCACTATCTTAAAATAGATGTTACAGCTCCTGTACTGTGGAGGAAATCATTCTGATTAACACCTTTTTGTCCAATCGTGATCATAATCAGTCATATCTATATGTCCATAAATACTTCTGGTTTGCCATCCTTAGTGGTGTGGGACAAAGTTGTACAAAGATTCAATTCCACCTGTATAATCCTTTAGGCATAAATCCTTGAGAAAATCTGGTGCTGGGATTGGATCCAGGTACTCCCAGAATCTTCTCCCAGAAGGAGTTTAGAAAGCCTGGGGGTCCTGGTGTGGGTCCTTTGTGAACCTCGTGACCCCATAGGAGCTTCTCTAATAAACTTTGCCTGAAGCTGCCACTCTGCCCATGACTGGAACCCCTGTGAGTGTCTGTGACATCCCAGCTCTTTGGCAGCCTGGACACTCCTGGGATGTCCCCAGGGAGCCCCTGTGAGTGTCTGTGACATCCCAGCTCTCTGGCAACCTGGACACTTCTGGGATGTCCCCATGGAGCCTCTGTGAGTGTCTGTGACATCCCAGCTCTTTGGCAGCCTGGACACTCCTGGGATGTCCCCATGGAGCCCCTGGGAGTGTCGGTGACCTCGCTGGTCTTTAGGAGCACAGGGATGTCACCACTGGACTCCTGCGACTGCCTGGGACAAATTGGCTCCTTGGCAGGGTACAGACACCTCTGGTGTCACTGTGCAGCCCTGGGACTGTCTGTCACCTCATGACCCTTAGGAAGATTAAGGAGCCCTGGGATGTCACCACAGAGCCCCTGTGACTGAGGGTGACCAAACAGGTCTTCAGGAGCCCAGAGACCCCTCAGATGCCACCATGGAGCCCCTGTGCCTGCACGTGAGCTCACAGCTCTTGAGCAGCTGGAAACCCCTGGAATCTCCTCAATCTGCTCTGCTGAGGATGGATCCTCAGCAACTTGGAGGTTCCCTGATGAATTTTAGCTCTCCAGGGGCCTGTTCAGTCTTCAGCTCTTCAGTTCAGGAATTTATTGCCAAAGGCTCATTAACATTCCAAAGCACTCTAAAAAGAAAAGCCCCTGGAAATAAGTTAATTTCAAGTCTTCAATTCTTCTGGGGTCAATAGTACAGATTTCAGAGGTGTATTCAAAGAGAATATATTTTTTTAAATGCAGTGGGGTTTTGGGTTTTTTTTTTTGTCCTGTTTGGTTTTGTTTTCCTGTTTATACATTGATATCAGCAATCTCCAGTTGATATTGAATTTTGGATACAAATTCATTGCTTGTCCCAGACTAAACAGACATATGATAATCATTTCCCTGAAATCAGTAACACATTTCCCGTCCCCTTTTGCATGCCCTCTTCTGCCCTGGGGGTCTCTCTGGTGGTCCCTGGTGGTCACAGACCCCAATGTTCCAGTTGGCCTGGCTGAGCTGGCAGGACACTGAGGCTGCTGAACTTCCAGTTCCCCTTCTTACACAATGGGCATTGTGTGGTTTCCATGGGCCATGGTTTTGGAGAAGGAGCAGTGTGTTAGCTCACCAGGTGCAGGCCATGGATCATCCGGAAACATGAGGTCACAGAGTGGGCTATGATATCTCTGAGTGGGTTATGTGAGGTCATTGAGGAGCTATGGCATCATGGGCCATGTCTGTGACATCACAGAGCCAGCTGTGACATCACAGGGCTGAGGTGTGATGTCACATAGGCAGCTGTGACACCACAGGACAGAGGTCTGACATCATAGAGCAGACTATGACATCACAGAGTTTGCTGTGACATCATGGGGGGCAGTGTGACATCACAGAGTGGGTTGTGACATCAGAGACCAGCTGTGTGACATCATGGGGGGGGCTGTGTGACATCACAGGAGAGCTGTGTGAGGTCATTGGGTTGGTCACTCTGCCCCAGCTCCCATCACAGTTTCCCCCAAGAAGTCTGTAGCCCTGGTTCATAGCTGAGATGTTTTGGTTTTTTGAAATTCTTTTCTCAGGGAATTTTCAGTAAACAAGAGACAGGTTTTTGTAACTAAATTTGTTTACATTCCTTTCCCTAGCAGGAACAACTTCTTGATTTCCCTCTGGTCTGACCAATGTGAGAGAAGAGGTTTGTCTTTATTTCACCAATCAAATTGTTCTGTGTAGAATAGTATAAAAAGGGAAACACATCCCAAAAATAAAGGAGTCAGTTTTAGCCTTCTGAAGCCAGAGTCTGTGTCATTGTGGGGTAAAACAGCATCAGAAATCCAATCCTGTTCATGCCCTGAAGGGTCCCCTGTCCCCCGGTACCCACCCTGTGCACCTGGAGCCACAGCCTCCACCAAAGATGTTCCACAGGATCGACCCCAGAGCCTGACACAGGGACAAGGGGCTGGGCTGTGTGACCAGGACATCAAGGATGTGGATTCACCAGGTCACTGTGGCCTGGGTTGGGTTCCCCAGGGCAGGAAAGATGTCTGGCAGCTGCAGCAGGGTCAGGGAAGGGCTCCAAGGTGGGGCTGGAGCCCTTGGGCTGTGAGGAGAGGCTGAGGGAGCTGGGCTTGTCCAGCCCCAAGCAGGGAAGACTGAGGGGCTCCTCATCCCAGCCTGGCAGTGCCCCCCGAGGAGGTGACGGAGAACACAGAGCCAGGCTCTTCACCGGGGGAAGGAGGAGAAGGAGAAGGAGAAGGAGAAGGAGAAGGAGAAGGAGAAGGAGAAGGAGAAGGAGAAGGAGAAGGAGAAGGAGAAGGAGGAGAAGGAGAAGAAGAAGGAGAAGAAGAAGAAGGAGAAGAACGAGAAGGAGAAGAAGAAGAATGAGGCTGAGGGAGCTGGGCTTGTCCAGCCCCGAGCAGGGAAGGCTGAGGGGCTCCTCATCCCAGCCTGGCAGTGCCCCCGAGGAGGTGATGGAGAACACAGAGCCAGGCTCTTCCCCGGAGCCTGCTGGGAGACAAAAGACAATGAGCAGAGCATGAAAGAGGGGAGACTAAGGCAGGACAGGAGGAAACCTTTGTTCCCATGGGCTCAGCCAGCTGCTGAGATGCTGCCCCATCATCCCTGTCCTTTGGGATTTTCCAATCCAGACCAAATCAAGCCTTGAACCACTTGGCCTGACCCAGTTGCTGACAGCTTGGGCTGCTGACTTGCTGAGGTCCTTTCCAGTTCAGCTCTCTAATGATGCTGGGACAATGCTGGTCCCTGTTTTAGACTGGAGCAAAGCAGATGGGACAGGAGCCCTGCAGGGCTGTAGGGGACCGGCAGCTTGCGAGGTGCACGAGCACATCTTCATTAGCTGGGTCATCTGAACACCTCTAAGAAATGTCCAAGTTTTCCCACCACCAGGAGAGACCAGGAATTTCCTGGAAGTGTACAGTGGCAGGAGAAGAAATCCTGATCTTGCCCTCTCTTTGTGTCACTGCCTGGATTTGTGTTTTTCATGGAGCTGTGCCTTCCCTTGGCTTTGTTGGCTGACAATGAATGGACATCCCTCTGTGTCTCAGGCAGCTCCTTCTGCAAGGAAAGCAGGTGGGAGTTGGTGCCAAGGAGCTGAAAGCTGCAGGTGCAGCCTGGAGTGGAGGGAGCTCAGATTTGCACAAGGCTGCTCTGAGTGCCAAGGGCTGGATGAGGGAAATGGTGGGGTGGGGATGGGGACAAAGTGTGATTGATTGTCAGCCATAAAGGGTCTTGATGTACATATCTATTCAGAGCACCTTAGGAGGTGCTGGAGATCAATATCAACTGGAAATTGCTGATATCAATCTATAAACAGGAAAATAAAAATAAAGAGGACAAAAAACACCCCTGCATTTAAAAAAAATAAAATATATAGTGTATTCTCTTTGAATACACTGCCTTGCCCTGATAGGTAATCTCCACTGTTCAAGCTACTACCGGCAGAGCTTCTGATCTCACCCACCAGTCCGGGATTTTTTCACCGTTCCAGCCTGGTGCTCTCAAGAGATCAGACTGCCCTGGTTCTGTTTATTATTAATGCTGTAGTTGTTGTTGTTTGTTTGTCTTGTTATACATACTAGTCAAGAACTGTTATTCCTATCCCCATACGTCTACCTGAAAGCCCCTTTAATTTTCTAAATTATAATAATTTGGAGGGAGGGGATTTGAATTCTCCATTTCCTAGGGAGGTCTTGTGTGGGGTCCTCCCATTTTGAGGAGGCTGAAACCTGATCTTACTCTCCTTGTGTTATCTCCTCCTTTGACCCAAACCCTAAGACTCCTCCCCTGAATACCTGATAAAACCCACAACCCTGCCCCTGCTCTGGCCCTGTTCGTCCTCACCTCCTCCCCGGTCCAGGGTGGGGGGAATAAAAATGGATTCTCAAGCTTAACAAAGAGGCTTGTCCCATCTGTTTCCCTGTTGGTGGCTGAACCTTCCTGGACACGATGATCACTGCTGCCACACGCTGCTACAAATGGTGGAGAATGCAGGAAACCAGTGAGGACAGCAGGACCGGCACCCCGTAAATCACCCCCTGCGGGACCCCCATCTTAAAAAGGAAGATTCAAGGGTACCATGGCTGGAGACCAGGTTGAGAATGACCTTAAAAACATGGGGATAAAAGGCTTATGGGGAGAGAAATACCAACTAAGGGGACCAGCTTACTGGGACTGAGAGATGAGAGTAACATCTACCATCACAAGTCTTCTCATTCTTCATGGGAGGGAGTTTCTAAGAGCTACAAGTGGCTGGTCTCCATGCAAAAAGGATCATGCTGGGACTCCTTACCAACTCTCCTGACACGTTTGCTGCACCTTATGGATGATAAAGCCCTGGTGGCTACTTATGGACAATTATGGACAACTGCATGCCAAGTGTCAGCGCCCTAGATCAGTGGTCCTCCCTTCTGTGAAACCTCATGTTTTTCAGTTTCTGTGAAGCTGCCTCTTTCTTTATCCTTTGTTCGTAAGAGTGTGGCAAGGAGTGAAAACTGCCAGGATGGCACGGAGTTGCTACCGTCTCTCCATCACCCCGTGCCCCTCTCTATTCCTATCCCTCTTTCCCTGAAGGCAGGACAAGGTCAGAAACCATTCAGAAGTGACACGGGTGCTCTACCGTCCCTTCCGCCGTCCTGTGTCCTCCTTCTCCCCCCTGTCTTTCCATATCCCCTGTTCCCTGCCCGGGAAGGCAGTGGCCGTGCCATCCTGGGGGCTCCTTCTGAAAAATGGCACTGACCACGCGGTTTTGAGATCCCCTCTTTCCCACCAGTCTGTCTTTTCCAGTCCCGTGCCTGCCCTTTCCCCCCACCTACCTCACTTCTTCCTGCTGTGCCTGCAGCTGCTCCCACCCCAGGCCCATATGGCGGAGCTGGGCAGCCCCAAGGGAGAGCCAGGCCCTGCCATGCCACTGCCAGCTCCACCACTGCCGCTTTCACCTTTCCTTGCTTCACAGTCATTGTCATCAATCCAACAGAGAACACCTGCAACACCAGCACCAAAGCCGAGACCCAACACTAAGAACTGTGCCCCCCGTGAAGAGGAGATTAAGGAACTGCACCCCTTCTGCCGAGAAGATCAAAAGCCAGGGAGATTAAACTATTAGCTCATTGAGTGAAAATGTATTAATTTAATACAGTATCATAATTTCTGTTACTTTATCCTCTGTAATTAAGTCTCAAATGCCTTTCTATTGCTTGTTAATTCATCTTAATAATGTTCATTTTAGTTTTGTAAACCATTAAGTCATATTCCCGAGAATCCCCTTGTTATAACCAATTTAAAAACAGAGGAGTTGTGGAGTCCCTTGTACCATTAAAGGAATTTCCAAGTGCCTTGCCCTGGGAAAGCGACCCATCCCAGATGTAACAAAGGCTTCTCCTTCATAGCTCCCTGCAAACATTGTGGGATCTTCTCCCTGGGTTTCTCAGGCGCATCATCCCCGCCATGGTATCCCCTTTCCCCATTTCCCCATTGACTATGGGGGCCTGGTGTCCAGTTTCTGCCTTCTCTATGGTCAATTGCCCCCTGTAGCACCCATGAACCTGAGACATTATATAACTGAGAAAAACCACATGATCACTCTCTTCGTCCTCTTTGGGGTGAGGGAAATAAAAATGGATTCTGGAGCTTAAGAAAGAGACTTGTCTCGTTTGCTTCCCTGCCAGGAAGTGAACCTCCCTGGACCCAATGATCACTGCTGCCACATGCTGTTACACACCATGACCTTGTGTGTACAGGAACAGGAGATACCCTGGAATTCCTTCAGGAACGTGGGATATCCCAGAACCCACTCAGGATCAGGGTCTCACTCGGCCTCATCATACTCAGCTTTCAGCTGACCAGACCCCATCCCACCCTCACAATCATCACCCCACCACATCCCACCACTCCTGGGCAGGAAGCGCTGTCCAGCCTGGCCTTGGCCACTTCTAAGGATGGGGCAGCCACAGATTCTCTGGGCAGGGCCTCAGCACCCTCAGAGGGAAGAATTCCTTCCCAACATCCCATCCAGCCCTGCCCTCAGGCAGTGGGAAGCCATTCCCCCTTGTCCTTTGCCTGCAGGCCCTTGGAAAGAGTCTCTCTCACCCAAGAATTGCTGCTCCTCCCTGCTGTGGGGCAGAAGTTGGAAGTTGATTTTCTCCCCGTGGCCCCGGCCCAGCCCTGAGCCAGGGGCAGGACCTTTCCCCGGAGCTCTGCAGGCGCTGGCTCGGTTCGGCCGCAGCCCAGCAGACGGAGCTCAGAGCTCCCCGGGGGCTGCGGCTCCTCCCGAGGGGCAGCGCTGGGGCAGCTCCCACCTCTGCCCCGGGGGAGCAGGGACAGCACCCGAGGGAACGGCTGGGGCTGGGCCAGGGCAGGGCTGGGCTGGAGAGCAGCAAAAGCTTCTTCCCCCAGAGGGGGCTCAGGCACTGCCCAGGCTCCCCAGGGAATGGTCACGGCCCCGAGGCTGCTGGAGCTCCAGGAGCCTTTGGACACCGCTCCCAGGGATGCCCAGGCTGGGATTGTTGGGGTGTCTGTGCAGGGCCGGGGGTTGGACTCCATGATCCCGGTGGGTCCCTCCCAGCTCAGCCCATTCTGCAATTCTCACCCTTTGGCTCAGTCTTTCTGTCCCCAGGAGGAGCTGGCAGAGCTGCTGGGCTGGGGCAGGAGCAGGGCAGCCCCAACGTTCCCCTCTCTGTGACACCACAGCAGTGACAGCCCCAACATTCCATGCCTGGAGACGCTCCAAGGGAAGTGTCCAGACCCGTGTCCAGTCAACAGAACTGCCCGGCCACTGACCCTGAGTGACCATGGCCCTGCCAGTTCGGAGGCACCGCTGGGGCAGCTGCATCTCAGCCCTGTGATAAATGAATGATTTCCTGCTAACTAAATTGTAACTATATCAATATTTTAGAAAAAGACAAACAATATGTGATTAGTGTCACAGAAGAGATGCTTGCAGATGTTTATGAAAAAAATAGGATACAGGATGTAATTTGAGATAAGTAAAATCCCAAAACTGAATAGGTCTTGGGATAATTGGAAGATCGGCCTTGAGATGGACAATTGGGATGGTTCCAGGTACAGAATTTGTGTTTTTATTTAAGGCTTGTTTTTGGAATATGATGTTGGCTAACATAACACAAGGCTTGGGGCGCATGCACAACCTGCAAGGTTATCCAGAGGACAACGAGGACGACTGTGAGCCTTTATCCAAAAGACCACCAAAAGAAGACAGAAGACCCCCTAGCAACAAGTGAAGCATATGCCATGAAGTACAGTGACGTAGATTTTTAGAATCAAAAATAGGAGGAAACATAGGGGAAACATTGATGAATATGAATTAGCAGATAGTATATAAGTGTAGTCTGAATTGCTCTGTTTTGTACGTGAGGTGGGGTGAGAAGCCCTCCCTGTACCCTGATCAGTTTTGCTTATGCCTTATCAGAACCTTAACCACATTTAATTAATCATTGCCAAATTTTTGTATATATTTAATTGTATATTAAATTGTTGCTAAAAATGCTGCTAAATTTTAAGTTTAATGTTTATTTTATTCATATTTATAACAGGTGCCTGCCTTGTTCCAGGGCTGCCACATGGCCTTGGGGCTGCCCTGCATCCTCCTGTGGAAGTTCCCTGAGGCTCAGAGCACTCAGTGCCCAGACTCCTTTCCTGTGCCTGCTGTGTCCCCTGGGGCTGCAGAGCTCTCCTGGCTCACAGCAGACATTCAGTCCTTGACCTCGGGGTGTCCCCACCCTGGCCAGGCCTGTGCCCAGGGAGCTCCACTCCCTGCTGGTCCCTGGCACACACTGTCCCTGCAGGTGCCCTGTACTCTCCTGGCAGCTCCCAAGGCCCTCCAGACAAACATTCCCCTGCCATCAGCCCTGGCACAAGCTGCAGAGCCCCAGGAAGGTTCAGCACAGACCCTTCACCATCTGATGGGCCCTGGCCACCAACAAGCAGAGCCTGACCCAGACCTGACTCCCCTGAAGGCCACACTGGGACCCTGATCTCATCCCATGGAGCCCTGAGAGAACAAGGAACACAAGGAGCCTCTTCAGAGTCTGTTCCTAGGGCCTGTTCCTGAGAGGGACCCTGCAGGGAGAGCAAAGCCTTCCTGGGCTGCCCTCAGGAGACGCCCTTGGCTGCTGGAGCTGCTGTGCTGGAGCCCAGCTGTGTCCCAGCAGTGCCCATGGCCTGGCCCTGCCTGTGCTCACAGCACGGACACGCAGCAGGACAGTGACCAAGCTGCCACAGCACTGCGGCCTTACAGCCACAGAAGGGCTGGGAAGGAGAGGCTGGAGCTGGGAAGAGCAGCTGTGGGAAGAGGCAGGGCCATTGTCCCTGGCTGTGCTGCTGTGCTGGGAGTCTCTGCCCTCCACCTCTGCTCACAGGCACTACCCCTGCAGAGACAGAGAGGGGCTGAGGGAACCTCTTGGGCACACAGGGCAGAGCAGGATACTTTATTTGACATCAATGCACAGTGATCAGGGCTCCTTACTGTCTGTGCTTAACACAGGCACGGTAGACACTGATGTAGCAATATTGTGAATAATGGTATCCATTTAGGGAAAATAGAAAAAAAAAGAAAAAAAGGAAAAATAGAATGCACCAAATAGAACAACAAACAAGAGACATGGCACAAAACACTATGGGCCTGGAATGAGTTCCATTCTGAATGCTGTGCAGAAACAAAGAGGCACTTGGTTATTTCTGAAAAGCACAGAGGGGTCAGGGCATCCTCCAGGTCCTGGTTCCTCAGGCTGTAGATGAGGGGGTTCAGTGTTGGAGGCAGCAGCGAGCACAGAAGTGACAGTGCCAGAGCCAGGGATGGGCACCAGGCTGGCACAGGTGACCTTGAGGCTCTGCAGGGCTCAGGCACAGCGGCTGTGCCAGAGTCAGGGCTGAGCTCACACTCTGTGGGCTGGGGCAGAGCCCAGGCAGAAATGAGCCCTGAGCCAGCAGCTCTGCAGTGGTGGCCACCAGGCCGGGTGGCCAAGGGAGGCTTCTGGCCATGCCCTGGAAGCAGCTGCTGCTGCCCAGGGGCCTTTGGTGCCTCAGGCTCTCCCTGGCACAGCTCCCAGCACGGCACTCTGCACTTGTGCCCGAGCCCTTCACTCTGCTGGGGCTGGCTTGGGGCTTTTCCTGCAGTGGGCTCTGCCCTGGTCCTGGCACAGGAAAGGCAGTTCCTGCTGGAGCAGGAGGCTCTGCCTGCAATGGGCTCAAACAGCTCCAGCAAGGCCCTGTTAGCAAAGCCCCCAGTGGGAAATGAAGAAGGGGATCATGCTGCTTTGGGGTGAGTAATGCTGAAACCAGCCTGACTCCTCCATCTCAAAATTCCACATCCTGAGAAGGAGCTGAAGCTGTGGCAGAGCAGCTAAAATCCCCAGAGAAAGCAACAACCCAGTGACACCACTGAGAGCTTCTGCAGAGCTGCTGAGCTGGCACAGCCTGGGCAAATCTGACTGACAGGGCAGCACTTCAGACTAGAAAAGCCCCGTCCCAAATTTTAACTGCAGCATCTCCTGACATTTCCCTCCTTGGGGGTGGGGTGTGGAGATTCCTCTCTGGACACCCCTCAAGGTCACTGCCTGAGGCTGAGCTGAAGAGATTTACCCACGGTCGTTGGTCTGGAGGAGTGACACCCATCTCTGGTTAATAACTGCTTTTGCTTTAATCCAGTTGCTTCAAAATTGCTTCCTAGAGCTCTATCTTAAAATAGATGTTACAGCTCCTGTACTGTGGAGGAAATCATTCTGATTAACACCTTTTTGTCCAATCGTGATCATAATCAGTCATATCTATATGTCCATAAATACTTCTGGTTTGCCATCCTTAGTGGTGTGGGACAAAGTTGTACAAAGATTCAATTCCACCTGTATAATCCTTTAGGCATAAATCCTTGAGAAAATCTGGTGCTGGGATTGGATCCAGGTACTCCCAGAATCTTCTCCCAGAAGGAGTTTAGAAAGCCTGGGGGTCCTGGTGTGGGTCCTTTGTGAACCTCGTGACCCCATAGGAGCTTCTCTAATAAACTTTGCCTGAAGCTGCCACTCTGCCCATGACTGGAACCCCTGTGAGTGTCTGTGACATCCCAGCTCTTTGGCAGCCTGGACACTCCTGGGATGTCCCCATGGAGCCCCTGGGAGTGTCGGTGACCTCGCTGTTCTTTAGGAGCACAGGGATGTCACCACTGGACTCCTGTCACTGCCTGGGACAAATTGGCTCCTTGGCAGGGTACAGACACCTCTGGTGTCACTGTGCAGCCCTGGGACTGTCTGTCACCTCATGACCCTTAGGAAGATTAAGGAGCCCTGGGATGTCACCACAGAGCCCCTGTGACTGAGGGTGACCAAACAGGTCTTCAGGAGCCCAGAGACCCCTCAGATGCCACCATGGAGCCCCTGTGCCTGCACGTGAGCTCACAGCTCTTGAGCAGCTGGAAACCCCTGGAATCTCCTCAATCTGCTCTGCTGAGGATGGATCCTCAGCAACTTGGAGGTTCCCTGATGAATTTTAGCTCTCCAGGGGCCTGTTCAGTCTTCAGCTCTTCAGTTCAGGAATTTATTGCCAAAGGCTCATTAACATTCCAAAGCACTCTAAAAAGAAAAGCCCCTGGAAATAAGTTAATTTCAAGTCTTCAATTCTTCTGGGGTCAATAGTACAGATTTCAGAGGTGTATTCAAAGAGAATATATTTTTTTAAATGCAGTGGGGTTTGGGGTTTTTTTTTTTTGTCCTGTTTGGTTTTGTTTTCCTGTTTATAGATTGATATCAGCAATCTCCAGTTGATATTGAATTTTGGATACAAATTCATTGCTTGTCCCAGACTAAACAGACATATGATAATCATTTCCCTGAAATCAGTAACACATTTCCCGTCCCCTTTTGCATGCCCTCTTCTGCCCTGGGGGTCTCTCTGGTGGTCCCTGGTGGTCACAGACCCCAATGTTCCAGTTGGCCTGGCTGAGCTGGCAGGACACTGAGGCTGCTGAACTTCCAGTTCCCCTTCTTACACAATGGGCATTGTGTGGTTTCCATGGGCCATGGTTTTGGAGAAGGAGCAGTGTGTTAGCTCACCAGGTGCAGGCCATGGATCATCCGGAAACATGAGGTCACAGAGTGGGCTATGATATCTCTGAGTGGGTTATGTGAGGTCATTGAGGAGCTATGGCATCATGGGCCATGTCTGTGACATCACAGAGCCAGCTGTGACATCACAGGGCTGAGGTGTGATGTCACATAGGCAGCTGTGACACCACAGGACAGAGGTCTGACATCATAGAGCAGACTATGACATCACAGAGTTTGCTGTGACATCATGGGGGGCAGTGTGACATCACAGAGTGGGTTGTGACATCAGAGACCAGCTGTGTGACATCATGGGGGGGGCTGTGTGACATCACAGGAGAGCTGTGTGAGGTCATTGGGTTGGTCACTCTGCCCCAGCTCCCATCACAGTTTCCCCCAAGAAGTCTGTAGCCCTGGTTCATAGCTGAGATGTTTTGGTTTTTTGAAATTCTTTTCTCAGGGAATTTTCAGTAAACAAGAGACAGGTTTTTGTAACTAAATTTGTTTACATTCCTTTCCCTAGCAGGAACAACTTCTTGATTTCCCTCTGGTCTGACCAATGTGAGAGAAGAGGTTTGTCTTTATTTCACCAATCAAATTGTTCTGTGTAGAATAGTATAAAAAGGGAAACACATCCCAAAAATAAAGGAGTCAGTTTTAGCCTTCTGAAGCCAGAGTCTGTGTCATTGTGGGGTAAAACAGCATCAGAAATCCAATCCTGTTCATGCCCTGAAGGGTCCCCTGTCCCCCGGTACCCACCCTGTGCACCTGGAGCCACAGCCTCCACCAAAGATGTTCCACAGGATCGACCCCAGAGCCTGACACAGGGACAAGGGGCTGGGCTGTGTGACCAGGACATCAAGGATGTGGATTCACCAGGTCACTGTGGCCTGGGTTGGGTTCCCCAGGGCAGGAAAGATGTCTGGCAGCTGCAGCAGGGTCAGGGAAGGGCTCCAAGGTGGGGCTGGAGCCCTTGGGCTGTGAGGAGAGGCTGAGGGAGCTGGGCTTGTCCAGCCCCAAGCAGGGAAGACTGAGGGGCTCCTCATCCCAGCCTGGCAGTGCCCCCCGAGGAGGTGACGGAGAACACAGAGCCAGGCTCTTCACCGGGGGAAGGAGGAGAAGGAGAAGGAGAAGGAGAAGGAGAAGGAGAAGGAGAAGGAGAAGGAGAAGGAGAAGGAGAAGGAGAAGGAGAAGGAGAAGGAGAAGGAGAAGGAGAAGGAGAAGGAGGAGAAGGAGAAGAAGAAGGAGAAGAAGAAGAAGGAGAAGAACGAGAAGGAGAAGAAGAAGAATGAGGCTGAGGGAGCTGGGCTTGTCCAGCCCCGAGCAGGGAAGGCTGAGGGGCTCCTCATCCCAGCCTGGCAGTGCCCCCGAGGAGGTGATGGAGAACACAGAGCCAGGCTCTTCCCCGGAGCCTGCTGGGAGACAAAAGACAATGAGCAGAGCATGAAAGAGGGGAGACTAAGGCAGGACAGGAGGAAACCTTTGTTCCCATGGGCTCAGCCAGCTGCTGAGATGCTGCCCCATCATCCCTGTCCTTTGGGATTTTCCAATCCAGACCAAATCAAGCCTTGAACCACTTGGCCTGACCCAGTTGCTGACAGCTTGGGCTGCTGACTTGCTGAGGTCCTTTCCAGTTCAGCTCTCTAATGATGCTGGGACAATGCTGGTCCCTGTTTTAGACTGGAGCAAAGCAGATGGGACAGGAGCCCTGCAGGGCTGTAGGGGACCGGCAGCTTGCGAGGTGCACGAGCACATCTTCATTAGCTGGGTCATCTGAACACCTCTAAGAAATGTCCAAGTTTTCCCACCACCAGGAGAGACCAGGAATTTCCTGGAAGTGTACAGTGGCAGGAGAAGAAATCCTGATCTTGCCCTCTCTTTGTGTCACTGCCTGGATTTGTGTTTTTCATGGAGCTGTGCCTTCCCTTGGCTTTGTTGGCTGACAATGAATGGACATCCCTCTGTGTCTCAGGCAGCTCCTTCTGCAAGGAAAGCAGGTGGGAGTTGGTGCCAAGGAGCTGAAAGCTGCAGGTGCAGCCTGGAGTGGAGGGAGCTCAGATTTGCACAAGGCTGCTCTGAGTGCCAAGGGCTGGATGAGGGAAATGGTGGGGTGGGGATGGGGACAAAGTGTGATTGATTGTCAGCCATAAAGGGTCTTGATGTACATATCTATTCAGAGCACCTTAGGAGGTGCTGGAGATCAATATCAACTGGAAATTGCTGATATCAATCTATAAACAGGAAAATAAAAATAAAGAGGACAAAAAACACCCCTGCATTTAAAAAAAATAAAATATATAGTGTATTCTCTTTGAATACACTGCCTTGCCCTGATAGGTAATCTCCACTGTTCAAGCTACTACCGGCAGAGCTTCTGATCTCACCCACCAGTCCGGGATTTTTTCACCGTTCCAGCCTGGTGCTCTCAAGAGATCAGACTGCCCTGGTTCTGTTTATTATTAATGCTGTAGTTGTTGTTGTTTGTTTGTCTTGTTATACATACTAGTCAAGAACTGTTATTCCTATCCCCATACGTCTACCTGAAAGCCCCTTTAATTTTCTAAATTATAATAATTTGGAGGGAGGGGATTTGAATTCTCCATTTCCTAGGGAGGTCTTGTGTGGGGTCCTCCCATTTTGAGGAGGCTGAAACCTGATCTTACTCTCCTTGTGTTATCTCCTCCTTTGACCCAAACCCTAAGACTCCTCCCCTGAATACCTGATAAAACCCACAACCCTGCCCCTGCTCTGGCCCTGTTCGTCCTCACCTCCTCCCCGGTCCAGGGTGGGGGGAATAAAAATGGATTCTCAAGCTTAACAAAGAGGCTTGTCCCATCTGTTTCCCTGTTGGTGGCTGAACCTTCCTGGACACGATGATCACTGCTGCCACACGCTGCTACAAATGGTGGAGAATGCAGGAAACCAGTGAGGACAGCAGGACCGGCACCCCGTAAATCACCCCCTGCGGGACCCCCATCTTAAAAAGGAAGATTCAAGGGTACCATGGCTGGAGACCAGGTTGAGAATGACCTTAAAAACATGGGGATAAAAGGCTTATGGGGAGAGAAATACCAACTAAGGGGACCAGCTTACTGGGACTGAGAGATGAGAGTAACATCTACCATCACAAGTCTTCTCATTCTTCATGGGAGGGAGTTTCTAAGAGCTACAAGTGGCTGGTCTCCATGCAAAAAGGATCATGCTGGGACTCCTTACCAACTCTCCTGACACGTTTGCTGCACCTTATGGATGATAAAGCCCTGGTGGCTACTTATGGACAATTATGGACAACTGCATGCCAAGTGTCAGCGCCCTAGATCAGTGGTCCTCCCTTCTGTGAAACCTCATGTTTTTCAGTTTCTGTGAAGCTGCCTCTTTCTTTATCCTTTGTTCGTAAGAGTGTGGCAAGGAGTGAAAACTGCCAGGATGGCACGGAGTTGCTACCGTCTCTCCATCACCCCGTGCCCCTCTCTATTCCTATCCCTCTTTCCCTGAAGGCAGGACAAGGTCAGAAACCATTCAGAAGTGACACGGGTGCTCTACCGTCCCTTCCGCCGTCCTGTGTCCTCCTTCTCCCCCCTGTCTTTCCATATCCCCTGTTCCCTGCCCGGGAAGGCAGTGGCCGTGCCATCCTGGGGGCTCCTTCTGAAAAATGGCACTGACCACGCGGTTTTGAGATCCCCTCTTTCCCACCAGTCTGTCTTTTCCAGTCCCGTGCCTGCCCTTTCCCCCCACCTACCTCACTTCTTCCTGCTGTGCCTGCAGCTGCTCCCACCCCAGGCCCATATGGCGGAGCTGGGCAGCCCCAAGGGAGAGCCAGGCCCTGCCATGCCACTGCCAGCTCCACCACTGCCGCTTTCACCTTTCCTTGCTTCACAGTCATTGTCATCAATCCAACAGAGAACACCTGCAACACCAGCACCAAAGCCGAGACCCAACACTAAGAACTGTGCCCCCGTGAAGAGGAGATTAAGGAACTGCACCCCTTCTGCCGAGAAGATCAAAAGCCAGGGAGATTAAACTATTAGCTCATTGAGTGAAAATGTATTAATTTAATACAGTATCATAATTTCTGTTACTTTATCCTCTGTAATTAAGTCTCAAATGCCTTTCTATTGCTTGTTAATTCATCTTAATAATGTTCATTTTAGTTTTGTAAACCATTAAGTCATATTCCCGAGAATCCCCTTGTTATAACCAATTTAAAAACAGAGGAGTTGTGGAGTCCCTTGTACCATTAAAGGAATTTCCAAGTGCCTTGCCCTGGGAAAGCGACCCATCCCAGATGTAACAAAGGCTTCTCCTTCATAGCTCCCTGCAAACATTGTGGGATCTTCTCCCTGGGTTTCTCAGGCGCATCATCCCCGCCATGGTATCCCCTTTCCCCATTTCCCCATTGACTATGGGGGCCTGGTGTCCAGTTTCTGCCTTCTCTATGGTCAATTGCCCCCTGTAGCACCCATGAACCTGAGACATTATATAACTGAGAAAAACCACATGATCACTCTCTTCGTCCTCTTTGGGGTGAGGGAAATAAAAATGGATTCTGGAGCTTAAGAAAGAGACTTGTCTCGTTTGCTTCCCTGCCAGGAAGTGAACCTCCCTGGACCCAATGATCACTGCTGCCACATGCTGTTACACACCATGACCTTGTGTGTACAGGAACAGGAGATACCCTGGAATTCCTTCAGGAACGTGGGATATCCCAGAACCCACTCAGGATCAGGGTCTCACTCGGCCTCATCATACTCAGCTTTCAGCTGACCAGACCCCATCCCACCCTCACAATCATCACCCCACCACATCCCACCACTCCTGGGCAGGAAGCGCTGTCCAGCCTGGCCTTGGCCACTTCTAAGGATGGGGCAGCCACAGATTCTCTGGGCAGGGCCTCAGCACCCTCAGAGGGAAGAATTCCTTCCCAACATCCCATCCAGCCCTGCCCTCAGGCAGTGGGAAGCCATTCCCCCTTGTCCTTTGCCTGCAGGCCCTTGGAAAGAGTCTCTCTCACCCAAGAATTGCTGCTCCTCCCTGCTGTGGGGCAGAAGTTGGAAGTTGATTTTCTCCCCGTGGCCCCGGCCCAGCCCTGAGCCAGGGGCAGGACCTTTCCCCGGAGCTCTGCAGGCGCTGGCTCGGTTCGGCCGCAGCCCAGCAGACGGAGCTCAGAGCTCCCCGGGGGCTGCGGCTCCTCCCGAGGGGCAGCGCTGGGGCAGCTCCCACCTCTGCCCCGGGGGAGCAGGGACAGCACCCGAGGGAACGGCTGGGGCTGGGCCAGGGCAGGGCTGGGCTGGAGAGCAGCAAAAGCTTCTTCCCCCAGAGGGGGCTCAGGCACTGCCCAGGCTCCCCAGGGAATGGTCACGGCCCCGAGGCTGCTGGAGCTCCAGGAGCCTTTGGACACCGCTCCCAGGGATGCCCAGGCTGGGATTGTTGGGGTGTCTGTGCAGGGCCGGGGGTTGGACTCCATGATCCCGGTGGGTCCCTCCCAGCTCAGCCCATTCTGCAATTCTCACCCTTTGGCTCAGTCTTTCTGTCCCCAGGAGGAGCTGGCAGAGCTGCTGGGCTGGGGCAGGAGCAGGGCAGCCCCAACGTTCCCCTCTCTGTGACACCACAGCAGTGACAGCCCCAACATTCCATGCCTGGAGACGCTCCAAGGGAAGTGTCCAGACCCGTGTCCAGTCAACAGAACTGCCCGGCCACTGACCCTGAGTGACCATGGCCCTGCCAGTTCGGAGGCACCGCTGGGGCAGCTGCATCTCAGCCCTGTGATAAATGAATGATTTCCTGCTAACTAAATTGTAACTATATCAATATTTTAGAAAAAGACAAACAATATGTGATTAGTGTCACAGAAGAGATGCTTGCAGATGTTTATGAAAAAAATAGGATACAGGATGTAATTTGAGATAAGTAAAATCCCAAAACTGAATAGGTCTTGGGATAATTGGAAGATCGGCCTTGAGATGGACAATTGGGATGGTTCCAGGTACAGAATTTGTGTTTTTATTTAAGGCTTGTTTTTGGAATATGATGTTGGCTAACATAACACAAGGCTTGGGGCGCATGCACAACCTGCAAGGTTATCCAGAGGACAACGAGGACGACTGTGAGCCTTTATCCAAAAGACCACCAAAAGAAGACAGAAGACCCCCTAGCAACAAGTGAAGCATATGCCATGAAGTACAGTGACGTAGATTTTTAGAATCAAAAATAGGAGGAAACATAGGGGAAACATTGATGAATATGAATTAGCAGATAGTATATAAGTGTAGTCTGAATTGCTCTGTTTTGTACGTGAGGTGGGGTGAGAAGCCCTCCCTGTACCCTGATCAGTTTTGCTTATGCCTTATCAGAACCTTAACCACATTTAATTAATCATTGCCAAATTTTTGTATATATTTAATTGTATATTAAATTGTTGCTAAAAATGCTGCTAAATTTTAAGTTTAATGTTTATTTTATTCATATTTATAACAGGTGCCTGCCTTGTTCCAGGGCTGCCACATGGCCTTGGGGCTGCCCTGCATCCTCCTGTGGAAGTTCCCTGAGGCTCAGAGCACTCAGTGCCCAGACTCCTTTCCTGTGCCTGCTGTGTCCCCTGGGGCTGCAGAGCTCTCCTGGCTCACAGCAGACATTCAGTCCTTGACCTCGGGGTGTCCCCACCCTGGCCAGGCCTGTGCCCAGGGAGCTCCACTCCCTGCTGGTCCCTGGCACACACTGTCCCTGCAGGTGCCCTGTACTCTCCTGGCAGCTCCCAAGGCCCTCCAGACAAACATTCCCCTGCCATCAGCCCTGGCACAAGCTGCAGAGCCCCAGGAAGGTTCAGCACAGACCCTTCACCATCTGATGGGCCCTGGCCACCAACAAGCAGAGCCTGACCCAGACCTGACTCCCCTGAAGGCCACACTGGGACCCTGATCTCATCCCATGGAGCCCTGAGAGAACAAGGAACACAAGGAGCCTCTTCAGAGTCTGTTCCTAGGGCCTGTTCCTGAGAGGGACCCTGCAGGGAGAGCAAAGCCTTCCTGGGCTGCCCTCAGGAGACGCCCTTGGCTGCTGGAGCTGCTGTGCTGGAGCCCAGCTGTGTCCCAGCAGTGCCCATGGCCTGGCCCTGCCTGTGCTCACAGCACGGACACGCAGCAGGACAGTGACCAAGCTGCCACAGCACTGCGGCCTTACAGCCACAGAAGGGCTGGGAAGGAGAGGCTGGAGCTGGGAAGAGCAGCTGTGGGAAGAGGCAGGGCCATTGTCCCTGGCTGTGCTGCTGTGCTGGGAGTCTCTGCCCTCCACCTCTGCTCACAGGCACTACCCCTGCAGAGACAGAGAGGGGCTGAGGGAACCTCTTGGGCACACAGGGCAGAGCAGGATACTTTATTTGACATCAATGCACAGTGATCAGGGCTCCTTACTGTCTGTGCTTAACACAGGCACGGTAGACACTGATGTAGCAATATTGTGAATAATGGTATCCATTTAGGGAAAATAGAAAAAAAAAGAAAAAAAGGAAAAATAGAATGCACCAAATAGAACAACAAACAAGAGACATGGCACAAAACACTATGGGCCTGGAATGAGTTCCATTCTGAATGCTGTGCAGAAACAAAGAGGCACTTGGTTATTTCTGAAAAGCACAGAGGGGTCAGGGCATCCTCCAGGTCCTGGTTCCTCAGGCTGTAGATGAGGGGGTTCAGTGTTGGAGGCAGCAGCGAGCACAGAAGTGACAGTGCCAGAGCCAGGGATGGGCACCAGGCTGGCACAGGTGACCTTGAGGCTCTGCAGGGCTCAGGCACAGCGGCTGTGCCAGAGTCAGGGCTGAGCTCACACTCTGTGGGCTGGGGCAGAGCCCAGGCAGAAATGAGCCCTGAGCCAGCAGCTCTGCAGTGGTGGCCACCAGGCCGGGTGGCCAAGGAGGCTTCTGGCCATGCCCTGGAAGCAGCTGCTGCTGCCCAGGGGCCTTTGGTGCCTCAGGCTCTCCCTGGCACAGCTCCCAGCACGGCACTCTGCACTTGTGCCCGAGCCCTTCACTCTGCTGGGGCTGGCTTGGGGCTTTTCCTGCAGTGGGCTCTGCCCTGGTCCTGGCACAGGAAAGGCAGTTCCTGCTGGAGCAGGAGGCTCTGCCTGCAATGGGCTCAAACAGCTCCAGCAAGGCCCTGTTAGCAAAGCCCCCAGTGGGAAATGAAGAAGGGGATCATGCTGCTTTGGGGTGAGTAATGCTGAAACCAGCCTGACTCCTCCATCTCAAAATTCCACATCCTGAGAAGGAGCTGAAGCTGTGGCAGAGCAGCTAAAATCCCCAGAGAAAGCAACAACCCAGTGACACCACTGAGAGCTTCTGCAGAGCTGCTGAGCTGGCACAGCCTGGGCAAATCTGACTGACAGGGCAGCACTTCAGACTAGAAAAGCCCCGTCCCAAATTTTAACTGCAGCATCTCCTGACATTTCCCTCCTTGGGGGTGGGGTGTGGAGATTCCTCTCTGGACACCCCTCAAGGTCACTGCCTGAGGCTGAGCTGAAGAGATTTACCCACGGTCGTTGGTCTGGAGGAGTGACACCCATCTCTGGTTAATAACTGCTTTTGCTTTAATCCAGTTGCTTCAAAATTGCTTCCTAGAGCTCTATCTTAAAATAGATGTTACAGCTCCTGTACTGTGGAGGAAATCATTCTGATTAACACCTTTTTGTCCAATCGTGATCATAATCAGTCATATCTATATGTCCATAAATACTTCTGGTTTGCCATCCTTAGTGGTGTGGGACAAAGTTGTACAAAGATTCAATTCCACCTGTATAATCCTTTAGGCATAAATCCTTGAGAAAATCTGGTGCTGGGATTGGATCCAGGTACTCCCAGAATCTTCTCCCAGAAGGAGTTTAGAAAGCCTGGGGGTCCTGGTGTGGGTCCTTTGTGAACCTCGTGACCCCATAGGAGCTTCTCTAATAAACTTTGCCTGAAGCTGCCACTCTGCCCATGACTGGAACCCCTGTGAGTGTCTGTGACATCCCAGCTCTTTGGCAGCCTGGACACTCCTGGGATGTCCCCATGGAGCCCCTGGGAGTGTCGGTGACCTCGCTGTTCTTTAGGAGCACAGGGATGTCACCACTGGACTCCTGTCACTGCCTGGGACAAATTGGCTCCTTGGCAGGGTACAGACACCTCTGGTGTCACTGTGCAGCCCTGGGACTGTCTGTCACCTCATGACCCTTAGGAAGATTAAGGAGCCCTGGGATGTCACCACAGAGCCCCTGTGACTGAGGGTGACCAAACAGGTCTTCAGGAGCCCAGAGACCCCTCAGATGCCACCATGGAGCCCCTGTGCCTGCACGTGAGCTCACAGCTCTTGAGCAGCTGGAAACCCCTGGAATCTCCTCAATCTGCTCTGCTGAGGATGGATCCTCAGCAACTTGGAGGTTCCCTGATGAATTTTAGCTCTCCAGGGGCCTGTTCAGTCTTCAGCTCTTCAGTTCAGGAATTTATTGCCAAAGGCTCATTAACATTCCAAAGCACTCTAAAAAGAAAAGCCCCTGGAAATAAGTTAATTTCAAGTCTTCAATTCTTCTGGGGTCAATAGTACAGATTTCAGAGGTGTATTCAAAGAGAATATATTTTTTTAAATGCAGTGGGGTTTGGGTTTTTTTTTTTTGTCCTGTTTGGTTTTGTTTTCCTGTTTATAGATTGATATCAGCAATCTCCAGTTGATATTGAATTTTGGATACAAATTCATTGCTTGTCCCAGACTAAACAGACATATGATAATCATTTCCCTGAAATCAGTAACACATTTCCCGTCCCCTTTTGCATGCCCTCTTCTGCCCTGGGGGTCTCTCTGGTGGTCCCTGGTGGTCACAGACCCCAATGTTCCAGTTGGCCTGGCTGAGCTGGCAGGACACTGAGGCTGCTGAACTTCCAGTTCCCCTTCTTACACAATGGGCATTGTGTGGTTTCCATGGGCCATGGTTTTGGAGAAGGAGCACTGTGTTAGCTCACCAGGTGCAGGCCATGGATCATCCGGAAACATGAGGTCACAGAGTGGGCTATGATATCTCTGAGTGGGTTATGTGAGGTCATTGAGGAGCTATGGCATCATGGGCCATGTCTGTGACATCACAGAGCCAGCTGTGACATCACAGGGCTGAGGTGTGATGTCACATAGGCAGCTGTGACACCACAGGACAGAGGTCTGACATCATAGAGCAGACTATGACATCACAGAGTTTGCTGTGACATCATGGGGGGCAGTGTGACATCACAGAGTGGGTTGTGACATCAGAGACCAGCTGTGTGACATCATGGGGGGGGCTGTGTGACATCACAGGAGAGCTGTGTGAGGTCATTGGGTTGGTCACTCTGCCCCAGCTCCCATCACAGTTTCCCCCAAGAAGTCTGTAGCCCTGGTTCATAGCTGAGATGTTTTGGTTTTTTGAAATTCTTTTCTCAGGGAATTTTCAGTAAACAAGAGACAGGTTTTTGTAACTAAATTTGTTTACATTCCTTTCCCTAGCAGGAACAACTTCTTGATTTCCCTCTGGTCTGACCAATGTGAGAGAAGAGGTTTGTCTTTATTTCACCAATCAAATTGTTCTGTGTAGAATAGTATAAAAAGGGAAACACATCCCAAAAATAAAGGAGTCAGTTTTAGCCTTCTGAAGCCAGAGTCTGTGTCATTGTGGGGTAAAACAGCATCAGAAATCCAATCCTGTTCATGCCCTGAAGGGTCCCCTGTCCCCCGGTACCCACCCTGTGCACCTGGAGCCACAGCCTCCACCAAAGATGTTCCACAGGATCGACCCCAGAGCCTGACACAGGGACAAGGGGCTGGGCTGTGTGACCAGGACATCAAGGATGTGGATTCACCAGGTCACTGTGGCCTGGGTTGGGTTCCCCAGGGCAGGAAAGATGTCTGGCAGCTGCAGCAGGGTCAGGGAAGGGCTCCAAGGTGGGGCTGGAGCCCTTGGGCTGTGAGGAGAGGCTGAGGGAGCTGGGCTTGTCCAGCCCCAAGCAGGGAAGACTGAGGGGCTCCTCATCCCAGCCTGGCAGTGCCCCCCGAGGAGGTGACGGAGAACACAGAGCCAGGCTCTTCACCGGGGGAAGGAGGAGAAGGAGAAGGAGAAGGAGAAGGAGAAGGAGAAGGAGAAGGAGAAGGAGAAGGAGAAGGAGAAGGAGAAGGAGAAGGAGAAGGAGAAGGAGGAGAAGGAGAAGAAGAAGGAGAAGAAGAAGAAGGAGAAGAACGAGAAGGAGAAGAAGAAGAATGAGGCTGAGGGAGCTGGGCTTGTCCAGCCCCGAGCAGGGAAGGCTGAGGGGCTCCTCATCCCAGCCTGGCAGTGCCCCCGAGGAGGTGATGGAGAACACAGAGCCAGGCTCTTCCCCGGAGCCTGCTGGGAGACAAAAGACAATGAGCAGAGCATGAAAGAGGGGAGACTAAGGCAGGACAGGAGGAAACCTTTGTTCCCATGGGCTCAGCCAGCTGCTGAGATGCTGCCCCATCATCCCTGTCCTTTGGGATTTTCCAATCCAGACCAAATCAAGCCTTGAACCACTTGGCCTGACCCAGTTGCTGACAGCTTGGGCTGCTGACTTGCTGAGGTCCTTTCCAGTTCAGCTCTCTAATGATGCTGGGACAATGCTGGTCCCTGTTTTAGACTGGAGCAAAGCAGATGGGACAGGAGCCCTGCAGGGCTGTAGGGGACCGGCAGCTTGCGAGGTGCACGAGCACATCTTCATTAGCTGGGTCATCTGAACACCTCTAAGAAATGTCCAAGTTTTCCCACCACCAGGAGAGACCAGGAATTTCCTGGAAGTGTACAGTGGCAGGAGAAGAAATCCTGATCTTGCCCTCTCTTTGTGTCACTGCCTGGATTTGTGTTTTTCATGGAGCTGTGCCTTCCCTTGGCTTTGTTGGCTGACAATGAATGGACATCCCTCTGTGTCTCAGGCAGCTCCTTCTGCAAGGAAAGCAGGTGGGAGTTGGTGCCAAGGAGCTGAAAGCTGCAGGTGCAGCCTGGAGTGGAGGGAGCTCAGATTTGCACAAGGCTGCTCTGAGTGCCAAGGGCTGGATGAGGGAAATGGTGGGGTGGGGATGGGGACAAAGTGTGATTGATTGTCAGCCATAAAGGGTCTTGATGTACATATCTATTCAGAGCACCTTAGGAGGTGCTGGAGATCAATATCAACTGGAAATTGCTGATATCAATCTATAAACAGGAAAATAAAAATAAAGAGGACAAAAAACACCCCTGCATTTAAAAAAAATAAAATATATAGTGTATTCTCTTTGAATACACTGCCTTGCCCTGATAGGTAATCTCCACTGTTCAAGCTACTACCGGCAGAGCTTCTGATCTCACCCACCAGTCCGGGATTTTTTCACCGTTCCAGCCTGGTGCTCTCAAGAGATCAGACTGCCCTGGTTCTGTTTATTATTAATGCTGTAGTTGTTGTTGTTTGTTTGTCTTGTTATACATACTAGTCAAGAACTGTTATTCCTATCCCCATACGTCTACCTGAAAGCCCCTTTAATTTTCTAAATTATAATAATTTGGAGGGAGGGGATTTGAATTCTCCATTTCCTAGGGAGGTCTTGTGTGGGGTCCTCCCATTTTGAGGAGGCTGAAACCTGATCTTACTCTCCTTGTGTTATCTCCTCCTTTGACCCAAACCCTAAGACTCCTCCCCTGAATACCTGATAAAACCCACAACCCTGCCCCTGCTCTGGCCCTGTTCGTCCTCACCTCCTCCCCGGTCCAGGGTGGGGGGAATAAAAATGGATTCTCAAGCTTAACAAAGAGGCTTGTCCCATCTGTTTCCCTGTTGGTGGCTGAACCTTCCTGGACACGATGATCACTGCTGCCACACGCTGCTACAAATGGTGGAGAATGCAGGAAACCAGTGAGGACAGCAGGACCGGCACCCCGTAAATCACCCCCTGCGGGACCCCCATCTTAAAAAGGAAGATTCAAGGGTACCATGGCTGGAGACCAGGTTGAGAATGACCTTAAAAACATGGGGATAAAAGGCTTATGGGGAGAGAAATACCAACTAAGGGGACCAGCTTACTGGGACTGAGAGATGAGAGTAACATCTACCATCACAAGTCTTCTCATTCTTCATGGGAGGGAGTTTCTAAGAGCTACAAGTGGCTGGTCTCCATGCAAAAAGGATCATGCTGGGACTCCTTACCAACTCTCCTGACACGTTTGCTGCACCTTATGGATGATAAAGCCCTGGTGGCTACTTATGGACAATTATGGACAACTGCATGCCAAGTGTCAGCGCCCTAGATCAGTGGTCCTCCCTTCTGTGAAACCTCATGTTTTTCAGTTTCTGTGAAGCTGCCTCTTTCTTTATCCTTTGTTCGTAAGAGTGTGGCAAGGAGTGAAAACTGCCAGGATGGCACGGAGTTGCTACCGTCTCTCCATCACCCCGTGCCCCTCTCTATTCCTATCCCTCTTTCCCTGAAGGCAGGACAAGGTCAGAAACCATTCAGAAGTGACACGGGTGCTCTACCGTCCCTTCCGCCGTCCTGTGTCCTCCTTCTCCCCCCTGTCTTTCCATATCCCCTGTTCCCTGCCCGGGAAGGCAGTGGCCGTGCCGTCCTGGGGGCTCCTTCTGAAAAATGGCACTGACCACGCGGTTTTGAGATCCCCTCTTTCCCACCAGTCTGTCTTTTCCAGTCCCGTGCCTGCCCTTTCCCCCCACCTACCTCACTTCTTCCTGCTGTGCCTGCAGCTGCTCCCACCCCAGGCCCATATGGCGGAGCTGGGCAGCCCCAAGGGAGAGCCAGGCCCTGCCATGCCACTGCCAGCTCCACCACTGCCGCTTTCACCTTTCCTTGCTTCACAGTCATTGTCATCAATCCAACAGAGAACACCTGCAACACCAGCACCAAAGCCGAGACCCAACACTAAGAACTGTGCCCCCCGTGAAGAGGAGATTAAGGAACTGCACCCCTTCTGCCGAGAAGATCAAAAGCCAGGGAGATTAAACTATTAGCTCATTGAGTGAAAATGTATTAATTTAATACAGTATCATAATTTCTGTTACTTTATCCTCTGTAATTAAGTCTCAAATGCCTTTCTATTGCTTGTTAATTCATCTTAATAATGTTCATTTTAGTTTTGTAAACCATTAAGTCATATTCCCGAGAATCCCCTTGTTATAACCAATTTAAAAACAGAGGAGTTGTGGAGTCCCTTGTACCATTAAAGGAATTTCCAAGTGCCTTGCCCTGGGAAAGCGACCCATCCCAGATGTAACAAAGGCTTCTCCTTCATAGCTCCCTGCAAACATTGTGGGATCTTCTCCCTGGGTTTCTCAGGCGCATCATCCCCGCCATGGTATCCCCTTTCCCCATTTCCCCATTGACTATGGGGGCCTGGTGTCCAGTTTCTGCCTTCTCTATGGTCAATTGCCCCCTGTAGCACCCATGAACCTGAGACATTATATAACTGAGAAAAACCACATGATCACTCTCTTCGTCCTCTTTGGGGTGAGGGAAATAAAAATGGATTCTGGAGCTTAAGAAAGAGACTTGTCTCGTTTGCTTCCCTGCCAGGAAGTGAACCTCCCTGGACCCAATGATCACTGCTGCCACATGCTGTTACACACCATGACCTTGTGTGTACAGGAACAGGAGATACCCTGGAATTCCTTCAGGAACGTGGGATATCCCAGAACCCACTCAGGATCAGGGTCTCACTCGGCCTCATCATACTCAGCTTTCAGCTGACCAGACCCCATCCCACCCTCACAATCATCACCCCACCACATCCCACCACTCCTGGGCAGGAAGCGCTGTCCAGCCTGGCCTTGGCCACTTCTAAGGATGGGGCAGCCACAGATTCTCTGGGCAGGGCCTCAGCACCCTCAGAGGGAAGAATTCCTTCCCAACATCCCATCCAGCCCTGCCCTCAGGCAGTGGGAAGCCATTCCCCCTTGTCCTTTGCCTGCAGGCCCTTGGAAAGAGTCTCTCTCACCCAAGAATTGCTGCTCCTCCCTGCTGTGGGGCAGAAGTTGGAAGTTGATTTTCTCCCCGTGGCCCCGGCCCAGCCCTGAGCCAGGGGCAGGACCTTTCCCCGCAGCTCTGCAGGCGCTGGCTCGGTTCGGCCGCAGCCCAGCAGACGGAGCTCAGAGCTCCCCGGGGGCTGCGGCTCCTCCCAAGGGGCAGCGCTGGGGCAGCTCCCACCTCTGCCCCGGGGGAGCAGGGACAGCACCCGAGGGAACGGCTGGGGCTGGGCCAGGGCAGGGCTGGGCTGGAGAGCAGCAAAAGCTTCTTCCCCCAGAGGGGCTCAGGCACTGCCCAGGCTCCCCAGGGAATGGTCACGGCCCCGAGGCTGCTGGAGCTCCAGGAGCCTTTGGACACCGCTCCCAGGGATGCCCAGGCTGGGATTGTTGGGGTGTCTGTGCAGGGCCGGGGGTTGGACTCCATGATCCCGGTGGGTCCCTCCCAGCTCAGCCCATTCTGCAATTCTCACCCTTTGGCTCAGTCTTTCTGTCCCCAGGAGGAGCTGGCAGAGCTGCTGGGCTGGGGCAGGAGCAGGGCAGCCCCAACGTTCCCCTCTCTGTGACACCACAGCAGTGACAGCCCCAACATTCCATGCCTGGAGACGCTCCAAGGGAAGTGTCCAGACCCGTGTCCAGTCAACAGAACTGCCCGGCCACTGACCCTGAGTGACCATGGCCCTGCCAGTTCGGAGGCACCGCTGGGGCAGCTGCATCTCAGCCCTGTGATAAATGAATGATTTCCTGCTAACTAAATTGTAACTATATCAATATTTTAGAAAAAGACAAACAATATGTGATTAGTGTCACAGAAGAGATGCTTGCAGATGTTTATGAAAAAAATAGGATACAGGATGTAATTTGACATAAGTAAAATCCCAAAACTGAATAGGTCTTGGGATAATTGGAAGATCGGCCTTGAGATGGACAATTGGGATGGTTCCAGGTACAGAATTTGTGTTTTTATTTAAGGCTTGTTTTTGGAATATGATGTTGGCTAACATAACACAAGGCTTGGGGCGCATGCACAACCTGCAAGGTTATCCAGAGGACAACGAGGACGACTGTGAGCCTTTATCCAAAAGACCACCAAAAGAAGACAGAAGACCCCCTAGCAACAAGTGAAGCATATGCCATGAAGTACAGTGACGTAGATTTTTAGAATCAAAAATAGGAGGAAACATAGGGGAAACATTGATGAATATGAATTAGCAGATAGTATATAAGTGTAGTCTGAATTGCTCTGTTTTGTACGTGAGGTGGGGTGAGAAGCCCTCCCTGTACCCTGATCAGTTTTGCTTATGCCTTATCAGAACCTTAACCACATTTAATTAATCATTGCCAAATTTTTGTATATATTTAATTGTATATTAAATTGTTGCTAAAAATGCTGCTAAATTTTAAGTTTAATGTTTATTTTATTCATATTTATAACAGGTGCCTGCCTTGTTCCAGGGCTGCCACATGGCCTTGGGGCTGCCCTGCATCCTCCTGTGGAAGTTCCCTGAGGGTCAGAGCACCCAGTGCCCAGACTCCTTTCCTGTGCCTGCTGTGTCCCCTGGGGCTGCAGAGCTCTCCTGGCTCACAGCAGACATTCAGTCCTTGACCTCGGGGTGTCCCCACCCTGGCCAGGCCTGTGCCCAGGGAGCTCCACTCCCTGCTGGTCCCTGGCACACACTGTCCCTGCAGGTGCCCTGTGCTCTCCTGGCAGCTCCCAAGGCCCTCCAGACAAACATTCCCCTGCCATCAGCCCTGGCACAGGCTGCAGAGCCCCAGGAAGGTTCAGCACAGACCCTTCACCATCTGATGGGCCCTGGCCACCAACAAGCAGAGCCTGACCCAGACCTGACTCCCCTGAAGGCCACACTGGGACCCTGATCTCATCCCATGGAGCCCTGAGAGAACAAGGAACACAAGGAGCCTCTTCAGAGTCTGTTCCTAGGGCCTGTTCCTGAGAGGGACTCTGCAGGGAGAGCAAAGCCTTCCTGGGCTGCCCTCAGGAGATGCCCTTGGCTGCTGGAGCTGCTGTGCTGGAGCCCAGCTGTGTCCCAGCAGTGCCCATGGCCTGGCCCTGCCTGTGCTCACAGCACGGACACGCAGCAGGACAGTGACCAAGCTGCCACAGCACTGCGGCCTTACAGCCACAGAAGGGCTGGGAAGGAGAGGCTGGAGCTGGGAAGAGCAGCTGTGGGAAGAGCCAGGGCCATTGTCCCTGGCTGTGCTGCTGTGCTGGGAGTCTCTGCCCTCCACCTGTGCTCACAGGCACTGCCCCTGCAGAGACAGAGAGGGGCTGAGGGAACCTCTTGGGCACACAGGGCAGAGCAGGACACTTTATTTGACATCAATGCACAGTGATCAGGGCTCCTTACTGTCTGTGCTTAACACAGGCACGGTAGACACTGATGTAGCAATATTGAGAATAATGGTATCCATTTAGGGAAAATAGAAAAAAAAAGAAAAAAAGGAAAAATAGAATGCACCAAATAGAACAACAAACAAGAGACATGGCACAAAACACTATGGGCCTGGAATGAGTTCCATTCTGAATGCTGTGCAGAAACAAAGAGGCACTCGGTTGTTTCTGAAAAGCACAGAGGGGTCAGGGCATCCTCCAGGTCCTGGTTCCTCAGGCTGGAGATGAGGGGGTTCAGTGTTGGAGGCAGCAGCGAGCACAGAAGTGACAGTGCCAGACCCAGGGATGGGCACCAGGCTGGCACAGGTGACCTTGAGGCTCTGCAGGGCTCAGGCACAGCGGCTGTGCCAGAGTCAGGGCTGAGCTCACACTCTGTGGGCTGGGGCAGAGCCCAGGCAGAAATGAGCCCTGAGCCAGCAGCTCTGCAGTGGTGGCCACCAGGCCGGGTGGCCAAGGGAGGCTTCTGGCCATGCCCTGGAAGCAGCTGCTGCTGCCCAGGGGCCTTTGGTGCCTCAGGCTCTCCCTGGCACAGCTCCCAGCACGGCACTCTGCACTTGTGCCCGAGCCCTTCACTCTGCTGGGGCTGGCTTGGGGCTTTTCCTGCAGTGGGCTCTGCCCTGGTCCTGGCACAGGAAAGGCAGTTCCTGCTGGAGCAGGAGGCTCTGCCTGCAATGGGCTCAAACAGCTCCAGCAAGGCCCTGTTAGCAAAGCCCCCAGTGGGAAATGAAGAAGGGGATCATGCTGCTTTGGGGTGAGTAATGCTGAAACCAGCCTGACTCCTACATCTCAGAATTCCACATCCTGAGAGGGAGCTGAAGCTGTGGCAGAGCAGCTAAAATCCCCAGAGAAAGCAACAACCCAGTGACACGACTGAGAGCTTCTGCAGAGCTGCTGAGCTGGCACAGCCTGGGCAAATCTGACTGACAGGGCAGCACTTCAGACTAGAAAAGCCCCGTCCCAAATTTTAACAGCAGCATCTCCTGACATTTCCCTCCTTGGGGGTGGGGTGTGGAGATTCCTCTCTGGACACCCCTCAAGGTCACTGCCTGAGGCTGAGCTGAAGAGATTTACCCACGGTCGTTGGTCTGGAGGAGTGACACCCATCTCTGGTTAATAACTGGTTTTGCTTTAATCCAGTTGCTTCAAAATTGCTTCCTAGAGCACTATCTTAAAATAGATGTTACAGCTCCTGTACTGTGGAGGAAATCATTCTGATTAACACCTTTTTGTCCAATCGTGATCATAATCAGTCATATCTATATGTCCATAAATACTTCTGGTTTGCCATCCTTAGTGGTGTGGGACAAAGTTGTACAAAGATTCAATTCCACCTGTATAATCCTTTAGGCATAAATCCTTGAGAAAATCTGGTGCTGGGATTGGATCCAGGTACTCCCAGAATCTTCTCCCAGAAGGAGTTTAGAAAGCCTGGGGGTCCTGGTGTGGGTCCTTTGTGAACCTCGTGACCCCATAGGAGCTTCTCTAATAAACTTTGCCTGAAGCTGCCACTCTGCCCATGACTGGAACCCCTGTGAGTGTCGGTGACATCCCAGCTCTCTGGCAACCTGGACACTCCTGGGATGTCCCCATGGAGCCCCTGGGAGTGTCTGTGACATCCCAGCTCTTTGGCAGCCTGGACACTCCTGGGATGTCCCCAGGGAGCCCCTGTGAGTGTCTGTGACATCCCAGCTCTCTGGCAACCTGGACACTTCTGGGATGTCCCCATGGAGCCCCTGTGAGTGTCTGTGACATCCCAGCTCTTTGGCAGCCTGGACACTCCTGGGATGTCCCCATGGAGCCCCTGGGAGTGTCGGTGACCTCGCTGGTCTTTAGGAGCACAGGGATGTCACCACTGGACTCCTGCGACTGCCTGGGACAAATTGGCTTCTTGGCAGGGTACAGACACCTCTGGTGTCACTGTGCAGCCCTGGGACTGTCTGTCACCTCATGACCCTTAGGAAGATTAAGGAGCCCTGGGATGTCACCACAGAGCCCCTGTGACTGAGGGTGACCAAACAGGTCTTCAGGAGCCCAGAGACCCCTCAGATGCCACCATGGAGCCCCTGTGCCTGCACGTGAGCTCACAGCTCTTGAGCAGCTGGAAACCCCTGGAATCTCCTCAATCTGCTCTGCTGAGGATGGATCCTCAGCAACTTGGAGGTTCCCTGATGAATTTTAGCTCTCCAGGGGCCTGTTCAGTCTTCAGCTCTTCAGTTCAGGAATTTATTGCCAAAGGCTCATTAACATTCCAAAGCACTCTAAAAAGAAAAGCCCCTGGAAATAAGTTAATTTCAAGTCTTCAATTCTTCTGGGGTCAATAGTACAGATTTCAGAGGTGTATTCAAAGAGAATATATTTTTTTAAATGCAGTGGGGTTTTGGGTTTTTTTTTTTGTCCTGTTTGGTTTTGTTTTCCTGTTTATACATTGATATCAGCAATCTCCAGTTGATATTGAATTTTGGATACAAATTCATTGCTTGTCCCAGACTAAACAGACATATGATAATCATTTCCCTGAAATCAGTAACACATTTCCCATCCCCTTTTGCATGCCCTCTTCTGCCCTGGGGGTCTCTCTGGTGGTCCCTGGTGGTCACAGACCCCAATGTTCCAGTTGGCCTGGCTGAGCTGGCAGGACACTGAGGCTGCTGAACTTCCAGTTCCCCTTCTTACACAATGGGCATTGTGTGGTTTCCATGGGCCATGGTTTTGGAGAAGGAGCACTGTGTTAGCTCACCAGGTGCAGGCCATGGATCATCCGGAAACATGAGGTCACAGAGTGGGCTATGATATCTCTGAGTGGGTTATGTGAGGTCATTGAGGAGCTGTAGCATCATGGGCCATGTCTGTGACATCACAGAGCCAGCTGTGACATCACAGGGCTGAGGTGTGATGTCACATAGGCAGCTGTGACACCACAGGACAGAGGTCTGACATCATAGAGCAGACTATGACATCACAGAGTTTGCTGTGACATCATGGGGGGCAGTGTGACATCACAGAGTGGGTTGTGACATCAGAGACCAGCTGTGTGACATCATGGGGGGGCTGTGTGACATCACAGGAGAGCTGTGTGAGGTCATTGGGTTGGTCACTCTGCCCCAGCTCCCATCACAGTTTCCCCCAAGAAGTCTGTAGCCCTGGTTCATAGCTGAGATGTTTTGGTTTTTTGAAATTCTTTTCTCAGGGAATTTTCAGTAAACAAGAGACAGGTTTTTGTAACTAAATTTGTTTACATTCCTTTCCCTAGCAGGAACAACTTCTTGATTTCCCTCTGGTCTGACCAATGTGAGAGAAGAGGTTTGTCTTTATTTCACCAATCAAATTGTTCTGTGTAGAATAGTATAAAAAGGGAAACACATCCCAAAAATAAAGGAGTCAGTTTTAGCCTTCTGAAGCCAGAGTCTGTGTCATTGTGGGGTAAAACAGCATCAGAAATCCAATCCTGTTCATGCCCTGAAGGGTCCCCTGTCCCCCGGTACCCACCCTGTGCACCTGGAGCCACAGCCTCCACCAAAGATGTTCCACAGGATCGACCCCAGAGCCTGACACAGGGACAAGGGGCTGGGCTGTGTGACCAGGACATCAAGGATGTGGATTCACCAGGTCACTGTGGCCTGGGTTGGGTTCCCCAGGGCAGGAAAGATGTCTGGCAGCTGCAGCAGGGTCAGGGAAGGGCTCCAAGGTGGGGCTGGAGCCCTTGGGCTGTGAGGAGAGGCTGAGGGAGCTGGGCTTGTCCAGCCCCAAGCAGGGAAGACTGAGGGGCTCCTCATCCCAGCCTGGCAGTGCCCCCCGAGGAGGTGACGGAGAACACAGAGCCAGGCTCTTCACCGGGGGAAGGAGGAGAAGGAGAAGGAGAAGGAGAAGGAGAAGGAGAAGGAGAAGGAGAAGGAGAAGGAGAAGGAGAAGGAGAAGGAGAAGGAGAAGGAGGAGAAGGAGAAGAAGAAGGAGAAGAAGAAGAAGGAGAAGAACGAGAAGGAGAAGAAGAAGAATGAGGCTGAGGGAGCTGGGCTTGTCCAGCCCCGAGCAGGGAAGGCTGAGGGGCTCCTCATCCCAGCCTGGCAGTGCCCCCGAGGAGGTGATGGAGAACACAGAGCCAGGCTCTTCCCCGGAGCCTGCTGGGAGACAAAAGACAATGAGCAGAGCATGAAAGAGGGGAGACTAAGGCAGGACAGGAGGAAACCTTTGTTCCCATGGGCTCAGCCAGCTGCTGAGATGCTGCCCCATCATCCCTGTCCTTTGGGATTTTCCAATCCAGACCAAATCAAGCCTTGAACCACTTGGCCTGACCCAGTTGCTGACAGCTTGGGCTGCTGACTTGCTGAGGTCCTTTCCAGTTCAGCTCTCTAATGATGCTGGGACAATGCTGGTCCCTGTTTTAGACTGGAGCAAAGCAGATGGGACAGGAGCCCTGCAGGGCTGTAGGGGACCGGCAGCTTGCGAGGTGCACGAGCACATCTTCATTAGCTGGGTCATCTGAACACCTCTAAGAAATGTCCAAGTTTTCCCACCACCAGGAGAGACCAGGAATTTCCTGGAAGTGTACAGTGGCAGGAGAAGAAATCCTGATCTTGCCCTCTCTTTGTGTCACTGCCTGGATTTGTGTTTTTCATGGAGCTGTGCCTTCCCTTGGCTTTGTTGGCTGACAATGAATGGACATCCCTCTGTGTCTCAGGCAGCTCCTTCTGCAAGGAAAGCAGGTGGGAGTTGGTGCCAAGGAGCTGAAAGCTGCAGGTGCAGCCTGGAGTGGAGGGAGCTCAGATTTGCACAAGGCTGCTCTGAGTGCCAAGGGCTGGATGAGGGAAATGGTGGGGTGGGGATGGGGACAAAGTGTGATTGATTGTCAGCCATAAAGGGTCTTGATGTACATATCTATTCAGAGCACCTTAGGAGGTGCTGGAGATCAATATCAACTGGAAATTGCTGATATCAATCTATAAACAGGAAAATAAAAATAAAGAGGACAAAAAACACCCCTGCATTTAAAAAAAATAAAATATATAGTGTATTCTCTTTGAATACACTGCCTTGCCCTGATAGGTAATCTCCACTGTTCAAGCTACTACCGGCAGAGCTTCTGATCTCACCCACCAGTCCGGGATTTTTTCACCGTTCCAGCCTGGTGCTCTCAAGAGATCAGACTGCCCTGGTTCTGTTTATTATTAATGCTGTAGTTGTTGTTGTTTGTTTGTCTTGTTATACATACTAGTCAAGAACTGTTATTCCTATCCCCATACGTCTACCTGAAAGCCCCTTTAATTTTCTAAATTATAATAATTTGGAGGGAGGGGATTTGAATTCTCCATTTCCTAGGGAGGTCTTGTGTGGGGTCCTCCCATTTTGAGGAGGCTGAAACCTGATCTTACTCTCCTTGTGTTATCTCCTCCTTTGACCCAAACCCTAAGACTCCTCCCCTGAATACCTGATAAAACCCACAACCCTGCCCCTGCTCTGGCCCTGTTCGTCCTCACCTCCTCCCCGGTCCAGGGTGGGGGGAATAAAAATGGATTCTCAAGCTTAACAAAGAGGCTTGTCCCATCTGTTTCCCTGTTGGTGGCTGAACCTTCCTGGACACGATGATCACTGCTGCCACACGCTGCTACAAATGGTGGAGAATGCAGGAAACCAGTGAGGACAGCAGGACCGGCACCCCGTAAGTCACCCCCTGCGGGACCCCCATCTTAAAAAGGAAGATTCAAGGGTACCATGGCTGGAGACCAGGTTGAGAATGACCTTAAAAACATGGGGATAAAAGGCTTATGGGGAGAGAAATACCAACTAAGGGGACCAGCTTACTGGGACTGAGAGATGAGAGTAACATCTACCATCACAAGTCTTCTCATTCTTCATGGGAGGGAGTTTCTAAGAGCTACAAGTGGCTGGTCTCCATGCAAAAAGGATCATGCTGGGACTCCTTACCAACTCTCCTGACACGTTTGCTGCACCTTATGGATGATAAAGCCCTGGTGGCTACTTATGGACAATTATGGACAACTGCATGCCAAGTGTCAGCGCCCTAGATCAGTGGTCCTCCCTTCTGTGAAACCTCATGTTTTTCAGTTTCTGTGAAGCTGCCTCTTTCTTTATCCTTTGTTCGTAAGAGTGTGGCAAGGAGTGAAAACTGCCAGGATGGCACGGAGTTGCTACCGTCTCTCCATCACCCCGTGCCCCTCTCTATTCCTATCCCTCTTTCCCTGAAGGCAGGACAAGGTCAGAAACCATTCAGAAGTGACACGGGTGCTCTACCGTCCCTTCCGCCGTCCTGTGTCCTCCTTCTCCCCCCTGTCTTTCCATATCCCCTGTTCCCTGCCCGGGAAGGCAGTGGCCGTGCCGTCCTGGGGGCTCCTTCTGAAAAATGGCACTGACCACGCGGTTTTGAGATCCCCTCTTTCCCACCAGTCTGTCTTTTCCAGTCCCGTGCCTGCCCTTTCCCCCCACCTACCTCACTTCTTCCTGCTGTGCCTGCAGCTGCTCCCACCCCAGGCCCATATGGCGGAGCTGGGCAGCCCCAAGGGAGAGCCAGGCCCTGCCATGCCACTGCCAGCTCCACCACTGCCGCTTTCACCTTTCCTTGCTTCACAGTCATTGTCATCAATCCAACAGAGAACACCTGCAACACCAGCACCAAAGCCGAGACCCAACACTAAGAACTGTGCCCCCCGTGAAGAGGAGATTAAGGAACTGCACCCCTTCTGCCGAGAAGATCAAAAGCCAGGGAGATTAAACTATTAGCTCATTGAGTGAAAATGTATTAATTTAATACAGTATCATAATTTCTGTTACTTTATCCTCTGTAATTAAGTCTCAAATGCCTTTCTATTGCTTGTTAATTCATCTTAATAATGTTCATTTTAGTTTTGTAAACCATTAAGTCATATTCCCGAGAATCCCCTTGTTATAACCAATTTAAAAACAGAGGAGTTGTGGAGTCCCTTGTACCATTAAAGGAATTTCCAAGTGCCTTGCCCTGGGAAAGCGACCCATCCCAGATGTAACAAAGGCTTCTCCTTCATAGCTCCCTGCAAACATTGTGGGATCTTCTCCCTGGGTTTCTCAGGCGCATCATCCCCGCCATGGTATCCCCTTTCCCCATTTCCCCATTGACTATGGGGGCCTGGTGTCCAGTTTCTGCCTTCTCTATGGTCAATTGCCCCCTGTAGCACCCATGAACCTGAGACATTATATAACTGAGAAAAACCACATGATCACTCTCTTCGTCCTCTTTGGGGTGAGGGAAATAAAAATGGATTCTGGAGCTTAAGAAAGAGACTTGTCTCGTTTGCTTCCCTGCCAGGAAGTGAACCTCCCTGGACCCAATGATCACTGCTGCCACATGCTGTTACACACCATGACCTTGTGTGTACAGGAACAGGAGATACCCTGGAATTCCTTCAGGAACGTGGGATATCCCAGAACCCACTCAGGATCAGGGTCTCACTCGGCCTCATCATACTCAGCTTTCAGCTGACCAGACCCCATCCCACCCTCACAATCATCACCCCACCACATCCCACCACTCCTGGGCAGGAAGCGCTGTCCAGCCTGGCCTTGGCCACTTCTAAGGATGGGGCAGCCACAGATTCTCTGGGCAGGGCCTCAGCACCCTCAGAGGGAAGAATTCCTTCCCAACATCCCATCCAGCCCTGCCCTCAGGCAGTGGGAAGCCATTCCCCCTTGTCCTTTGCCTGCAGGCCCTTGGAAAGAGTCTCTCTCACCCAAGAATTGCTGCTCCTCCCTGCTGTGGGGCAGAAGTTGGAAGTTGATTTTCTCCCCGTGGCCCCGGCCCAGCCCTGAGCCAGGGGCAGGACCTTTCCCCGGAGCTCTGCAGGCGCTGGCTCGGTTTGGCCGCAGCCCAGCAGACGGAGCTCAGAGCTCCCCGGGGGCTGCGGCTCCTCCCAAGGGGCAGCGCTGGGGCAGCTCCCACCTCTGCCCCGGGGGAGCAGGGACAGCACCCGAGGGAACGGCTGGGGCTGGGCCAGGGCAGGGCTGGGCTGGAGAGCAGCAAAAGCTTCTTCCCCCAGAGGGGCTCAGGCACTGCCCAGGCTCCCCAGGGAATGGTCACGGCCCCGAGGCTGCTGGAGCTCCAGGAGCCTTTGGACACCGCTCCCAGGGATGCCCAGGCTGGGATTGTTGGGGTGTCTGTGCAGGGCCGGGGGTTGGACTCCATGATCCCGGTGGGTCCCTCCCAGCTCAGCCCATTCTGCAATTCTCACCCTTTGGCTCAGTCTTTCTGTCCCCAGGAGGAGCTGGCAGAGCTGCTGGGCTGGGGCAGGAGCAGGGCAGCCCCAACGTTCCCCTCTCTGTGACACCACAGCAGTGACAGCCCCAACATTCCATGCCTGGAGACGCTCCAAGGGAAGTGTCCAGACCCGTGTCCAGTCAACAGAACTGCCCGGCCACTGACCCTGAGTGACCATGGCCCTGCCAGTTCGGAGGCACCGCTGGGGCAGCTGCATCTCAGCCCTGTGATAAATGAATGATTTCCTGCTAACTAAATTGTAACTATATCAATATTTTAGAAAAAGACAAACAATATGTGATTAGTGTCACAGAAGAGATGCTTGCAGATGTTTATGAAAAAAATAGGATACAGGATGTAATTTGAGATAAGTAAAATCCCAAAACTGAATAGGTCTTGGGATAATTGGAAGATCGGCCTTGAGATGGACAATTGGGATGGTTCCAGGTACAGAATTTGTGTTTTTATTTAAGGCTTGTTTTTGGAATATGATGTTGGCTAACATAACACAAGGCTTGGGGCGCATGCACAACCTGCAAGGTTATCCAGAGGACAACGAGGACGACTGTGAGCCTTTATCCAAAAGACCACCAAAAGAAGACAGAAGACCCCCTAGCAACAAGTGAAGCATATGCCATGAAGTACAGTGACGTAGATTTTTAGAATCAAAAATAGGAGGAAACATAGGGGAAACATTGATGAATATGAATTAGCAGATAGTATATAAGTGTAGTCTGAATTGCTCTGTTTTGTACGTGAGGTGGGGTGAGAAGCCCTCCCTGTACCCTGATCAGTTTTGCTTATGCCTTATCAGAACCTTAACCACATTTAATTAATCATTGCCAAATTTTTGTATATATTTAATTGTATATTAAATTGTTGCTAAAAATGCTGCTAAATTTTAAGTTTAATGTTTATTTTATTCATATTTATAACAGGTGCCTGCCTTGTTCCAGGGCTGCCACATGGCCTTGGGGCTGCCCTGCATCCTCCTGTGGAAGTTCCCTGAGGGTCAGAGCACCCAGTGCCCAGACTCCTTTCCTGTGCCTGCTGTGTCCCCTGGGGCTGCAGAGCTCTCCTGGCTCACAGCAGACATTCAGTCCTTGACCTCGGGGTGTCCCCACCCTGGCCAGGCCTGTGCCCAGGGAGCTCCACTCCCTGCTGGTCCCTGGCACACACTGTCCCTGCAGGTGCCCTGTGCTCTCCTGGCAGCTCCCAAGGCCCTCCAGACAAACATTCCCCTGCCATCAGCCCTGGCACAGGCTGCAGAGCCCCAGGAAGGTTCAGCACAGACCCTTCACCATCTGATGGGCCCTGGCCACCAACAAGCAGAGCCTGACCCAGACCTGACTCCCCTGAAGGCCACACTGGGACCCTGATCTCATCCCATGGAGCCCTGAGAGAACAAGGAACACAAGGAGCCTCTTCAGAGTCTGTTCCTAGGGCCTGTTCCTGAGAGGGACTCTGCAGGGAGAGCAAAGCCTTCCTGGGCTGCCCTCAGGAGATGCCCTTTGCTGCTGGAGCTGCTGTGCTGGAGCCCAGCTGTGTCCCAGCAGTGCCCATGGCCTGGCCCTGCCTGTGCTCACAGCACGGACACGCAGCAGGACAGTGACCAAGCTGCCACAGCACTGCGGCCTTACAGCCACAGAAGGGCTGGGAAGGAGAGGCTGGAGCTGGGAAGAGCAGCTGTGGGAAGAGCCAGGGCCATTGTCCCTGGCTGTGCTGCTGTGCTGGGAGTCTCTGCCCTCCACCTGTGCTCACAGGCACTGCCCCTGCAGAGACAGAGAGGGGCTGAGGGAACCTCTTGGGCACACAGGGCAGAGCAGGACACTTTATTTGACATCAATGCACAGTGATCAGGGCTCCTTACTGTCTGTGCTTAACACAGGCACGGTAGACACTGATGTAGCAATATTGAGAATAATGGTATCCATTTAGGGAAAATAGAAAAAAAAAGAAAAAAAGGAAAAATAGAATGCACCAAATAGAACAACAAACAAGAGACATGGCACAAAACACTATGGGCCTGGAATGAGTTCCATTCTGAATGCTGTGCAGAAACAAAGAGGCACTCGGTTGTTTCTGAAAAGCACAGAGGGGTCAGGGCATCCTCCAGGTCCTGGTTCCTCAGGCTGGAGATGAGGGGGTTCAGTGTTGGAGGCAGCAGCGAGCACAGAAGTGACAGTGCCAGACCCAGGGATGGGCACCAGGCTGGCACAGGTGACCTTGAGGCTCTGCAGGGCTCAGGCACAGCGGCTGTGCCAGAGTCAGGGCTGAGCTCACACTCTGTGGGCTGGGGCAGAGCCCAGGCAGAAATGAGCCCTGAGCCAGCAGCTCTGCAGTGGTGGCCACCAGGCCGGGTGGCCAAGGGAGGCTTCTGGCCATGCCCTGGAAGCAGCTGCTGCTGCCCAGGGGCCTTTGGTGCCTCAGGCTCTCCCTGGCACAGCTCCCAGCACGGCACTCTGCACTTGTGCCCGAGCCCTTCACTCTGCTGGGGCTGGCTTGGGGCTTTTCCTGCAGTGGGCTCTGCCCTGGTCCTGGCACAGGAAAGGCAGTTCCTGCTGGAGCAGGAGGCTCTGCCTGCAATGGGCTCAAACAGCTCCAGCAAGGCCCTGTTAGCAAAGCCCCCAGTGGGAAATGAAGAAGGGGATCATGCTGCTTTGGGGTGAGTAATGCTGAAACCAGCCTGACTCCTACATCTCAGAATTCCACATCCTGAGAGGGAGCTGAAGCTGTGGCAGAGCAGCTAAAATCCCCAGAGAAAGCAACAACCCAGTGACACGACTGAGAGCTTCTGCAGAGCTGCTGAGCTGGCACAGCCTGGGCAAATCTGACTGACAGGGCAGCACTTCAGACTAGAAAAGCCCCGTCCCAAATTTTAACAGCAGCATCTCCTGACATTTCCCTCCTTGGGGGTGGGGTGTGGAGATTCCTCTCTGGACACCCCTCAAGGTCACTGCCTGAGGCTGAGCTGAAGAGATTTACCCACGGTCGTTGGTCTGGAGGAGTGACACCCATCTCTGGTTAATAACTGGTTTTGCTTTAATCCAGTTGCTTCAAAATTGCTTCCTAGAGCACTATCTTAAAATAGATGTTACAGCTCCTGTACTGTGGAGGAAATCATTCTGATTAACACCTTTTTGTCCAATCGTGATCATAATCAGTCATATCTATATGTCCATAAATACTTCTGGTTTGCCATCCTTAGTGGTGTGGGACAAAGTTGTACAAAGATTCAATTCCACCTGTATAATCCTTTAGGCATAAATCCTTGAGAAAATCTGGTGCTGGGATTGGATCCAGGTACTCCCAGAATCTTCTCCCAGAAGGAGTTTAGAAAGCCTGGGGGTCCTGGTGTGGGTCCTTTGTGAACCTCGTGACCCCATAGGAGCTTCTCTAATAAACTTTGCCTGAAGCTGCCACTCTGCCCATGACTGGAACCCCTGTGAGTGTCGGTGACATCCCAGCTCTCTGGCAACCTGGACACTCCTGGGATGTCCCCATGGAGCCCCTGGGAGTGTCTGTGACATCCCAGCTCTTTGGCAGCCTGGACACTCCTGGGATGTCCCCAGGGAGCCCCTGTGAGTGTCTGTGACATCCCAGCTCTCTGGCAACCTGGACACTTCTGGGATGTCCCCATGGAGCCCCTGTGAGTGTCTGTGACATCCCAGCTCTTTGGCAGCCTGGACACTCCTGGGATGTCCCCATGGAGCCCCTGGGAGTGTCGGTGACCTCGCTGGTCTTTAGGAGCACAGGGATGTCACCACTGGACTCCTGCGACTGCCTGGGACAAATTGGCTTCTTGGCAGGGTACAGACACCTCTGGTGTCACTGTGCAGCCCTGGGACTGTCTGTCACCTCATGACCCTTAGGAAGATTAAGGAGCCCTGGGATGTCACCACAGAGCCCCTGTGACTGAGGGTGACCAAACAGGTCTTCAGGAGCCCAGAGACCCCTCAGATGCCACCATGGAGCCCCTGTGCCTGCACGTGAGCTCACAGCTCTTGAGCAGCTGGAAACCCCTGGAATCTCCTCAATCTGCTCTGCTGAGGATGGATCCTCAGCAACTTGGAGGTTCCCTGATGAATTTTAGCTCTCCAGGGGCCTGTTCAGTCTTCAGCTCTTCAGTTCAGGAATTTATTGCCAAAGGCTCATTAACATTCCAAAGCACTCTAAAAAGAAAAGCCCCTGGAAATAAGTTAATTTCAAGTCTTCAATTCTTCTGGGGTCAATAGTACAGATTTCAGAGGTGTATTCAAAGAGAATATATTTTTTTAAATGCAGTGGGGTTTTGGGGTTTTTTTTTGTCCTGTTTGGTTTTGTTTTCCTGTTTATACATTGATATCAGCAATCTCCAGTTGATATTGAATTTTGGATACAAATTCATTGCTTGTCCCAGACTAAACAGACATATGATAATCATTTCCCTGAAATCAGTAACACATTTCCCATCCCCTTTTGCATGCCCTCTTCTGCCCTGGGGGTCTCTCTGGTGGTCCCTGGTGGTCACAGACCCCAATGTTCCAGTTGGCCTGGCTGAGCTGGCAGGACACTGAGGCTGCTGAACTTCCAGTTCCCCTTCTTACACAATGGGCATTGTGTGGTTTCCATGGGCCATGGTTTTGGAGAAGGAGCACTGTGTTAGCTCACCAGGTGCAGGCCATGGATCATCCGGAAACATGAGGTCACAGAGTGGGCTATGATATCTCTGAGTGGGTTATGTGAGGTCATTGAGGAGCTGTAGCATCATGGGCCATGTCTGTGACATCACAGAGCCAGCTGTGACATCACAGGGCTGAGGTGTGATGTCACATAGGCAGCTGTGACACCACAGGACAGAGGTCTGACATCATAGAGCAGACTATGACATCACAGAGTTTGCTGTGACATCATGGGGGGCAGTGTGACATCACAGAGTGGGTTGTGACATCAGAGACCAGCTGTGTGACATCATGGGGGGGCTGTGTGACATCACAGGAGAGCTGTGTGAGGTCATTGGGTTGGTCACTCTGCCCCAGCTCCCATCACAGTTTCCCCCAAGAAGTCTGTAGCCCTGGTTCATAGCTGAGATGTTTTGGTTTTTTGAAATTCTTTTCTCAGGGAATTTTCAGTAAACAAGAGACAGGTTTTTGTAACTAAATTTGTTTACATTCCTTTCCCTAGCAGGAACAACTTCTTGATTTCCCTCTGGTCTGACCAATGTGAGAGAAGAGGTTTGTCTTTATTTCACCAATCAAATTGTTCTGTGTAGAATAGTATAAAAAGGGAAACACATCCCAAAAATAAAGGAGTCAGTTTTAGCCTTCTGAAGCCAGAGTCTGTGTCATTGTGGGGTAAAACAGCATCAGAAATCCAATCCTGTTCATGCCCTGAAGGGTCCCCTGTCCCCCGGTACCCACCCTGTGCACCTGGAGCCACAGCCTCCACCAAAGATGTTCCACAGGATCGACCCCAGAGCCTGACACAGGGACAAGGGGCTGGGCTGTGTGACCAGGACATCAAGGATGTGGATTCACCAGGTCACTGTGGCCTGGGTTGGGTTCCCCAGGGCAGGAAAGATGTCTGGCAGCTGCAGCAGGGTCAGGGAAGGGCTCCAAGGTGGGGCTGGAGCCCTTGGGCTGTGAGGAGAGGCTGAGGGAGCTGGGCTTGTCCAGCCCCAAGCAGGGAAGACTGAGGGGCTCCTCATCCCAGCCTGGCAGTGCGCCCGAGGAGGTGATGGAGAACACAGAGCCAGGCTCTTCACCGGGGGAAGGAGGAGAAGGAGAAGGAGAAGGAGAAGGAGAAGGAGAAGGAGAAGGAGAAGGAGAAGGAGAAGGAGAAGGAGAAGGAGAAGGAGGAGAAGGAGAAGAAGAAGGAGAAGAAGAAGAAGGAGAAGAACGAGAAGGAGAAGAAGAAGAATGAGGCTGAGGGAGCTGGGCTTGTCCAGCCCCGAGCAGGGAAGGCTGAGGGGCTCCTCATCCCAGCCTGGCAGTGCCCCCGAGGAGGTGATGGAGAACACAGAGCCAGGCTCTTCCCCGGAGCCTGCTGGGAGACAAAAGACAATGAGCAGAGCATGAAAGAGGGGAGACTAAGGCAGGACAGGAGGAAACCTTTGTTCCCATGGGCTCAGCCAGCTGCTGAGATGCTGCCCCATCATCCCTGTCCTTTGGGATTTTCCAATCCAGACCAAATCAAGCCTTGAACCACTTGGCCTGACCCAGTTGCTGACAGCTTGGGCTGCTGACTTGCTGAGGTCCTTTCCAGTTCAGCTCTCTAATGATGCTGGGACAATGCTGGTCCCTGTTTTAGACTGGAGCAGAGCAGATGGGACAGGAGCCCTGCAGAGCTGTAGGGGACCGGCAGCTTGCGAGGTGCACGAGCACATCTTCATTAGCTGGGTCATCTGAACACCTCTAAGAAATGTCCAAGTTTTCCCACCACCAGGAGAGACCAGGAATTTCCTGGAAGTGTACAGTGGCAGGAGAAGAAATCCTGATCTTGCCCTCTCTTTGTGTCACTGCCTGGATTTGTGTTTTTCATGGAGCTGTGCCTTCCCTTGGCTTTGTTGGCTGACAATGAATGGACATCCCTCTGTGTCTCAGGCAGCTCCTTCTGCAAGGAAAGCAGGTGGGAGTTGGTGCCAAGGAGCTGAAAGCTGCAGGTGCAGCCTGGAGTGGAGGGAGCTCAGATTTGCACAAGGCTGCTCTGAGTGCCAAGGGCTGGATGAGGGAAATGGTGGGGTGGGGATGGGGACAAAGTGTGATTGATTGTCAGCCATAAAGGGTCTTGATGTACATATCTATTCAGAGCACCTTAGGAGGTGCTGGAGATCAATATCAACTGGAAATTGCTGATATCAATCTATAAACAGGAAAATAAAAATAAAGAGGACAAAAAACACCCCTGCATTTAAAAAAAATAAAATATATAGCGTATTCTCTTTGAATACACTTCTGAAATCTGTACAATTAACCACAGGAGAATTGAAGAGTTGAAATTTAATTATTCCTAGGGGCTTTTCTTGTTAGAGTGCTTTGGAATGTTAATGAGCCTTTGGAACTGAATTCCTGAACTGAAGAGCTGAAGACTGAACAAGCCTCTGGAGAGCTAAAATTCATCAGGCAACCTCCAAGTTGCTGAGGCTCCATCCTCAGCAGAGCAGATGGAAGAGATTTCAGGGGTTTCCAGCTGCTCAAGAGCTGTGAGCTCACGTGCAGGCACAGGGGCTCCATGGTGGCATCTGAGGGGTCTCTGGGCTCCTGAAGATCTCTTTGGTCACACTCAGTCACAGGGGCTCTGTGGTGACATCCCAGGGCTCCTTAATCTTCCTAAGGGTCATGAGGTGACAGTCCCAGGGCTGCACAGTGACACCAGAGGTGTCTGTACCCTGCCAAGGAGCCAATTTGTCCCAGGCAGTGGCAGGAGTCCAGTGGTGACATCCCTGTGCTCCCAAAGAACAGCGAGGTCACCGACACTCCCAGGGGCTCCATGGGGACATCCCAGGAGTGTCCAGGCTGCCAAAGAGCTGGGATGTCACAGACACTCACAGAGGTTCCTGTCATGGGCAGAGTGGCAGCTTCAGGCAAAGTTTATTAGAGAAGCTCCTGTGGAGTCACGAGGTTCACAAAGGACCCAAACCAGGAGCCCCAGGCTTTCTAAACTCCTTCTGGGAGAGGATCCTGGCAGTGCCTGGATCCAATCCCAGCCCCAGACTTTCTCAAGGATTTATACCTAAAGGATTATACAGGTGGAATTGAACCTTTGTACAACTTTGTCCCACAACACTAAGGATGGCAAACCAGAAGTATTTATGGACATACAGATATGACTGATAATGATCATAATTAGACAAAAAGGTCTTGATCAGAATTATTTACTCCACGCTATAGGAGCTGTAACATCTATTTTAAGATAGAGCTCTAGGAAGCAATTTTGAAGCAATTGTATTAAAGCAAAACCAGTTATTAACCAGAGATGGGTGTCACTCCCCCAGACCATCGACTGTGGGCAAATCTCTTTAGCTCAGTCTCAGGCAGTGACCTTGAGGGGTGTCCCCCCTCCAGGGAGGAATCTCCACACCCCCCCAAGAAGGGAAATGTCAGGAGATGCTGCAGTTAAAATTTGGGATGGGGCTTTTCTAGTCTGAAGTGCTGCCCTGTCAGTCAGATGTGCCCAGGCTGTGCCAGCTCAGCAGCTCTGCAGAAGCTCTCAGTGGTGTCACTGGGTTGTTGCTTTCTCTGGGGATTTTAGCTGCTCTGCCACAGCTTCAGCTCCTTCTCAGGATGTGGAACTTTGGGATGGAGGAGTCAGGCTGGTTTCAGCATTACTCACCCCCAAAGCAGCATGATCCCCTTCTTCATTTCCCACTGGGGGCTTTGCAAAACAGGGCCTTGTTGGGGTTGTTTGATCCCATTGCAGGCAGAGCCTCCTGCTCCAGCAGGAACTGCCTTTCCTGTGCCAGGACCAGGGCAGAGCCCACTGCAGGAAAAGCCCCAGGCCAGCCCCAGCAGAGTGAAGGGCTCGGGCACAAGTGCAGAGTGCCGTGCTGGGAGCTGTGCCAGGGGGAGCCTGAGGCACCAAAGGCCCCTGGGCAGCAGCAGCTGCTTCCAGGGCATGGCCAGAAGCCTCCCTTGGCCACCCGGCCTGGTGGCCACCACTGCAGAGCTGCTGGCTCAGGGCTCATTTCTGCCTGGGCTCTGCCCCAGCCCACAGAGTGTGAGCTCAGCCCTGACTCTGGCACAGCCGCTGTGCCTGAGCCCTGCAGAGCCTCAAGGTCACCTGTGCCAGCCTGGTGCCCATCCCTGGGTCTGGCACTGTCACTTCTGTGCTCGCTGCTGCCTCCAACACTGAACCCCCTCATCTCCAGCCTGAGGAACCAGGAGCTGCAGGATACCCTGAGGAATATGACCCCTCTGTGCTTTTCAGAAACAACCAAGTGCCTCTTTGTTTCTGCACAGCATTCAGAATGGAACTCATTCCAGGCCCAGACTGCTTTGTGCCATGTGTCTTGTTTGCTATTTTATTTGGTGTATTAATCTTCCCTTCCCCTTCCCCTTCCCCTTCCCCTTCCCCTTCCCCTTTCCCTTTTCCCTTTCCCTTTTCCCTTTTCCTTTTCCTTTTCCTTTTCCTTTTCCTTTTCCTTTTCCTTTTCCTTTTCCTTTTCCTTTTCCTTTTCCTTTTCCTTTTCCTTTTCCTTTTCCTTTTCCTTTTCCTTTTCCTTTTCCTTTTCCTTTTCCTTTTCCTTTCAGAAAACACATCCTAAAAAAGGCATTTCCTTTGCTCCCTGTTCCCATGTGAAGCAGCTCCCTTCCCGCTGGCTGAGCTGCTCCGGCCGAGCCCAGCAGCTCCTGGCCCTGCAGGGCTGAGGCTTTTCCCCATTGCTGAGCACAGACTGATGGAGCAGCACTGCTGAACACAGGGACACACAGAGGGAGCAGAAGCAGCTGCCTTTGTCCACCTGAAGCTCCAAGGCCCAAACTCTGAGCAGACAGGGCTGGAAGAGACTGGCAGGCTCCCTGTTTGCTGTGCTGCCCCACTTGTGCCCGGCCCAGCTCTGTGTGAGGGAGAACAAGGGGCAGCTCCCTGCCAGCCCAGAGACCCCTCCGGCCCTGGGGCTTGGGGCACTGTCAGCACCCACTGCTGCAGCCACCGCTGCTGCTGGCACTGACAGCAACAACCAAATTGTGGCTGATCCCCAGGGAGCAGCAGCAGTGCCTGCACCTGATCCCTCACTCTGGGCTAGGGCTGGACAAATGACCCCCACAGCAGCAGCAGCAGCACATGGAGCTGTCTTGCAGCACAGCCCCTGCCACTGTTCCCTCCCGTGTGCAGTGGTGCCACAGCAGCCTGAGGCACCTGGGAGCCCTCAGGGCCAGCAGGGACTTGAGATGGCAGCCCTGGGCTCCTGGAGGTTGTGCAAGGAACAGAGGTGGGGACTGCTTCTCCACATAGAGCTTGCAGATGGAAAAGGCTGCTGTAAGCAGGCAGCTCCAAAGGCAGAGAAAGGAGGGTCTTGAGCACTGGATCTGTGCCAGTTCCACAGTCCTGGGCAGCAGCCACCGAGACCCAGGGGAACAGAGGGCACAGCAAGAGGGACAAAAGCAGTCAAGTGCAGAGACTGGGAGGAGCCAGACCTGGCAGCAGGAACAGCTGCTTCATTGCCCTCTTGGAGAAAGCTCTTGGCTGGTTCAAAGCGCTGAAAGGCATGAAGGGCAGAGAGGAGGCCACACCAAACAATGCTCCTGTTTCCACACCCTGCCCTCTCAGGGTCTGTAAGAGACGGTCCCTAAGTTCCTCATTCTGCCTCACGATTGCCGCCCAAGATGGAGACTGAAGCCTCCAGAGGGACTGGGACTAAAGTCTGAGACCCCCAATACAGGAGTTCTGGCCTAGCTGAAATGGGCTGCCTGCAGGTGCAGTCACGGGACCATTGCATCTCCATGGAAACCTGGTGAAGACAATGGGGCACTGGTTTTCGAATCAATTTCGGACTGGTCTGTCCCATGTTTGCTCTCCACCGTTCCCTGAGTGGACATTTTGCTCTAAGCATCGAAGCACTTCGACCTGCTTTCGACGCACCTGCTGATGCTCACACCACCTCTTGGCCAGCCGCCTGTCGCTTCGAGAAGGACTATAAGAGATCCATCGAAATGGCCCGAATTCTGAGATCTCCCCACGGACGAAGACGCGTCTATTGGTCTGGCACCACGAGGACTCCGTCTCTCCGCTGGTAGCTATACCCCTCTTCCCTTTCTCTCTCTCTCTCTCTTTTCTTTCTCTCTCTCCTTTTCTCTTTTCCTACTCCCTCTATCGCATATAGTGCTGTGTGCACTTAATAAAGTGCACTGCTGTTGAGCAAATTGTTGTTGTCCCCTACTGTGTCTTTTGCGCTCTGAGATCACACGAACCATCACGATTCTCGCTTGCATTAGCGGGTCGTGACAGGGTCCCAGAAGGAACTGGATGAACCGTATTCTTCTCTCGGAGTTGTCTCATTCAGCACGAGCAGCTTAGCACCCGGAGCTAAAGGAGCTGAAGCCTTAGGCCACAAAAGCTGAGCAAGAGGGAACCTTTTGACCAAAGTAATGCTGCTAACGTGGACCTGACTGAGTCCAGCAGATAAAATCATGGAAATATAGAATCATTTCTGGTGGAGAAGACCTCTGAGCTCATCAAGTCCAATTGTTAAGCCAGCACTATCAAGGCCACCACCAAACCCTGAAGTGCCAAGGCCTGGACAAGAGGCCTGAGTGCGGCCTGAACAACAGGCCCTGAGCCAAAGGTGACCTATTGATGAACCTCCCAACCAAAGGTTATCTTTATATCTGCTCATTAGTGAAATATGCACAGTCATTAGCACTGTGATAGATATATCCAGTCATTAGTGAAACATGGATTGACCTTTCTGTATTTAGAAGCCAGACAAGGCCATGAAATCTGACACCTGGCCTTGTTTGGGGCTGGATGGTCAGAGTCAGCTCCCTTGGTTCCTCCTTGGGCCCTGGCCAGGCTTTGGGAGGGACCCAAGAGGAGAATGACACCAGATGTTCCTGCACTAGAAGTACTGTCAATTTGTTTATCCAGCACTATCAAAGATGGGGCCTCTCCCAGCCAGGCTGGAGCCTCACCTGTGGCTGGAGGCACCTGCAGGAATTTCCAGTGTCCGGGAGTGGCTCTGCAGTCCTTGGCTGTGACAGATTCCCCCAGCTGAGCTGTGGGTGTGGGTGATGGGAAAGTATGACGGTCACTGATGAAGGATCTTAATCACTGCAGGTGATCTTTGGTAGTGATGATTGGGTGCATTGCTGAGCTGCTCCTTTTGTGCTCCTTTGCTGCTTTGAACTACAGGAAATGACCCTGATTCCTTCAGGTGCTGTCTGTGTCTTTGGTGCTGACCCTGCCCACTGGTAAAACAAAATTGGCATCGTTTTGTGGCCAGATCACCACAAAATGTCACTTTTTAAATCTCAAGGTGAGGAATCAGTCCTATCCGAACTTCCTGGATGGGAAGCTCTTCCCTAGAGTTCTCTGGCTCTGGAGTGGGCTGAGGTGGGAATGGATTTTTGACAGGGGCCACTGTATGAGAGGGCATCAAGTGTCCTACACTGGCTGTAAAATGGCTCACTGCTCAGCCTGGGTGGGTAGCACAGTGGTCCCTTCAAAAGGAGAAACTAGATGCCCTAAAAACCCTGGTACAGGAACAACTGGTTCAAGGACACATAGAGCCATCTAGGAGCCCTTGGAAGACCCCAGTATTTGTTATAAAAAAGAAATCTGGTCAGTGGAGGTTACTCCATGACCTGAGAAAAATCAATTCTGTGATGGAGAGAACGGGCACGTTGCAGCCTGGTATGCCATCTCCTGCAGTGATACCTGCCTCCTGGGACATCCTGACTTGGGCTTCAAGGACTCTTTTGTCACTGTTCCATTACACCCAGATGATACCCCAAAGTTTGCCTTTACCGTGCCTTCTATTAATAATGCTGCACCAGTGCAACCAGTTATCAATGGAAAGCACTTCCCCAAAGCAGGAGAAAGTGCCCCACAATTTGTCAGTGGTGTGTTGCTCAGGTGCTCTCATCAGTGAGAGAACAATTTCCAGGGGCATCCTGTTATCATGACATGGATGACATTTTGATTACAAGCCAAACCAAAAAAGATCTCTCACTGATTCAACCAAGCCTGTTGCAAGCATTAAAAAGATTTGGGCTGCAAGGAGCACCAGAGAAAGTGCAGCAGCAACCACCTTGGAAATGTTTGGGACTGAAAATAATGAACCAGACTATACAGCCACAAACAATTCAATTTTCAACCAGGATTCTAACTCTAAACATTGCACAAAAACTCTTGGGTACCATCAGCTGGGTCAGACCTTACCGATGACTGAGCGACTCTCAATGAGCACCTTTATTTGACCTCCTAAAAGGTGATTCTGAATTCACTTCCCCCAGAACATTAACCCCAGAGGCAAAGGCTGCTCTTGAAACAGTAGAGCAAGCTATCACAAACAGACAAATCCGCCAGATATGCCCAGAGGTGTGTATTACTGTGTTTATTCTCATTGTTCGTTTTCATCCTACTGCTGTTATTGGACAGTGCAATACACACTGGCCTGGTCCTTTGTACATTCTAGAATGAATGCTTCTAGCTCATCAACCACAAAAGACAGCACCCACTGTCTTTGAACTAATTGCACAGTTAGTGATCAAATGTTGTGGCAGGTGTTTACAATTGAATGCTAAAGACGCTTCAAAACTTATCTTGTGGCTGTGACATAAGAGCAACTGGAATGGTGTTTTGCTAAAAGCACAGCCTTGCCAAGCGCTTTGCAAGGACACTGGAATGCTTTGGGTCCCAGCCAGATGTGTCCATCCCACCTCACGTCCTGTCCCAGAGCACCAGCAGCATTCTTCTGATGGCCATCAACAGACGTTGTGGAGCCGTGTGTGGGACAGTGATAGAAACGCCTTGTTCACCGACCTCATGGAGACCTGGGACTCCTAAAGGGACAGCTCATTTAAGGATTTGATTTATTTACAAACTGTTTTTCTGTTTACAAACTGTTTTTCTGTTTACAAGTTGTTTTTCTGTTAATTGGTTTTTCTCACAGTTTGAAAAGTTGAATGTTTTCTTGTTTGAGTGTTCAATTGTCATTTGTAACCATAAGCAGTTAACCTGTAACGTGCTGGCCTAGAAGATTGTGATCTCACCTGACAGCTCCTGAGAGTGAGTGCTGCAACTCCAGTGTGCACGTGGGACACATCGCTGGCTGAGGAGAATGGAGTTTGTCCAAACCTCACTAAAATTAAACCCATGCTGTCTTCTCTTACCCTATCTGCAAAAGGGCCCTTGAAAATGGGATAACAGAAAACAATTTGCATTTGAATCAAAGCAAAGGAAGAAGATGTAGCAAGGTACAGCTGGTTTCCAGCTGGACATAATGAGTCTGATCCTAACAGCCCCAACTCGGCTGATGTGCCTTGTTCCAGAAGTCCGTAGGTGAACAAAGACCTCAGCTGATCCCATCCATCCCTGGATGCAGACACACCACTGGCCAGAGGACTGGGCGGTGCAGAGATTCCCAACCAATAGGCTTTCCAAGCTCGGGAAATTCCAACTGGCTGTAAAAGGAAGCTTGGAAAAATAAATTGTGGCTGTTGGTCTGAACTCAAGAAGATACTGTGTCGTGTGTCTGTCTCCAACCCAGGAGCCTCACATTACACTATCTCTATCTCTATCTTTATCTATGAAATGCTAATAATAATGTGAAATAATGCTGACAATACTGATTTGCCACCTTTGGCTGCTCAGGAATGGAACACTAGATACCCTACAGAGAAGCATTGGCCAGGACCCGAATGTCAGCGGTAAACTTTGTGAGATTGCATAGAAGGAATAAGGGAGGAAGGGATGAAATTGGCTGTTCTTATGGGGTTTACTGATATTGTGATGGGGAAATGCTTTCTGTTCCTGTGAAAAATACAGTGGTTAAGACTGCTGGGTTTTTCGTGTACCAGACTATGCACAAGCTGCAGGATTGAACAGATATCGAAGAGATAAAGGGGCAGTTGAAAGAGCAGTTGAAAAAATGAGGAGATGGGAACCTGTCCTGATGGAGAACCCATCTCACAGAAGTTCTTTATACCCTTAACAATGGGCCCAGTGTGGAAATGGAAACCTCTGGATGTGCACAGCTGCACCCAATTTGCAAATACAACCATGCACAGGGAGACTTTGATTTCCTGGGAAATGGGTCTGGGTGCGATGGCCCCTGACAGGGCCCCCGCAGAGGCTGCAGGGCTGGACCTTCATGCGTTGAAATGAATGAGGATAAATCAGAAGCAAATGAGAGTTATCAATACAGGAACAGGAACTCAGATTCCTCCAGGACACCCGTTTGACGACTGCTCACTGGCGGCAGCAGCAGCAGCAGCGAGCCTACGGAACCTCCCCATCTGTCTCTTGTTCTTCCTCTCCCTCTCCCGCTATCCTGCACTCTGTCTCGGTGTCCTGCAGCCTCTCCCAGTATCCCTTTCCCGGTCTCCCCAGCCCCTTCTCGGTGTCCCCGTCCCGGCATCTCCCTCTCCCCCTTGCCGGGCCATGCCCCCCGTCCGTCCCCGGCCCCGGGCGGGGCTGCCCCGTCCCCGCCCACGGGCGTCCCGCTGCGCTCTCGCCTCTGCCCGGCTCTCTCCACACTGGTTGTGGCGCCTCTGGAAGAGCTTCTGGCAGAGCTCCTCACGCTGGTGGTGGAGCAGCAGCGGCTTTTGGCTCCGCCTGGCGCGGGCCGTGGCCCGGTCCCGAGCGGGGCCCCTCTCGCGGTTCCGCCCGGAGCCGCCCCGCTGCCGCCCGGCTCCCGCCCCGTCCCCGGCAGCATCGCCGGCGCTGTCCCCGCTCCGAGCTCCGCCGCTCGTCGGCTCGGCCGCCGGCGCCGGGGCGGCTCGGGAAGCAGCGGCGCCCGGGGCTGTCGGGTGCCCCGGGCAGAACGCCGAGAGCGCGGTGCCGCCCGCAGGGGCGGAGAAGCCTCTCCTGGAGCAGCTCTACCGGGCGGGCCCGCTGCTGGGCAGCGGCGGCTGCGGCAGCGTTTACTCCGGGAGCCGGCTCGCCGACGGCGCCCCGGTAAGAGACGGGCCCGGGTCGGAGGGGGCGGCGGGGGGCGGCGGGCGCCGAGCTGAGCCCGCCGCTCGCCTTGGCTTGCAGGTGGCCATCAAGCTGGTGTGCCGGGATCGCATTCGGAGTGGGCGCGGCTGGTGAGTGAGCGGGGCAGCGGGAGCAGCGGCGGGGCCGGGCAGCGGCTGCCGAGGGCGCGGCGCAGCCTCGGCTTCTCCGCTGAGGGCATCGCGGTTCCCCCCGCAGCACAACGGAGCCCTGGTGCCCTGGAGCTGGTGCTGCTCTGGGTGGTGTCGTGCCCTGACTTCCGCGGCGTCGTGCGGCTCCTGGACTGGTTCGAGCTGCCCGACGGCTTCGCGCTGGTCACGGAGCGTCCGGAGCGCTGCCGGGACCTCTGGTACCTGCTGGCCGAGCGGGGGTTCCTGCCGGAGTCCGTGGCGCGGGCGCTGTTCCGGCAGGTGCTGCGGGCCGTGCAGCACTGCACCAGCCGCGGCGTCCTGCACCGCCACATCAAGGCCGAGAACGTCCTCGCTGACCTGGCCAGCGGCGAGGCGAAGCTCATCGACTTCGGCTGCGGCACGATCCTCCAGGGCACGTTCTACACACGGATGTCCGGTGAGCCCAAAGCCACGGCCTGGCCGGGCAGCAGAGGCTCGCCCCTCTACTGGCAGAGGGGGAAGAGGGAGGGAGGGAGTGGGAATCCTTCTTCAGCGGCTGCAGCCGAGCTGCTCTGGGGCAGGGGCCGGCTGTTGTGGAGCTGGCTGGGAGGAGGGGAGCAGCACCGGCCTGATGAGCTGTGCGTGTCCCACAGGAACGCCAGAGTACACCCCGCCGGAGTGGTTCCTTTTCGGCTGTTACCATGGCGAGCCAGCCACCATCTGGTCCCTGGGCGTCCTGCTCTATGACCTGGTCTGCGGGCACCTTCCTTTCCACAGCGCAGAGGACATCGTGCGGGGCCAGCTCTTCTTCCCAGCCCGGGTGTCTCAAAGTTGGGATGCACCTTCAAGGCTCAGGGGGAAGGATGGGGTTGGGAGAGGGCAGCTGGCACCTAGGGTCCTGCTCTTGCAGCTCGGGAGGGGGTTGATCTCCTGGGCTTATCTGGAGCAGGTGGCACGTGTGCCTCTGTGCTGCTCTGCTCCGGATCGATGGGAAGCTTTGGGTGCAGCCCTGAGCACTCCTAGCGTGGCCTGGGCACCGTGGAATCCGGGAGAGCAGGGAGAGGAGCTGACCAGCGGTGCCTGGTTTCTCTCTGCAGCGTGCCAGCACCTCATCAGGTGGTGTTTGTCCATGGACCCCAGAGACAGACCATCCTTGGAAGACCTTTTGGAGCATTCTTGGCTGCAGAACCTCCACCTGGCCCAGGAGACAGCAGAGATCCATCCCTCTGCACAGTAGGATCCAGCAAGTTCCAGCTGCACGTGTCTTTTGGCACTGGAAGAAAACCCCAGGGCATTTCCCTGTGGCTGTGGCAGGGAGGAGAGAGCACAGCCGAGGAGATGCTTCTGCTGGTCCCCGGCGAGCTGTGGAGAGAGTGGCTCAGTGCTCCCTGTCCCACTGGAGAAGTGTTGGCACTGCGGTGCAGCTGCCACGGGCTGGAAAAGGGGAAACATCCCCCTGCAGCTCAGTGGCGTGGTGATGTCCCCATGAGCCAAGGTACAGCTGGAGTGTTCTTCTGGAGCACAGAGAGCTCCGTCCTGGAGCTGGATTTGTTAGCGTTGGAAACACATAATCACGGAATGATTATATGCAGGTGCTTTTATTGAAGAGCTCCAGGAGCCGGGGTACACAGACAACCCCAAATCTGACTCCGACAGTGATTAGCAACACACACGTTTTATACCCCTCTGCCACACAGCTACATATTGATTGGTTACCCTGGATTGTTCCTAAGCAAAATTTCTTGTCATTTAGCCGAACAGTGATCATATTCAATTCCCCCAAACAAAGTCATACTTGATTTAGTTAAAACAATGGCCTTCGCTACAGCAACCATAGCAAAGCTAACGTTCTACTCTCAAGACCCGGTTAACCAGCAAGCCCGGGCCTTTCCCTTCCCAACCGTTACCTTTCCTAACCACCACCCCCTTAGTTACCCGCTTGCAGTTCTACAAAAAATCATTTTAACCTACACTATCAGATTGGCTTTGGTCATGGCCCCCTCCTGCAGGACTCCCTCGGCCCCTGATGAAATCAAGATGAGTCCCCAGTGGGCAGGGGGTGGGCGGGGGATGCTCCTGCTCCCAGGCACGGCAGGGCTGGGCCTGGCCACACCCCGGAGGTTCCCCGCTTGCCGGCCACCCGTGGGGAATATCAAATTTTCCACCAGCCACCAAGCTGCTTTTTGGCAGGACAGATGGTGTGGAAGGGGAGCCGGCTCCTGGCCTTGCCAACAGCTTCTCCCAGCCAGCCTGACAAGAGCATCCATCCATGTGCTTGGGGGGGCAGCAGAGGGGTTGGTTCCAAAGCCATGCCCAGCTGCTCTGCCGTGCAGGCCCTTGAGGAATGGGGTGGGTTTACAGGTGTCATAGGCTAGGAAAAGCCTGATTTTGTTCCAATCGGGGTCAGTTTTTTTTGATTGACAAGCAATTTATCCAGTAGAAGACAAGCTGCGATTTTGGCGAAATGCTTAAAAGGCTGGGTGGGGGAGGAGCGGCTCTTTATTCCCGGTGTGGCAGGCCGGGGACAGGGAGCGGCCGGGCGGCCGCCTCGGTTCCCCCCCCAGCTGCGGCGGGCCGGGCCGGGCCAGGCCCGATGTTGCTGAGCCGGGCCGGGCCGGGCCGAGCTTTAGGAGCCGCTGTCTCGAGAGGCGGGCAGCATGGAGAAGAGGAAAGAGAGCTCGGACGGAGGCCTCTTCGCCCTTGCTCTTCTTTTCAGCCGAAGAACCAGCGCCGGCTTCTAAACGACTCAGTTTCCCGCCCAGAGCCACGTGGGCAGCCCGGCAGCCCGAAAAGTTTAACCCTTTGTTGTTAGCAGAGGACTTTCCTAAACATCATCTTTCTCTGGAAGAAGAACAAATATAGCGAATAGAAAGACCAGCATGGAGCTACAGTCGGTAAAGGAAGAGTGAAAAGACTTTAAGGCAAAAGGACAAGGAGTGGCCTAATTTTGGCTGGACATTTCTGGTAAACTATAGAGACTGAACTAGTCTTTTCCTGTAACATATAAATGCTTTGGGGGGATGTAAGTTCTAGTTAAAAGTGATATGAAGCTTTTTTTTGCTCCTAAAGAAAGAGGAGATTTGTTTTTGGGTCTTGAGATGATTTTGAAATAGAAGAAGAGAATCTTTGTGTCATACTAGAGGAGGCATCCTTAAACAGTACCCCAATAAGCAAATATGGCCTATGTGCAGTGTTGAGAGAACTGCTAATGGGTAGGATTTCGCAGTTTGCAGGAGTTCTTTTAAATTCTCGCAGATGTAGAGCATGGGATGTCTATATAGAACCAGAGAGACTCCTTTCCTAAAAGAACTGTAAAAGGTTATTTTTAAAATGGTAAAACTGGTGAAGTTGCAGGTCATGTCCTGAGTGAAGAAAGGTAAAAAACTTAGAAGAGAAAGAAAGATGTTTTAGAGTTTCATTTGTTGTTGTTGTTTTTTTTCCTTTTTTTGTTGTTTTTGTGCGTAAAAACTATCTTTGTAATTTAAAGATGGGCCTGGTTTGCTTTATATTCTTCCAGTCAAATGAAATATAGAACGTGATTAAACCATCACAACAGGTGAAAGGTGGGGTTTTTCCCCACCCGTGGAGAGGTTCAAGTCGCTGGAGTGGTCCCACCCTCCCGGCCCATGAAAGGATGATAACCTTTGAGGTTTTCCTTGTTTCCAGGTCTTGTTTGAAGTGACTTTCATGCAGTTGTTGTTGTTTTTCCAGGAAGATTGCTCTGGTGCGCGGACGGGGAAGCACTGGCACCGTCCAGGAGTGCGTCCTGTGCCAGCGCTACCCAGGGGGTCACGCCTGTGGGGACACCCCCTGGAAGAAGGACGAGGCCTGGTGTGGGATGGGGCTCTGCTGGCAGAGAGCTCCAGAGGTGGGTACCGGCCCCAGCATGGGTGGCAGCAGCAGCACCCCTTCCTGCAGTGCTGAGGAGGTTTCTGTCCATGGCTCAGGAGGTTTGGCTCTGAGCACAGCCGTGGTGGGACAGGGGGCAGGAGCCTTCTGTGACTGACCGTGGCTTTCTGCTTTCTGTCCCCAGGCTGCAGCACCTCATGCCATGGAAACAGCACCGCCCAGCCTGCCAGTCTGGGAGGGCTGGAGGGCAGCAGGTGCTCCTTTGCTGTCCAAAATGAATCGTTTTGTTCTTGTCAGCATCGGAGCGTTTCTTTCATCCTTTTCCAGCTTTTGGTCCCTTCCTCCAGGAAGGGAATCCTTTCGTGTCCTTCTTCAGCCACTTGATGGCATTTGGCAGGGTGGGTTGAGTAAGGTGGAAAATGCAACAGCAGTTTCTGGTGCCAGCTGCAGCAGCCCCTTCAAGAACCCGGAGCCGCCAGCCAGGCCCACGTGTGACTTGGAAAGGGGAGTGCTCTGCAGGGATGGAGTTGTCACCCTGCTGCAAAAGCTGGGAGGAAATCAGAAGCAGCAAATTGCCATTTTGGCTCAAGCCCAGCCCCAATTCTTCATTCTTCCCCCTTCCCTGCAATTGACCAAACCAGCCAGGGAAAACAGCTCGATGTCCTCTAAGAGCCCATTTGGCCATGGAAGTTTACAACTTGGATGTTTGATCAGAACATCCTAAAGGAGCAACTGCTCCCAGGGATTTTTAGATTCAGGGATAAACAGTCCTATATGAGCTGGGTTCAGAGCAGAACAATCAAGGCCATTTTTTGTCTACAATGAACTTTTCCATTAACAAAAGGATGAAAAAAGTGAGTACAAGCAGACCTCTGAGTAAGAAACTCAATTAAACAACCAAGTGAGTGCTATGCCCTGTCCTGGAAAAGGACTGCTCCCATAGCAGAGCTCAGCAAATGCAGAAGGTTCAATCCTGTTTTCCAGAGGTTCAAATCATCTCTCTCCTCTCTTTTCCTACCATAACTACCCTTGACCTGACCTTCTGCTTTTAAATAGCTTGATCTTATCATGCCCCTATTCCCATGGTATCCCAATTCTGATTGTTTCAGCCTTCTTAATATTAGAAGAATGAAAAATCCTACATACAAGCCAAGTAACACCCAAACATTGTACACCCCTTAGGATTCCTCCAGGCAGTAGCAAATGGAATCAGCCTGCTCAGTCCTGAGCCTCTTTGGAAGCTGAGTCCAAGCTAGAACAGAGCAGGCAGCAGCACACCCATCTCAGGCCTGTCTCACTCCTGAAGGATACATGCCTGAACAGAAGGAATCACTGTGGGAAGGTGAGCAGAGAGCTGGAACATGCAAAAGGAATCTCCTCCCCAACCTGACTTCTACCATGTTTTACACACCCACCCCAGATGATGCAGACTCGTGGAATGAGCCTTGGTGGAAGGGACCCCACTGGGTCACCTGGGCCCTGCTCAAGGAGGGTGATCCCAGAGTGTCGTCTTTGAGATGGCCACGACACTCAGAGTGCCTCAGCAGAACATCAGAAGGCTTTAAAAAACAGTTTATTTTTTTTAAATAGAACTTTTTTCAACCCCTGTTCCTCAGGTTTTGGGTTTTTTGCAAAGATACAGTATTACCTGAAAAACCTCTGCATATATATCTATATAAAATAAATGTGTGTGCATATACTTATAAACTTAAACCATCCTGCAAACCTGTGTCACTCATAATAGCCCTTCCTGCTTCATAACAGAGAAGAAAACTCCAACAAAGGGCAAAAATGCAGCCCCTCACAACCAGAGGAACCAAACCACATCCACCTGTGGCTGGAGAGAATCCCACCAGCTCCAGCTGGGAGGCTTGAACTTGAGTGTCAATGCATCTTTTTCCAGCATTTCTAGACACTGGCCATTGCTAGGCAGTGCCATGCTGGGACACGTGCCACCCTCCCCTGTGCCAGCCCTTGGGGAGAGCACAGCAAGGACAAGGAGCAGCCCTTTAGCAGGTGGCAAGTGGTCCCACTCTGCAGGTGGGCTGTGACTTCCTAACTCCATTCAATACCTCTAGGCAGAACTGGAGGCAAGGGAAAAAGGCAAGGAGATGTCTCCCTGGCTCTGCTGTGCACCTGATCCCCACAGCCTGTCCTGTTTCCTTCATCCCTCCACTGCCAGGGCTTTCTGGGACAAGGGAGCTCTGCTTTGGCTATGGAGGGGGTGCAAGTGCAGCCACTGGAGTGGGAAGCACAACTCATCAGGTTGTGTCCTTTGAGGGACCAGGAACTGGTGAGACTCAGAGGCACAGAAAGGTTTCTCTTTGTGGCCAACATAAAAAATGTGAACATGATAAAATTTAATAAACATCAAAGTACTTCTCTCAGCTCCTTGTGACATCCCAGCAACATCTGACACGTCCACCATCCACAAGGAATTGCCATACAGGAAAAGTTTTGGACAAAGCCACAAGAAGAGGTGATAGAAAAGATCAAAATACAGCTAAGATGCTGACTAAGGAGTTATTTATACTTCTGAAAGATTGGGTAAATCCCTGAAGCTCAAAGCATGAAGCCATTCAAGGGAAACACATTGGAATGACCAGAGAACAGCTGCAGGAGGAAATCTGGGAGAACAGGAAGGACATAGATCCAGCTGCTCTACATGAAGAGATGTCCTTAGACATGGGCATTTAAACAGGAGAGCTGGAAACAGCTGAAGGAAGAGGGTCATGAAGTATTAGACTGAATGTTGGTGGCAAAGACAGAGGGGAAGGTCAGTATTTCTTCTCCTGCCATCAGTAGAAGAATCCAGTAGATCAAGGAAATTCCTGTTCCTGGTGGGGAAAACTTTACCACTTCTTAAAAGTACTCAAATGACCCAGAAAATAAAGATTTGCCTGTATATTATGAAACTAACAGGAATTAAAACCTGTGCCCCTTTCCAGGCACACATCAGCTGTGTGCCCAGGAACAGGCAGTGCCACTTGTGCCCTGAGGTGCCCAGCTGGGATTGGCATCTCTCAGAGAGGAGCTGAGGGAGAGCAGAGCACCTTGCAAGCTGCAGGTCTCTGACAGCCCTGCAGGGCTCCTGTCCCATAAAGATCTGCTCTGCTCCAGTCTGGAACAGGGACCAGCATTGTGCTGGGACCATCCAAGAACTGAGGTGTGTGCTGGAATTCAATCCCCTCTCCATCCCGCAGCAGCCCTGCCTTTCCCTCCTCCAGCCTTGGTCTCCAGCACAGCCAGGGAGGCTCTTGGGGCTCTGCACTTTTCCTGCAGCCCCCAAGGGCAGCTGAGCTGTGCCTTTGGGACAGGCAGCCCTGCCCAGGCCAGGCAATGCCCAGCAATCCCTTGTGTGTGCCTGGCCTTGCTGTCAGCCCCGGCTGTCAGCGGCTGCGTGGCCCCTTTGTGCCGCGCTGGCCCAGCGATGGTGCCACAGGGCCTGTGCAGGCCCAGGGCAGGACAGGAGCATTGCGGGGGGAATGGCCCCTCTGCCGTGGGGCCCACAGCAGCCTTGGGGCTCTGTGCCCCATGGCCTCCCTGCTGGGCAGCCTCTGCAGCTCCTGCACAGCCCCTGGCACCTGTGGGCCTGCACAGACAGCCCTGCCCGGGCTCTGCCGGGCTCTGGGCCAGCAGAGAAGCCGTGCAGGGCTGGCCATGTCCGGGAACAGGCCCTGAGCCCTGCAGGAGGATGGAGCTGGGCCACAGCCAAAGTGCCCCACCGTGAGAAATGGATTTAAGAGAATTCTCAAAGCCTGACAGAAGGCTCACATCATGTGCATCTGTAGACAAACCTTGAGATAAGACATGCTGACTTAGAAATGCCATGGAATAGGACAGACATTGTTGAGAGAGAAACAGAACTAGAAACAAGTTTCAAGGGATGGGCTTGCAAATAAGATGAGATACTTTGAAGAACTAGAACTATGAAAGGGGCATTGTAGTAGGACCCACGAGGGGTGATTTTAGATCACTGGCTTTAGGGCATTAACAGCATTGTGTGGCAAAAGCTGATAGGCCAAGAAACGCTTATAATGTAATTAGGAAATAGTTGGCTTCTGATTGTGATGGCATGAACTGTAACATCTGTACTGTCTCACCCTTCACATGAGACTGAAAATGAAATAAAAGTTTTTAAAATGCCTCTCAGTTGCCCCATCTCAGGGTCACAAAAGGGTATAATCAGAGACAAAATACGACAAAAAACGCCCCTGCATTTTTTAAAAATATAGTATATTCTATTTGAATACACATCTGAAATCTGTACAATTAACCACAGAAGAATTGAAGACTTAAAATTAAATTATTCCCAGGGGCTTTTCTTGTTAGAGTGCTTTGGAATGTTAATGAGCCTTTGGCACTGAACTCCTGAACTGAAGAGCTGAAGACTGAACAAGCCTCTGGAGAGCTAAACTTCATCAGGGAACCTCCAAGTTGCTGAGCATCCATCCTCAGAGCAAGATTGAAGAGATTCCAGGGGTTTCCAGCTGCTCAAGAGCTGTGAGCTCACGTGCAGGCACAGGGGCTCCATGGTGGCATCTGAGGGGTCTCTGGGCTCCTGAAGATCTGTTTGGTCACACTCAGTCACAGGGGCTCTGAGGTGACATCCCAGGGCTCCTTAATCTTCCTAAGGGTCATGAGGTTACAGTCCCAGGGCTGCACAGTGACACCAGAGGTGTCTGTACCCTGCCAAGGAGCCAATTTGTCCCAGGCAGTGACAGGAGTCCAGTGGTGACATCCCTGTGCTCCTAAAGAACAGCGAGGTCACGACACTCCCAGGGGCTCCATGGGACATCCCAGGAGTGTCCAGGCTGCCAAAGAGCTGGGATGTCACAGACACTCCCAGGGGCTCCATGGGGACATCCAGGAGTGTCCAGGCTGCCAAAGAGCTGGGATGTCACAGACACTCCCAGGGGCTCCATGGGGACATCCCAGGAGTGTCCAGGCTGCCAAAGAGCTGGGATGTCACAGACACTCCCAGGGGCTCCATGGGACATCCCAGGCGTGTCCAGGCTGCCAAGAGCTGGGATGTCACCGACACTCACAGAGGTTCCTGTCATGGGCAGAGTGGCAGCTTCAGGCAAAGTTTATTAGAGAAGCTCCTGTTGGGTCACGAGGTTCACAAAGGACCCAAACCAGGACCCCCAGGCTTTCTAAACTCCTTCTGGGAGAGGATCCTGGGAGTGTCTGGATCCAATCCCAGCACCAGACTTTGTTAAGGATTTATGCCTAAAGGATTATACAGGTGAAATTGAATCTTTGTACAACTTCGTCCCACAACACTAAGGGTGGCAAACCAGAAGTATTTATGTACACATAAATATGACTGATTATGATCATGATTGGACAAAAAGATCTTAATCAGAATGATTTACCTCCACAGTACAGGAGCTGTAACATCTATTTTAAGATAGTGCTCTAGGAAGCAATTTTGAAGCAATTGTATTAAAGCAAAAGCAGTTATTAACCAGAGATTGGTGTCACTCCCCAGACCAATGACGGTGAGCAAATCTCTTTAGCTTAGCCTCAGGCAGTGACCTTGAGGGGTGTCCCCACTCCAGGGAGGAATCTCCACACCCCTCCTCAAGAAAGGAAATGTCAGGAGATGCTGCAGTTAAAATTTGGGACGGGGCTTTTCTAGTCTGAAATGCTGCCCTGTCAGTCAGATTGTGCCCAGGCTGTGCCAGCTCAGCAGCTCTGCAGAAGCTCTCAGTGGTGTCACTGGGTTGTTGCTTTCTCTGGGCTGTGTCTCTGTTCTGGGGACAGCGGGGAAGGTGCCCCAGGGCAATTGTCCCACACCAGCCCCTGCAACCACCATGGCCAGCACAGGCCTCTCCCACTGCTGCAGGAGGTTGTTTGTCCCTGCATGGAGGGACACCAAGTGACCAGGCCAGCAGTGCTGTTTGCTCTGTACTGAGGAGATTTCAGCAGTGCATTGTGTGTGTGTGAGGAGATGAACCAGAGTGAGCACAAACACCATCAGCAGCACTCGGGGCTGGCACAATTCCAGAGGCACAAACAGGGCCTTGAGGCCACTTCACTCTGAGAGTGAAATCCTCTGGGAAACCTCCTGAATTCTTTCCTGGGCTCTGCTTAGGACTGCAGAGAGAAACATCCAGGGCAGGAGGCTCAAGGGAAACTGCTCAGCACAGCCAAGGACTGCCCAGAGAGACCATTGGGGTGGGAGTGTGTGGGGAGAAATCACAGCTGCCTCCCTTCTGAACCAGCCCCAGGACCTGGACAGGGCTGTGCTGTGTTCTGGCACTGACCTGGAACTGAGGGATGTGGAAAGGCCTGTGATGTTAGGGATGCTGAGAAGGCTGGGCAGCGTCTGTGAGAGCTCTCTCAAATCC